>OY757945.1:27998432-28058432 GCA_963585895.1 Sepioteuthis lessoniana | reverse complement strand
AACAGAATATGAAAACAAATAAAATACATGATGTGTAAATGGCCTTTTGGAAAATAAAGTTTGGCAAGAAGAAAATAAATTTGTTTAAAGATGTGTGTATGTTAACGGAGTCCGTAAATAAGTCGTTCTTACTTACATTAAGTTCATAGCGGGTTTTCTATGAATATTTTTTAATATTTCATTGCAAAGAAAACACAATTTTCTTAAATAAAATATAAAAAAAAAAAATTAATTCAAATATTTTTAGAAAATATAAGGTTTAACAAGTTTTTTCGGCTTCAGTTTAAATTTTAAAACTGCTTTCTTGTGCTACGACAAAACTAATTTTTTTAAACAAATTTTGAATTTAGCGCCTGTTGAAATAAATGGTGATTAAAATTTTAACTTCTCACTTTGCTAAATGGACTTGGGATAAAATTCTCCCTTTTAATGGCATGTTTCCATTTATCAAATAAATGTTTACTTTTTGGAAACGAAAAACAATAAACTAAGGCATGATTTGTTCTGAAACTGAGTCAACGCTGAAAGACGCCGTGTAGTAAATAAAACAGATATCTACTGGTAGTGACGTCAGCGAGTGAATTCCAATCATGGGATAGGCCTTGGTAATATATATCGCGGAGGCCTCGCTCGAGCCCTTCAAGACTTATCCTGGTCATCGGCTCACCTAGTGCAATGTGAGCCAGATGAGCCTGCTGCTGGATATGGAGTCACTCGATATATTACGTGAGTCTGGTACGGATGCCTGCTCATAGCTTAAACTGGACCAGGGAGTCTTGTGCTATGAAATGCTATCAATGCAGCTCTTCCACCTGAAGGTGGCCCAGTCGAAGCCGGGACCTTTCGACCTCGTGTCTGACGTCTTCGATACTCCATTCGACACAAATGCCAGGCGTTCTAGCTAAAAAGCCAGTTGTATCCTTGTACAAGATCGACTGAAGGAATTCAGAGGCAGGATTTCCTCACAAAACACTGGATTCCCTTTGGTTATCAGTTTAAAAAATAATTGTTTGCACTTGAACGATGGAGAACGTTGTCTCGACTTTCATAAAAAAGAGGCTGCATTTTGTTCTAGAATTACCACAATATGACGGAAAATCAACAAAGTCTGGTGCTATCCTAAGATACAGCAGGGAAACTCTGGGTTAGTGGTAATGATGCTTTGGTCCCGAAACTGTGCGTGTTCTCATAATTATTATCTGATGATGGAGTCTTTGTTAGCTGCGTAGATGGTCTTTTTGCTGATTGTTTTTTGTAGCAGAAAGTAAACACACACACACACACACACACACACACACACATATACACACTGTTATGGTAAAAGATTTAACAATGGAAACCAGTCAGTTTGTTTGGAAACAGCAGCCACATCTTTTTTTAGTCCAGATCTGGACCCCTCTGATTTCCATTAATTCGCACCCCCCTCTCAAAGAATTTCTGCGTAAAACCAAATTTTCAAATGATGATGAAGTAAAGAGCACCATGAACAATTTGCTAAAATATAGTTCAAAGATTTTTATGCAGAATGAATACAAAAGTTTGTTTTTCAAAGGGAAAATCTGTTTTAAAGAATGTAGATTATATTGACAAATAAAGCAAATTTTGTTTTTCTTGGTGATATGTGAGTCATTCTATTGTAAAATTCACCTTATTCATTGAATGACTCCTATATACGTGGTGCCTTCAATAAGTTTCCAGACTTTTTTTGGTATTTAAAATTGTCGTAGACTCTTGAAAATTCAGTATCTTATTGCTATACATCTTATGAGATGACTGACCAATTTTTATGATTTCAGGTTCAAATCAACAGCTACAGCAGCAATTGGAATACACCCTGCTAAAGCCTGATTGTCACAGCTGGTGAATTTCAAAAATGCTATCTGGACTTTAGAAGAAAGATATGCAATAAAATTCTGTTTTAAACTTTAAAAAAATGCCATGCGATGAAAGCTGGATCTACTGGTATGACCCAGAGACCAAGAGACATAGTTCCCAGTGGAAGCATGCTGGCTCTCCTAGACCCAAGAAGGCCAGACAGAGCAAATCCACCAACAAACTTTTGATGATCCCTTTTTTTTTGACAGCACTGGCATGATCTACATTCACTGGGTTCCCACTGGACAGACAGACAACAAGGAATACTATGTTGAGGTTTTAAGGGAGTTCAGAAAGAGATTCCTTGGGAAGAGGCCAGCACTCTTCAAATAGGATCAGTGGC
Organism: Sepioteuthis lessoniana; assembly: GCA_963585895.1. Classification (NCBI taxonomy): domain Eukaryota; kingdom Metazoa; phylum Mollusca; class Cephalopoda; order Myopsida; family Loliginidae; genus Sepioteuthis; species Sepioteuthis lessoniana. The sequence continues at coordinate 28,056,214 of OY757945.1, read as the reverse complement.
ATTTCCACCCGGACCATGCACCAGTGCACAACTCCATCCTTGTCACAGACTATTTGACCAGGATGGGCATCAAGACAGTTCCTCAGCCTCCCTATAGTCCAGACCTGTGACTTTTGCTTATTCCCTAAGCTCAGAGGCTGTCGTTATGAGACAATTGAGGAGATGAAAGAGACTGTGACGAAGGTCATTGACACGCTCACATAAGAGGACTTGTGTTGTATATTGACCTCTGACCCGGCCAAACATGCCATTCCAAAGACGGCAGAAGTACATATTCCATTGGCGTGGGCGAGCTTGGCTGACAATATGGGACAGGGTTAAAATCCCATGGTACAGTCACAAACTGATGCACCGGAAAAGAGTGACCTGTGAACTGCATGACAGTTATTTCCGCTCGATGACGATCAAACATGCCATTCCAAAGACAGTGGAAGTGAATATTCCGATGGTCAGTTGTGGGGGGAGATTGAGTGAGCGTATAACTCAGTGAAGACCGGAAGTCAGGAGTTTGGAGACAAGATGGTGTAGAGAAAGCCAGCACCCAGCAGAAGGGGCCCTTCGGGACCTCCGAACAGTTTGGAGATCAGAGAGATGGAGAAATGATGCTATAGAGTAAACAGCACCCAGCAGGGAGCTGGGCCCCTAGGTCTCCGGTTGAGCAGCCCAGGAGAACAGGAAGGAAACGCTGATGGCCATAAGAGTGTGGGTCGATATGTTGCAGTTCTGTTCGGTCTCCAACTCCCTCTCACACATAACCCTTTCAAGTGAGAGGTATATTTTTCTTAGAAGTGTCTTCGCTCGTCGTTATTGTGTGTCGTTATGATTCTGCATGCATATGTAGATGTATATGTATTGTGTGTTTGTATAGTTGGTCATGGTCATGGCTATACAACACTTGCCGAAGTTTTTGGAACGATACAACAAATACATTGCAGCCGGAGGAGATTACTTCGAAGGGGACTAGAGTTTCATGTGTGTACTATCAATAAAAGTGCCCATACGAAAAAAGTCTGGAAACTTATTTAATGATCCTCGTATATAGATAAATATAGATATACTGCTCTGTTTGCCGGCGTTGTGTTTAAAACTACTGTCGTTTTTTTTTTCTTTTTCGCTTATTTTTCTTAATAGAACAAATCATATACCTCGTTAGCAATATTTCATTAACTGAGAGCGATGTCAACATACGCTTGGGTAAAGCATATTCTGCTATGGACAGGTTATCGACCATATGGAAATCTAATCTTTCTAATAAAATAAAATAAAAATTAGTCCAAACTGTAGTCATTTTAGTACTATGATATAGTTGCACCACTTTGTCTCTAACGAAACGCAGAGAATTTTTTTTAGATAAGACCTACGCAAGAATACTGTACATACGGCCACTTACCTCCCATCTCGAAAACCTTCCAAAAAAACACAAGGAGGACATGCTAAACACTTCAGGAAACCTAAGTACGAACACCATCTTTTATGGAATCATGCACAACTTACATTTATCAGCCCTGCGCGGACTCTGGGTGCCATCTAGAGAACTTATCAAAATAGAGACAGATAGCAAGAGAGAATCAAAAGAATCTGTCCTGTCAGTGTGTCCTCTCTCTCTCTATATATATATATATATATATCGCTCCTGACTGGTCTTCTAGGCTGCATCCTGTACTCGCACAGAACTGATGTTAGTAAGTCTTTGTTGGTCGCTCAACTCAGGCACGTCTACCAGGAGTCCATAAGAGAACGTTGCTTATGAGTTCATCCTTGCTTCTCCAGCATTTCCTTGCATGTCTTGTTCGTCTTACTTGGATGTTTTGTGAGATGGAAGGTAGGTGGCTGTACAGCTGCTGTATGGTGGATCATTACCTCCAGGATTTGTTCATGACAACACGTAGCATTCTTGCGTAGTTGACATCTTGCTTTTTCTCTGAGCGTTTCAACGGATTTTCCTTCTCCGAGACTGGTTGCCTAATCAAGACTAAAGAATCTTATTTGTCCAACTATTTACCCATAGCGAGGAGGGAAGAAAACATATTTATTCTTGCCAAGTGAAACGCAAACAACCTCATCCAGGATTTGAACTTAGGTCACTGATTTTATTTCCTACGACGCTAAGTGCACATCCGTAAATGTGTTGTGAAAGCGGCACGTGTCTGAGACAAAAGCACTTTCCAGTTATAAGAAGAAAAATGGGCAAATGAATAAAGTTGAAGAAAACAACAAAACAAAAAACAAAAAACAAAGTTAGGATATTCTCAAATATGAAGTCAGGGCGCTTTCAACCGATAAATCCTAATAATAGAGAATATAAGCGGGGGTGGATTTTTTTTTTTTTTTAGAATTATTGTTTGAAGTAGGGCTCATCACAGTTTTCAAAAGATTCGAACTGATGAAACAATTGTAGCTAAAAAAAAAAAAGAAAAAAGAAAAAGAAAAAAGAGGGATGAATAAAATACGCCTTTGTACAATAACGAAGTTCACGTCTGGAAGATCATAAAATACTTCTATTTACGGACCCCAAGACTTAATAGATGCCCTCCCACCGACCTCTATTCACAGGACACTGGAAATGGTCCGATAATGCATATCAAAAGGACAATGATATATGAGAAGCTAATAAAATTTCTCAAAGACTTGATGCTATTGAATCTATCATAAATTCTGGATTTTTATTGTTATTGTTATAATAATTATTATTTTACTCTTTGCGAGTTTTTCACTCAAGTCTGCGAGACGGCAAGTCTCCTCGGGTCTTCCGGACTCTTCTGAGTATTCTAGCCGATCTTAACAATGCTGTAGTTTGAATGGTTTCAGCTCGTCCTCTGATTCCCAGCCCCTTACCAAGTCTTTGGGGATCGTTCCGAGTGCACCAATTACAAGTGGTATCACCGTCACTCTCATGTTCCATAGCTTTTTAGTTCTCTGCCAAGGTCCCAGTACTTGTTTTTCTTTTCGTTTTCTTTTATTTTTACTCAATGGTCCACTGAGACGGCAAAGTCCACTATTCAGCAGGTTCTCTTTTTTTTCTTTTTTCTTTTTTCATTTTCTTTTTTTTTTTTTTTTTTTTTTTTTTTTTTTTTTTTTTTTACTATCACAAGGTCTTGTCATCTCGCCGGGATTAAAGGATCTGTTTCTATCTCAATATCCCAGAGAATTTTATAAGTTTCATGAATTCTGATTTGTGCACACACTATTTGGCAGTATAGTCAAATTTAAATTTCTTGCCCAATTCCCAGTGGATCATCCTCTCCATCCAGTCGTGTATAGTCTTGTACAGTTTTTGCGCTAGTTTGCTGCATTCACTCCTTATGTGATTAATTATTTCCTCTCTTTCACCACATCATCTACACTTGCTATTCTGTTGTGTCTTATCAATTTTCGCTTTAACATAGTTGGTCCTTATGGCGTTGTTTTATGCTGCCATCAGAAGAGATTCTGTTTCTCTTAAACTTTCCCTTTCTTATCTCTTCTTGTGCGAGATTCTGTTTGTCGCTTGAAGTATCCTTACAGTTGTTTTTCTTCTTATTATTTCTGTTTCGTAGTTCTTGTTAATCTGTTGATCTTTATGTTCCCAGTGCTGTTTCTAATCGCTGTAATTAGTCTTCCTTTGCTCTTTTTCATGTAATCTTCGAGTCCTCGTGTTGATACATCGACGATATCTTCAATGCTAGCAAGTGCTCTCCCTCCTTCTTTTCTTGACACATACAGACTATGTCATCTCTCGGATGTAAGGCCTTATTCATCATCATTATCTTTCTTGGCCACTGGTCCATTTGTTGAAGTTCTTCCCTTGTCCATTTTAAGAATAACCCTATCTTACAAAAGGGACAGCCCAGATATTTATCCCTTTGATGAGATTCCTGCTACAGAGCTTGTTTTCGAAACTTTTCTCGTTTGTCTGAGATACTTTTTTTAGTTTTTTAATTTCATCTCTGTTTGGTGTTTGTTTCCAACATTCCTAAGTACTTGTAAGTCTCCTTTTCTCCAAGCGTTTTGTTTCTGTCTTGATCTGGCTGTTCTATTCCTTCTGTAATTTTTTCGACTTCTCATTATTAGCCTAGTACATTTTTCTATGCCAAATCAATCCCGACTGAATATTCTTATTGTTTGTATTAGAGTTTCCTATTCTTTTTCGTTTTTAACAAGCAGCTTGATGTCGTCCCTGTACGTTAGGTGGGTGATTTTTATCTTGCGGGTTTGTAAATTCATAACCCCTGTACATTTTCTAAGTATGGGATTGAGTGGTATCATCGCTATTACAAGTAGTTATGGTGAAAGCCAATCTCCTTGGCAGATACCTCTCTGGATTTTCTACTGTTCTAAAGTTTTTCCTCCAGCGATCAAATCCACCCGCCAACTCTTCAGGGTTTCCATGATGAGTCTTATGAGTTTGTCAAATTTTTGTGCATTCTTAGATAGTCTATTATCCAACTTTGGGGGATCATATCATTGGATTTCTTTTAGTCAATCCACGCCATGGCAACATTTTTCCGTATCGTTTTGTTCCCATTGAGAATGTGCTGATCATTGTATTGAAAATCTCGTTCCCTTGTAGCATCCTTTCTGTTCTTCATGAAACAGTCTGCCGCTTATTAATGAGTAATAAATCTCCTTTCTAATCTGTGATATTAGTAGTTTCCACATCATCGTTAAACATGTTGTCAGTCTGTAGTTGTGGTGGGGCAGTTCCTTTTTGGAGGTCTTTTTGGATCAGGGTGGTCTTTCCTTTAACCATCCATTCAGGTATATTTGCTTCTTTTAAGAATATACTTGGTTCAAAAGCCAATCAGTTTTGGATAGACGTATTTTTTTTAAAACCAGAATCCATTTATGCCGTCATGACCAGGCGCTTTCCAATTCGGAATTTTTTTCGTGTTGCTCTGAGTGAATCCATATGTATTTCCACATCAGGGCCTTCTTTGAGTCCTTGTTATTCTTTTTCATGTTATCGATCCATTCAAAAAGAATTCATTTTGGTTGATGACAAGAGAAGTCTATGGACGTATGGACGTGAAATGTAGAATACGAAAGGAGGGTGACGCTGAACGATGGCTTCATACTTCGCTAAAACGAAGAGGTATATGAGCGGTTAGTGAATATTTTTTAAAGTTTTAGCGCTAAACTATCGAAGTAAATCCTATGCCTTTCTTTTTGAAAAGTAAATGCAAATTAGTGGAGTTTGAAAAAGAGGAAGAAGAAACTGCTAAGTAGCTGTTGTCGGTCGGCATGGATAGCAGTGGAAGACATTGTTTTGGTCGCGGGACCCTTCTATCTTGAAAAGCCACTAATCAGTAGCAGATAAGGAAGGCATAAATAATAATTTACGGTAAACGCAGAACATCAATCATAAACGAATAATACCTGATTGCTCTGGGTATGAACAATTAAAGAACGCCAATAAGTTTCATTAACAAATCAAATTAGGACTAGTAGGTTTTGTTATGTTGGAAGAAAGTATCAATAACGACCTGCGTGATCAAACACGGATCTCCTTGTAACTAATGTAATCGTTAAATGAATTGTGCTAATGGGGTCACGTGACCATGAATATTCAATATATAAAAGCATTCAGACAAAAGTCTGAAGTATTCAGTATTCGTGTGTTTGATTCTGATTCTGGATTCGGTATCCTGTATTCGGTATTTGGTATTGTATGTCAATGAAGATCTCGTTTCTGAGTAAATTATTCGAGAGAATTATTTCGAAAATATAATCGTGTATCATTCGAAGGATTCGACTTGCACGTTGACTTTACGTGAAGATATCGAAATATTATATTTCGCTAATAGCGAGTTACAAAGTTCCCTTCAGAATAACGTTATAAAAGTGACGACGTCTGAACTAACGTTAGAAAAGTTTTTAAAAAGAAAAAAGGAATAGTTAGACTTTAAGTTAAGACTTGACAAGTTTAAGTCGAACCTTTTTTTGGGCATCTGTTAAAGTGTCGTCTTAATTTTAAGAGTACCTGGTCACGTCTGTGACAAGAGCGCAGATAATAAACAAACTCAGCATCTGGTATTGTTTCAATATAATACCTATGAAAAAATAACAAATCAAAACATAATTCCACGTGAGACTCAAACAACTGGTCTGGGTGTCATGATCAGCAGGTGCTTCCTTGATAGGCAACATGGGCCCCGTCGGCATCCTGCGAATTTTAGCAGTTCTAATTTCAGGTACATAAACAACGGCCGAAGCGACCAGGCAACTCACAAACATCGATGGAAGAAATGTACAAGGGATGACAACAAAAATGTGCTACACTAAACTGAAGAGCGATTTTAAACAAAAAGAATATAGAACAAGAATGATAGAAATTTGTCCAAAATCCGCTAGATTTACTACTACAAGTTGAAGACATGATGTCCAAGTTAGAATGATATTAAAGAAAGGTTGGTTTTCTGACCTTGAGACACTAGAAATATACCAACAAGTAGATAGAAAAGAAGCAGGTGTTCTCATGGTGTAATGGTTAAAGCAATGGAATGCAGAAGCGAGTTCGAACTCCAGTCGCGCTATTACGTTCACTTTTAAACAAATACCCTTGGGAAAGGTATAAAACCCCTTATCCTCCCAACTATAGGTTAAATAGTACCACTCTTGTTCTTCAAGAAGGATGGATTTGGCAAACCAACAAACGTTGACATGCCATTAAACAAGGAAACCAGACCAAATAGAAAAGAATATCAACTAGACCCCACAACACGAATCGAACCACTAAATACTGAAAAACAAGAAACCCCTTACCAAACTGAAACACCATACAATCCCCAATGCGACAAAATAAACGCTAACACAAGAATACAAAAGAAATGCAGAATTAATGAAGGAAATCATGACTGAAAAGAAAACTACATTACTATTCGTCAGGAACCAAGATTGGAAAAAGTCAAGCAAGAAACCGAAAAGATATACAAATTATTACCGTATATCCTAACCTGCAACATCACTGAATTAAATCAGTTGATTTGTGCTGGAGCAAAATTAGTCTGTGATAAAAATCGTCGTGCTTCTAAGCAACCCGAACAGAAATACAAAACCGAGATGGAAAATTATACTAGAAGAACAGGTAAAGAGATTACGCTATAAGCAAAAGTATAAAAAAAATTAGAAAAAACGTTATTAGGTTGGAATAAAAGGCCTAAACAAAACAACAGACAAATCTAGCTATACAAATTGAAGAGATGAATTAAAAGATATTGGCGAAAGAATGGAGACTTTAAAGATAGCCAGACGGGATCAAGCAGTACAATCAAAACACGACTTAACAAAATAACGAAAGAAAATTCAATCAACAAGTAAGAAAATGGACGAGAATTTACCAGCAACCGGATGGAAATTATATTTTTTACTCATTTGAGAGTTTTTCACACCAGCGTTAGCTGATGCTTTTTCACTGGAATCTGAATGACAGCAAGTCTCCTTAAGTTTCCCGGGCTTTTCTTAGTATTCCGACCGATCTCAACAATGCTGTAGTTTGGATGGTCTCTACTCATTCTCTTATTTCCAAGTCTTCCAATCCCTGTAACAATACTTTGGTGACTGTACCGAGCGCGCCAATTACTATTGGTATCACTATCACTTTAAATATTCCATAGTTTTTTTTTTAGTTCTCGAGCAAGGTTTTGATATCTATCCATCTTTCCACTTTCCTCCAGATTTAACTTGTGGGGAGCTGGAACGGTAAAGTCCACTATTCGGTAGGTTCTTTTTTTTTTTTTTTGCTTTGTTTTTGTTTACTATTACTATTTTTTTTTTGCTTTGTTTTTGTATTACTATTACAGATCACCTTATCTTGGCCAGACGACTAGACCTAGTCGTCTGGCCAAGATAAGGTGATCTGTTTATATCTCCGTTTAATTTTCTTGGACAGATTCCGGGTTGAGCATATACCATTTGTTCGTATGGTCAAATTTAAACTTCTTGTACAATTCCCAGTGGATCACCTTGCTTACCCTGTAGTGTCAAGTCTTATACTCTCTTTACGTTTATTTACTGCATTTGCTTATTCTGTGATTGATCGTTTTGTCTCTATCACTACATAATTTACATCTGCTATTTTGTAGCATCTTGTCTATTTTTGCTTTGACAGTCTTTATGGCGTTATTCTGTGCAGGAATCAGAAGAGATCCAGTTTCTCTCTTAAGGTTTCCCTTTCTTTACCATGTCCAAGTTTCCTCATGTGAGATTTTGCTTGAAATGTCCATAGAGTTGTTTTCCTTCCCATTTTTGTTTTCTTGTTTTGTTCTGTTAATGCTTGTGTTGTCTGTATTTTTCTGGTGGCTGTAATCAGTCTTCCTTCGCGCTTTTTTATGTAGTCTTCTAGTCGTTGTATCGATACTTCGACACTATCTTAAATGCTGTCAAGTCCTCTCCCTCTTTATTTTCTTAACACATATAGTCTGTCTAAATCTTTAAGGTGTAGTGCCTTATGCATCGTCATTACTTTTCTGATTCTCTGGCCCATTAGTTGGAGTTCATATCTCGTCCACTTTAAGAGTGATCCCGAGGAACTTACGAGGAGGATAGCCCAAATATTTTCCCCTTTGATTTCTGCTATGTAGTTTGTTTTGAGAAGTTTTCTCACAGTCCATGTGAATTTAAAAAAATACTTTTAATCTCTGCAGGCTTAATGATGTCCGCTTCCAAAATTTCCAAATATTTGGAGGTTTTCCTTTCCCGCGAGAGTTCTGATTATTATTATTATTATTATTTACTCATTAGAGTTTTTCACATCAGTTTTAGCTGATGGTTTTCACTGGAGTTTGCGTGACAGCAAGTCTCCTCAAGTGTCCAGGACTCTTCTCAGTATTTTGGCCATTCTCAATAATGTTGTCGTTTTGATGGTCTTCAGTCGGCCGCCAACTTCCAAATCCTCTAGTCCCTTTAATAATCCTTTAGTCAATGTACTAAAAGCACCAATCGCAATTGGTATAATTGTCACCATCATGTTCCACTCTTTTTTTTCAATTCTCCAGCAAGGTCGAGGTATTTATCCTTCTTTTCATATTCTTTCAGTTTTATTCTATGGTCAGCCGGAATAACAAAGTCGTCAATTTTGCAAATTCTCTTTTTTTTCTTTTGTTGATTATTATAAGGTCTGGTTTTCTGGCCGAGATTAGGTGATCCGTCTGTACTTTAAAGTCCCATAGGAGTTTATGTGTGTCATTTTCTAGGACAGCTGCTGGGTTGTTCTCATGATCAAATTTAAATTTCTTACACATCTCCCTGTGGATCACCTTGCCCGCCCAGTTGTGTCTAGTCTTATACTCCTTCTATGCTAAATTGCTACATTCGCTTATTATCTGATTGCTACATTCGCTTATTATCTGGTTTCATCTCTGTCACCGCATAGCCTACAATTTGCTATTTTGTTGTGTCTTATCTATTCTCGTTTTGATATGATTGGTTCTTATGGCGTTGTTTTGTACTGCTGTTAGGAGAGATTCTGTTTTTCTCTTAAAGTTTACTTTTCTTAGCCAGGTCCAGGTTTTCTGGTGTGGGATGTTGTTTATTAGTCGTTTAAAACGCCCATAGAGTTGTTTTTCTTCCCATTTTTGTTTCCTAGTTATTGTCATTCTGTTGTCCATCGTGTTGTCAGTATCGTTTATGATGGCTGTAAAAAGTCCTTCATCGTGTTTTCCTATGTACTCTTCGAATCGTTGTATCGATGCGTCAACGCTAGCAAGTCCACTTCCTCCATCTCTTCTTGACATATATAGTCTGTCAACGTCATCTCTTGGATGCAGTGCCTTGTTCATGGTCATTAATTTTCTTGTTCCCTTGTCCATTTGTTGAAGTTCTTCTCTGGTCCACTTCAATAATGGTCCCGAGTATCTTATGAGGGGGACAGGCCAGGTATTTCTCCCTTTGACAATAGAGTTTTGTCTCGAGTCATTTTCTGGCTCTTCTAAGATAGTCTTTTTTAATTTTTTCTTTCATTTCCTGTTGTATGATGGTTTCAGCATCCAATATTCCCAAGTATTTATAGGTTTCCTTTTCTTCGAGCGTCCTGATGACGACTAGATTTGGTAGATCGACTCCTTCCGTTATGTGTCGTTTGCCACTTTTCATTACGAGCATAGTGCATTTTTCTATGCCAAATTCCATTCCTATAACTTGACTGTATATTCTCATAGTCTGTATTAGAGTTTTTTTTTCAGCTTCATGACAAGGTTCTGGTATTTATCCTTTTTTTCGATTTCCGTTAATTTCATTTTGTAGTCTGCAAGAACGGTGACGTTCTCGAGTCGACATTATCATCATTGCTACCGGTGTTATTATCATTATTATTATTATATACTATAACTAGAATAAGACATAGACACGTCTGTTCGATGACAACATCCAGTTATTACCTGTCAATTATATACTAACGATTTTTATTGCGAAGAAAGAAACGAATGAAGAGAGAAAACGCTAAAACGATCCAGCAGACGCTTATTACTGCTTCAAAGGTATAAAAGAAAGAAAGAAAGAAAGAAAGAAGACGTAGAGAAAGAAATAGAAAATGTATCGAAATAAAATGAAAGAAAGAGACAGAATGAATAAAATGAATGAATTAAGAACACGTATTTTGAAAAAACATTTTAGAATTTTGTTTTAAAACAAAAAACAAATCTCTATCATAAGTCATAATCATCATCATCATGTCGCGTCACCAGCACGGATCTCCCTGACCCTCTCCCACCACCCGTCTCTATCGTCCATCGCTCCCGGTAGGTCTTCAAATCTATATCCTGTATCGACACAGAGCTGTTGTATATAGGTTCTAGCTGGCCGTCCTGCCTTTGTTCGTCCATGTGAAGGGGTCCACAGGAGTATGTCGCTTAGAAGTTCGTCCGTACTTCTCCGGCAGTGTTTCACATGTCTGATTCGTCTAACTTGGATAGTTTTCATGATGGGTGACAGGTGGCTGTAGAGCAGCTGCTTTGTGGGGTGCTGCCTCCAGGACTCGTTCAATATTGCTCGCAGCATTCTTGTGTAATTGCTGTCAAGCTTTTTTTTCCAAATGTTTAGTTAGTGTCCATGTAGTGCATCCGTATAGCCGTATCGACACGACCGCTGCTTAGAAAAAACTGCGTTTGATTTTATTGGTCAGGTCTGACTTCCATATGACCGATAGTCTATCGATAACTGTCCACGCCTTTGCTAGTCACGTGTTGATGTGTGTCTCGGCTGATGAGACACTGCTTCCTAGGTAGGAGGACTTGTGCACTAGTTTCAGAGAACTACCATTTAGTATCGAGATATGCTCTAATCAAAGAGGCGATATCTCCACATAAGTCATGAATGACCCTGAAAATCAATAAATAAATACAATTTTTGGTACTTATGTGATGGTACACCTGGCCTCGCCAAACACGGAGGTGGATTCCGCTTCCAATCTGCTGGTAGAATATATATTCGGATGACACGATCAATTAGTTATCTGCCCAAGTTGTGTTTTTTAGATTCAGACAACTTATCAATCGCTAATCGGAGTCGCCGGTCAGTGAGTAAACAGATGAGACCGCACAACTAAGGAAGTAAAAAAATCCGACGCAAGCAGCTTTGTAGCAATAATGATTTGTTTTCTCTCAGTCCAAAGGATTTTTCTGCAATGCTGTAATATGACAGGCTTCTTCACTTTCTTCACCTAGGTAATCTGGTAAAAGGACAAGATGTGGAATATAGTCGTCACCTTTTGCTACTGACGCGTTGTTTCGGGCTTTCTGGGTCTCTCTGCAGTTGTTGTGTTTTCTTAATTAACTTCACGTTTTCTTTACCCAAGGCAGACTGGTAAAATGCCCCCTCGAGGTATATTATTTCGATTTCTATTCGCTTCTTTATCTCCACGAGTCTGACGCAAGAGCATCTCTCGTCCGCCCCGCGGTGGTCTCTAAAGTATATCTCGATTTCTCATCACTTTTCTATCTCTACGAGGACATAAGGACATCTCCTACCACTATTAATTACTACTACTATAAATACCTAATACTATTACCTCCCCCTCCTAATAATACTATTACCTACTACTACAACTATTACCTACTACTACTACAAATACTTAATACTGTTATACAACATATGACATGGATTTTCGGTTCGTTCCTAGTGACTCCGTGTGCTTTTGCAAGCTGTCACATTTTGATTAGTAAACAGGAAGATGACAGCGCGATCAGGGCACTCGGGTACAACCGGGTGCGTAACCAGAAGGAGACCACGTGATCAGAACCACGCAGTCAGATTTAGACAGAGGCAGAGAAAAGCAGTCAAGTGTGGGACACGCAGCCGACCAGAGACGTCTCTGACGAGCTTGCAAGGGGGTGCAAGCATTGGCACCCTCTGGCTCCTGGAAGAAGATATGGAGAGAAGAAGTCCTCTCTCTGAGTATATGTCTCTCCACCCATCTCTCACTCACAACAGAAGCATCAACCCTATCGAGAATAAAGTTTGAGGGATATATCTTTATAAAGAAGTCTGTTCGTTCGTTCATTGAAGTTCGTAAATTATGCTTGATTATGTTTCCGCTTGTATTTGTATTACGACTTTACAACAATACTATTACCTCCTCCAACTATTATCTACAATTACAAACTCCTAATACTAATACCTACTATTACTACTATTACTTCCAACTACTACAAATACCTTATACTATAACATACTGCTACTACTATTACCTACTACTGATACAAATACTTAATACTATTACCTCCTGCTGTTACTATTACCTACAACTACAAATACCTAGTACTATTACATACTACTATTACAATTACAACTAGTACCTACTACTACCACAAATACCTAATACTATTACCTTCTACAACTTCTACTATTACATACAACTACAGATACCTAATATTATTATCTACTACTACTACAACCAGTCCCTACTACAAATACAAATACCTAATACTATTACTTCCTCCTGTTACTATTACCTACAGCTACAAATACCTAATACTATTTACTAATACTACTACAACTAGTACCTACTACTCCAACAAATACCTAATACTATTACCTACTACTACTACTACTACAACTAGTACCTACTACTCCTACAAATGCCGAATACTATTACCTACTTCTACAACTATTACCTACTACTACAAATACCTGAAACTATTACCTCCTCGTACTACTATTGCCTACGACTACAAATACCTAATACTATTACCTACTACTGATATTACCTCCTACTACTACAAATACCGTATACTATTACCTTCAACTACTACTACTACTACAACTACTACAACAATTACCTACTACTACAAATACTTAATGCTATTACCTCCTCTTACAACTGCAGCTATTACCTACAACTACTATAATTACCAAATGCTATTTATTACGTTCAACTACTACTACTATTACCTACTACCACTATTACTACAACTACTACTACTACAACAGTTACCTACTACTACAAATATTTAATACTATTACCTGCTACTACTACAACTAGTTCCTACAACTCTGACAAATGCCGAATACTATGACTTACTACTACTACGACTACAAATACCTAATACTATTACCTGCTACTACGATTACCTCCTCCTACTACTACAAATACCTTATACTATTACCTTCAACTACTACTACTACTACTACTACAACAATTACCTACTACTACAAATACTTAATACTATTACCTCCTCTTACTACTGCAGCTATTACCTACTATTACTATAATTACCAAATGCTATTTATTACCTTCAACTACTACTACTATTACCGTTGGATAGCTATCTTGTTTTCTTTATGTTGATCTTTCATCACCGTTCCATACTGTTATACCTTCTTTTCTGCGGGGATAAATAACAACGATAATACCTTTTTTCTTGAGTGTACACTTCTTTATTCAACTCAGACGTCGTGTCGTCTCTTACACAACCGATTGTAAAACACTGAGAGCACCCACTGGACTATTGACGGAAAATAACGATAGAACCATTCGACGGTTCTGGGCTAATTGATTCGAAGTTAAAATCTATTTTCTAACTTCTAGAATTGTATTCGCCAGACATTACAATCCTCTAATGAGGACCGAGATTTAAACTTCTCTTAAAGGTTACTACCTATCAAATACTGTGATTTAACTAACTTACCACCAAGCCAGAATGGAGGACAAGGCCATTTTATTGTGGAGGCCACACAGAAATCGACACCCATTCGCAGTCATCACAAAAGTACTTGGTTCCTTCGGCATTGGGGCGCCTCAGACACCAAGCTATGAACTCAGCTTTGCAAAGAAGATATTGCCAGGGTGAACGGCCTTCTAGGACCAGGTGATTCAAATCAACTGGAACTACGTTAGGAAGGCAGCCGATTACTACCTGTCAATTACATTGAGTTGACATATGCTAACTTAATGGTTTCTGGATACAACCGTTTTACTCTTTTTAAATTGTACGCTTCATAACAAATAAAATCAAGTAGCAAATCTATTATTAACACCACCGCCACCACTACTACTACTACTCAAATCAAATCTACAGCACCTACCCAACAGGCAGGCAGCCGATTGTTTCCAGTCAATTACACTGAGTTGACTTCAGCTATCTTAACGGTTTCTGAATACAACCGTTTAATTCTTTTTGAATTATACGCTTCATGCCAAATAAAATCAAGTAGCAAATCTATTATTAACATTACTACTACTACTAGAAATAATGATAATAATAATAATAATAAACCAGGCCAGATGACCAGACCTGAAGCAACGAAGGCGACTCGTTGACAAGTTCTTTTTTCTATGTCAATCAATAACTAGAAAAGAACTCGTCAACAAGTGAATTTAGCCGATTCAGCAAATCATCGAATAAAATAAAATAAGGAAAATACCAAGACCTTGCCAGAGAGCCAAATAAAAAGTTATGTCACTTGACGGGATAAGAAAGCAAAGGCAGAATCGAAACCATTAAAGAGTGGAGCATTGGTAAGATCAGCTAGAATACTCAGAAGAGTCCTGGAAATTTGAGGAGACTTGTTGTCACTCAGACTCCAGTGGAAAATTACTAGCTAACGCTTGTGAGAAAAACTCATAAGTAATAACAATAATGATAATACCAAATGGTATATACACAAACCAGAATCCGTCCTTGAGAATTAATCATTCTCTGGTATTTTGAGATACCAATGGATTACCTAATCTCGAACAGAAGAGCAGATCTTGTGATAATTAACAAACAAACAAAAAAGAACCTGCCGAATAGTGGATTTTGCCGTCTCAGCGGACCACAGAGTTTAAAATAAAACAAAACAAAACGAAACGAGAGACAAATACTTAGACCTTGCCAGAGAAATAAGAAAGCCGTGGAACATAAGAGTAACAGTGATACCAATTATAATCGGCGCACTTGGAACGGTCTCCAAAGGCTTGCTAAGGGAGCTGAAAAGTTGGAATTCGGAGGACAAATTGAGACCATCTGAACTAAAGCACTGTTGAGATCGGCTAGAATACTGCAAAGAGTCCTGGAGATCTGAGGAGACTTGTTGTCACTCAGACTCCAGTGAAAGACCGTCAGCTAACGCTGGTGTGAAAAGCTCGCAAGAAGTAAGATAATGATAATTATAATCCCAGAGTACAACTTTGTAAGGAGTAAAATTATAATAATTATCACTGCGCTGATTACTTTCCTACTTGAAGTGAATGATATACCACAATTTTAAAGAGAATCGTCTGAAAGTAATTAAAGTAAGTATTCCTCGTTTGAAATCTATGTTCCAAGCTAAAATTATTAGGAATTGGTAGATTATCTCCTACTTGTGATTTTTTGGGATGAAAAAGCAGTGAAATTATAAAAGGAAGAAAAAACGAATTTAAACGGACGAAGTAATTGTCTAATAATAATAGTTCTACTTCCCTTCGGTGGATTTTAACGCTGTCCATATTATTTATGCTTCGATGAAGGTACCAATTCCAACCAACTACTTTCCTGTTGCTAAAAAGCAAGAAACGAATCTCAACGCAGATAATTAGTGAGTTAATCTATTCTTAATGTCTGTCTATCAGCGCAGTTATTTTGAGAGACGTTTACTTGTTCATAGTCGACTTCATCTTTAAAGATTGGAAAATGATAAAAAGAAAAAGGAAGGTTTATGAAAATGTCGACGCAGAAGACGATGATCTGCAATTTTATAAGATAAAGGCTGACATAAGAGGTGTGTCTAAAAAGTAACGGGACTGGTGTAACCAACCATTTATTTCCAAACAACAAACTTTATGGTTTAACCTCAAAAATATTCCTCCTTAAGTCTCATGCTCTTTCACATCCTTCTCTACTACGCTTCTACGCACTGCTGGAATGATTCTTCTGGGATGCCACCCAGCTCCGTCGTTAAGGCTCTCTTCAAAACAGGCCTCCTCAATGATGTCTTTATGGTTTAATCTCAAAAGTATTCATACTTGAATCTAATGCTCTTTCACATCCTTCTCTGCCACGCTCCTATGCACAGCTGGAAACACTCTTCTGGGATGCCCCTCAGCTCCGTCGTTAAGGCTCTCTTCAAAATGGGTGTCCTCGATGATCTCTTTGAGCTTAGGGAAAAGAAAAAAGTCACTCGGAGAAAGATCAGGTGAATAGGGAGGTTGGCCCTGTACAGCATGGTTCCTCACACCCAAGAACTGTCGGATGCTCTGCACATCCTGTCCTGTTACTTTTCAGACGCCCAAAAATCTTTGTTCATAATCTTCCAAACACTGTCCTTTTTATACCTATGTAGCAGTCACAGATCTATTTCCTCCCGCGAATCAATGCCCCCACCAAGCGATTCGGCCACACACTGACTAATAAGGGACAAAGCGCATTGATTCTTTCTTCCTCTCACGAACTATTTTTTTCTATTCCTTTTTGGAAGTCACGACAAGTCAGAGAGCACCTAGTTAGCAGCCAAGACAGACCTCTCTCGCATCCTCTGCTATGGACATTCCACATGGAAAACCTTCCTTGAAGAACGCACTACTACTAGCTTCACACCCAGAAGAACTAGCCTTTCGGTCAGTCACACGAGCTACTTGCTACAGTGACACATACTTCCTACAAACTGAAGGACCAACATACTAACTGGCGACACCAAAAAGAACCTTTTCTCACTCTGACTCGTTTACTTCTGCTAAAATGATAAACCTTTCATTGTTGTGTTTTCCAAAGAAGTTTCGTTATTTATTTGTATTGTCAATTAATTTATAGTGTTATGGAAAATAGCCATTAAAATCACAAAACCCAGATGACTTGCGATCACATGAACAGTTACTCGACGATCACTACACACCACCTACCTTACCTACACGACGTTGAACTGTAGTCTTGCTTTTTGAAGTCCTCCTGCTTCTGGATTCCTCTTTCACCTCTTTGTGACTCTCTTTGAACCTCTTGATTCACTCAAAAACATGAGTGCTAGACATAGTGTTATCTCTATACACTTGCTGAAGTATTTCAAATGTTCGTGACGGAGTCTTCCCGACCGGACCAAAAATGTTATGTTGTTCGATGTTCACCGTTCGTTCTTCAGTGCTCATTGCTGAAAAAGAGAAGGTGTTTACAAAAGCAAATGAAAAGATGCAATACTTTGAGAAAGCTAAGATTACAGTTATATATTTCCAAGATATTATGTTAGATGATAACACAACCCGCTTATCCCTCTTTCACCCATAGCTCCTACGGCACACCCAATCTCGTTACTTTTCAGACATACCTTCTAAAAATCATTGAATATGAAATTTTGTTTACAAGAAGAAAGAGATTCTTTTTCATCCGGTTCGTTTGATGTTTATATAAAATTATGCCCAACCTACAATCTTCAAAAAAGAAATATTTTCCTGATCCTATTTACCAACCCCTCCGCTCGGGCAGGATATGACACAAGGTCAATTTTTAAGCGGAGTTTAACAGGTTTGAATTCAGAGTTTTCCTTCTCCTAGACTAGTTGCCTAACCAAGGCTGAAGAACCTAGTCTGTCCTACTATTTACCCATAGCTGGAGGGAGAATAATTGGATTCATACCTTTCCCAAGGGTATTAGTCCTATGTGAAATGCAATGAGTTTCGTCCAGGATTTGAACTCGTGTCGCTGAGTTCATTTCCTACGACGATAACAATTACACCATGGGCACCTCCTAATATTTTCCTGATACCAGTTTACTCTTGATTCGAAAATCAAACCGAACTCGAACTCTCAAATGAAATTCCGGTTGTAAACGAGTCCTTGTTTCAATAGTATATGTGTGACGTGGTATGCCCCTGGGGGGAGAAAGGTAAGATTAATATCCCCTGCCCTCTGTGTTTGAACTAATAAGTCCCCAAGACTGACCGTTAAAAGGGAGATATGAACAAAAGTCAAATTACTCACACTCCATGATCTATAACGAATCCAGGTCAGAATGAAAACCAAGGGCTGCCTGCACTCCATGACCTGTGACCTGGAGGACGGAGAAGGGAATGTAGGTCATTGAGTAGCATGACTGGATGAGGTGAAGGAGGAGGAAGGAGCCAAATGATTGGCCGAGCCTTTTGCGCCGAAAAATAGTACCTTTTCGTTCGAACCTAAGAAGTAAACCCTTCGAAAAGATAAGTACAACTTAAAACTGTTTTTCCTTCTACCCTTCCTAAATATTGGAAATTATATACATATTCAGAAAAGGAAAGAAAGAGACTGAAAAGATTTGTTTCGTCCACCGTAAATGAATGAGTGGACTTAGATACCCCCACATTATTTGCCAGTTACCTTATGCCCGAAACAGAAGTCTTGACTAGGACTTATTTTGCGAAGGGGTCAAGTGCCAGACTGCCCCGACGTCACATGTGCATAAAATAAACTCTCGTCCCGAGATAAATATTTATGCAACGTTACAATATGTATAGTAAAAATCATTGATTCTAGTTTTGATTTTGGAGAGCTGGTGTCCCGGAGAACCACAGAGCAGACGTGTAATAGAGCTTTTAATATTTTAGAATCCTCTATTAAAAGAAGCTTCAATAGAAACTTAAGTAGTTTCTTGTTGGTTGGTTGACTTTTATGGCATATCAACCATTGTAGGTCATTTAATGTCAAATTCTCTTTATACAACATATACATTAGATATTTATGATTTGGTTTGGTTTTATCGCATATTGACTATTGCAGGTTATTTAATGCCAAATATTCTTTATACATATAAATTAAATATATATGATTTGGTTGGGTTGGGTTTTATGGCATATAAAACATTGTAGGTTATTTAATACCAAATCCTGTTTATACATGTATATTATATATAATTTGTAAACAAATAATTCGTAGGTAAGATTTAAAACAAACCAGAGCTCATTTGTTTGTACACAGTTAAATGGTTTCAGGAAATCAGACTTAACCGATAAAATGAAACGCAGTTTCTTCCTGGCAGCGGTCGCATCGATACTGCAATATGGATGCACTACATGGACTCTAACAAAACGGCTGGAGAAGAAGCTAGACGGCAATTACACAAGAATGCTGCGAGCAATCTTGAACAAGTCCTGGCGGCAACACCCCACAAGACACCAACTGTACGGCCACCTGCCTCCTATCACGAAAACTATTCAAGTTAGACGAGCCAGACATGCAGGTCACTGCTGGAGAAGTGATGTACTCTTATGGACCCCCACACATGGTCGAGCAAAAGCAGGACGACCAGCACGAACATACATTCAGCATCTATGTGAGGATACGGGATGTAGTCCAGAAGACCTGCCAGAGGCGATGAACGATAGGGAAAAGTGCCGAGAGAGGGTCAGGGATATCCGTGCTACCAGCACGACATGATGATGATGATGGTGATGAAATGGTTTCAAGTATTTCTTATACGATCAATTCTATTTAATTTCAAACATCTGTTTGCACACAGTTAAATAATTTTAAGTATTCCCATCTAATATGGATAATTCTATATATAGTTATGTAATATTAACAATTCAATTTAACCTCGGTCATTTGTTTACACACAGTTAAGTGGTTATACATATATGATTTGCGAGTGAATAGTTTGTAGGTAATTTTATTTTCAAATGATTTAGAGCTAATTTCTTGATACACAATTGATTATTATTGTTTACACACAATTTAAATCGTTTCAAGTATTCCTCACTCTAAATTTGATATGTACACAGATAAATGGCTTCAAGTATTGCTATCTAACACTAATAATTCTATTCAGTGTTTTATTCATATGCACACAATTAAATGGTTCAAGTATTGCTTTCTAACACGAATAATTCTGTTTAATATTCATCATTTGTTTGCACACAAGTATTGCTCTTCATCATTAATAGTTTTATTTGCACACGATTATATGGTTTCAACCATTGCTATATAACACTAAACTGGACGGTTTGGTAACCCACTAAGATGGCCAGCTAGATTTCTTAAATATTTATAAACGTGACAACCAAATTGTGAATGTGTGTTTGCTTACTTCTTTCTGGGATCAAGTGGCAACTTTCAAGTCTAATTGCGACGTTACACAGGTATTCAAACAAAAAAAATTATTATAAAAAAGAAATGAATGAAATCGTTAGGATGGATTTCTGCAATAATTCTAATCCTATGGTGAGATACTCGTTTGCTTAGTCTAGCACAAGCTCACAAGTGTGTAGCATCCAGTGGGAATCGAACTCACGACAGTCTGTTGGAATAGCTTAATAACCATTGCTGCATGATAAGGCGCCCAGTCAATAATATTATTCTGGCTTCATATAAAGCTTAGTTAGTACATGTGAATGGACCCTTCTCATGGACCATTTAAAAATGTCCACCGTAAATTTTTAATTGGGTTTAAATCTGGACTGTTCGCCTCCAAGCTCCAGCATTACTGGAATCTTACCATTCGATTGTTTATTTCATATCCTGGACACTCGTTGGATTGGTGGGTACACTTCTGCAGAGAAGCAGTTGGTGCATTCTACTACCCGAGCCGACAAGGAAAGAAAATGGGATGTTTGAAAAAAGGAAAATATACAAATTGATCACAGAGGACATCTTAGTGTCAGAAAACTCGAAGCAATATATCTTGAACATAGAAAACGTACAATAATACAAATGAAAAACGAACGTGTCAAAATAGAAATGTAAGAAATTGGTTGATTGAAATGAGATATACATTGAGACAAATGAAGACTAACACGAACAAAAGAAAATAAGATTAAAGTGAGCTAAAGAGAAACAATCATTGAATTTGAATAATTGGATAAAAGGGAAATTTAGTGATGAGTTAAGAATCAGCATTAAACATGGCGATGATGCTGGAACTTTTGTTTGGTGTTGTTCAAATGAAATATATAAAAATGACTACTTAAAGAAAACAAATATATTTCCCAAGTCATTCATGAAATGGAGTTGCATGTCACTTAAAGGACATGGGGAGGGAGAAATCATTACCTCAGCGATCAATGCACATGTGTACATTGAGATCCTGGATAATTTTTCATTTCATCGATAGAAAATTTGTTTGGTGAGGATGAAGTCATTTTTTTCTGGACAATAATGCATCTTGTCACAAAGAAAAAGTATTAAAGCTTTTCTTTAAGAAAGGCATATAATATCAATGACATGGATCTAAATCCAATTGAAAATTTAGGGTAGATATTTTTTTAAATGGTCCATGTGAAGGGTCCATGAGAAGGGTCAATACACCAAAGAACATATATTAACGACTGTTCGGTAAAGTTGGAGAGAGAACATTGTTTTAAATTAATGAAATCCATGTTTGAAAGAATAAACACAGTAATAAAAACTTAAAGAAAAGTTACTAAATATTCATTTGTAATCTTTTAGAGAATTGTTGAGCGTTGAAAAATGCGCCATGTTGATAATGAAAAAGGAGAAAAGAGAAACAACGAAATAAAACTGCATCGGAACGCTTGGAGAAAAATAAAATTACAACAACCTGGGAATATTAGAAGCTGACGTCATCAAACAAAAAGAAATGAAAGAAAAAGTAAGAAAAAAGTACATCAGAAAATCCAGAACACTTTTCGAAACTAAACTCTACAGCAGAAATCTCATCAAAGGAATAAACACCAGGGCAGTCCATCTTGTAAGATAATCTGGACTATTCGTAAAATGAATACAGGAAGAACTTGAACAAATGAAGCAACGAACAAAGAAGTTAATTATAATGCACAGGACATTATACCCGAAAGATGATGTAGACAAACTTTATATATCAATAAAAGAAGCAGGAAATGGACTCGCCGGAATTGAAAATTGTGTAGGGGCAACAATTAAAGAACTCGAGAAATATCCAAAAAAGCAAAGAAAGACTAATTACAGCCGCCAGTAACAGTATTGTCAACATGAGAAGAAACAGAAAAAATACAATCTAGAAAACAGAAATGGGAAGATTGCACACAAGAAGACCTATAGATTAGAGGAAAACTCAAGAGAGATACAGAATCTTTTCTGATAGCAGCACAAAATAATTCTATAAAGGACCAATTATATCAAAACACAAGGTTAGAAATATAACAACACTTTTTGTTTACTTATGTTGTAAACAGCAGTTTAAACCTTTTCCATTCGGTCCTAGGCGAGTGACACTGAAAAATGTAACGCAATTGTGAACGGTCAAGATGTAAGTCAAATCTGACACAAGGTCTCGTTTCAAAGAGAGCTTGTGATACGACTAAGTTGATTGTTCTCTCGTATGACTTTTCTCCGAACCCTCTCCTCGGACTCTCTCTTTGAATCTCTGTTGGAGATATCAAAAATTCATTTTGTGTCCGGTGTCCAACCAGCAGAGGGGGTGGGGGTGCATTATGGTAATTTCTCATTCTTAATGTCATTTTCTCATTATCCTAATTTTTTTCCGAATTAGGAGAATTATCCAACCCTTTTTTTTTTGTGGTGAGAGGGCTGAATCCTCCTTCTCAACCATAGTCTCTTTTAATTAGTAACTCTCATCCATACCTGGTATCAACAGGGTCTTAAAACTCTCTTGTTCCTTCCACTCTCTATATATTTAACCTGGCCCTCATATCTGGGCGGCCACAACCCCAGAAGAAACAAGACTGATTTGTAATAAAACAATAATTTTTTGTTTAGTATAAAATTCTCTGAAATAGTAAATACATTGAGCCTTCCTGGTGGTTTTATAAGTCATATTATCCGGAGGCCAAGTCCATGATTTAACAGTTAGTCAATTTCTCGATATTCAGAGTCAGGTACAAGGTATCTCAAAGTATCGTATTATATTTAGGTTCCTTTTTGTTTCTCCACTCATCGGAAGTCTGTTACAATGTCAGGGCTCTGTTTGACGTGGAATCTCGTAGCTGTTTCTAACTGGTCTGCTCAGCGAGCAAATCTCTAGGTTTATATGGGATTTTGTTCCAATGCTGGGGTGGTGATTTAGTGATATTATTAATTTCCTCCTAATTTAGATTCCACTGATTAATTCCCCCCCGCTTCGCTCTGCCTCCATCTTCAGTGATCGGTTTCCTCTTACCTTCACCTAATAGAGGGAGATACCTCCTTCTACTCCCTTGATACTTCATCCGGCTCCAATCCTCTCAGTAAGTGATTACTTCAGTCACATAATAAAGACGGCAGAGAACGTTAATTCATAAAAAAAATTCAAGAGAAAGGAAAAACATCCCTCTCAGTTTTGACACTTCGGTGAGTAGGGAATAAATTAATAAAGAAAGAAAGAAATTTAAATTAAATTTTTTTTTAATCATTAAATATGCAGAGACTCCCAGAGTCCTCTGACAGGAAAAAGGGGCGACGCATCCGTAAAGAAAAAGGGACCTCCCGACAGGAGGAAGATCATTCTTGCAAACTAGTGGGACGCCACGCGTTCGTCTTTGGGCGAAACATTGGCTCGTCCTTTTACAAGTAGCACCCGTCTCAGTTTATATGTATGCTAAAATACAAAAGCTACGAAATGAACCTATCAAACTACGAACTAAAACACTGGACTTGGACAAACTCTCAAAAGCGACTAACACGTTGTTAAAGCTTTAAAACAACAAATGAGGACACATATATACCAAGAAACGATTAACGTATTTTTAAACACCTTGACTGGGGGATTCAACCATTTCAATTGTATTCAGGAAAAAATTCCCTCACCCATTGAATCGTTATTGAACCCAAGAAATAAAGGAAAAAAAAATTTTTTCAAGTCTTCGTCTTCTACCAGTTGCTGTCTTCTTTTGTATAACTCTTTTTGGACCTTCTTGTTCAAGGATTTACGTCAACAAAACAACGTGGGGTAAAATAGAATAACCTCAGAATGGAGTCAGATAAAAAAAAAACGGTAACACAGCTTGCCCTGACCTTCAGCCTGAACCCACAGGTAAACTATCCGCTGGAGCCAGAAAGTGAAGTCTGTTGCCCTGACCCCGCTCAGTCGAGCGCAGAGTGTTGCATATTATCCTCCGACCCGGCCAAGCTGCCAAAATAGGAAATGCACCTGTGTAAATAACAGGTGCATCCGGTCGAGGAATATCAGGATAGTATAACCTTGACCGTGGACGGGTTGAATGAGTGCGAAATTGTGACGCTCGGAGGAAGAAGAGTGGACGTCAAATTATTATATAACCCGGGTGAAGACAGGAAGTCAGTCAGTTTGGAGATCAGATGAGTTGGAGACAAGATGCGGTAGAGAAAGCCAGCACCCAGCAGAGTGGGCCCTCAGGCCCCTGATTGAGCAGTTGCAGTTGGAGAGAAGATGCTGGAATGAGGAACATGTCCTAGAGAGGCTGGGTCCCCAGGTCCCCTGTTGAGCAGCCCAGGAGAACGGGAAAGAAACGCGGTTATGACCAATAGAGAGGGGGTCAGTGTGTTGCAGTTCTGTTCTGTCTCCAACTTCCTCTCACACACAACCCTTTCAATAAAGTGAGAGGTATATTTTTCTAAAGAACTGTGTCGCTCGTCTTTATTGTGTCGTCGTTATGATTCTGCATGCATGCGTCTGCATATGAGTATACAACAAGAGAAATTAATGAACTCTTTCTGACATCTTGCTTTTCTACAAAAAAAATCCATTTTGTCAAAACCGTCCACATGTCTTTTCCTTTTTTTTTTCACAGTCAAATCGACTAATTTTTTTTTCTTCGCACTTTTGTGATGTACTGATTCATTCTTTCAAAATCTATTTCAACTATTTTTATTTATAATCTCTTCCTTTGGTTAGTGAATTTACACTTGGGTTACGCGTATATTTTAAAGCAACGATTCGTTTTTAATAATATTCATTTATTTGTACACAGTTATATTGTTTCTAGTATTCTTATCTAATTCAAACAATTTTCAAACAGAATCATTTGACCCACTGATAGGACCCTAACAACTATTACCACTCCGGCTCAGAGTAAATCTGTGAGTAATATCAACGAAGGAATGTGAGGATAGATAGATAGATAGAGAGAGAGAGAGAGAGAGAGAGAGAGAGAGAGAGAGAGAGAGAGAGAGAGAGAGAGAGAGAGAAATCCCTTTTGTAAAGATTACCATAAGAGTGAGTGAACGCTGTCATACAAAGGAACTCTTCTCAAATATGCCAGTCTCCCATAAACTTTCATACCTTCACACATGAACTGCCGTAAAGATCCTTTAAGCTTTTAGTAGTGTAAAATGATTAAACATGCCGGTATCAATGAAAGCAAACACATGGCATTTTATACTTTCTATTATAGGGTAATGTCCAGTTCAGGGCGCAGGGGGTACGCAGCAATGAACGTTCCAATACTGGAGGGATGAGAAAAGGCCATTCCGTTAAGAAAGAGAATGAAGTCTTCGCTCTTTTATCGTTTATACTCGGTTCTGTTGCTTTGAAAACCCTATGGTGTCGCCATCTTGCTGTAATTAGTAGAAATTATTTTTGAAGTCAAAGTAAGCTGTTTCATCAATGTGACAACATGAATAACACAATCTCAAAAATAAAAGAAAAACAAACGAACTAACGAACGATGAAGACACAAATATCAATGAATGAATTCATTGAATATACTTTTGGTACTTATTCAGAATATCCTGCAAAGGAAATATTTGTAATAATGAATAAAAAATTATATAGATTATACATTCACTATACAGATGAGAATAAAATTCAATCATTATCTTCATTTTTTACTAAACATTAACATTTAAAAACCACGTCTTCAACTCGCTAAAATTTACTCACCTTCAATATTTCTTTAATCTTTTTCCCTTCTCAATTTTTAATATATAATTTTGGAAATTAAAATGGAGGTGATCAAAAATACCTTCCAAAATCAAGAATATTTTTATGTGTTTTTGATTTTAAAGAGATAATAAAACCAGCTTTTACTAAAATGAAACCATATACATACATCCAGAAGTCAGGTATTAAGGTAGGTTCTACTTATACAATAATACTACTATATGTATAATCTAATTGCATTGTTAATTTTACAGTAGAAATACACAGTAAACTAGGAAGAAATGGCTTGTCTGTGGTCAGGTATGCAAACTGGTAATTTCTGTAAGTTTCCAAAACATCATCCATTGGAAGGAGGAAACCTTCTGCTGCTAGTAAAAGTAAATATCAAAACGGTGATTAATCTATCGGGAGTTGTTGATCAAGTCTCTTGTATAAATAATTATGTTTTCAAGGGGAATAACTTTGCCTTTTAGCAAAAAGTTACTTCCCTAGAATCTTTACTACACTAATATAGTATGTGATTGCATTATATGTAGTTTCGGTTTCAAAATCATGCTAGACCCATATCATCACCTAGCGAAGGTTTCATTGGCCGTTCAAATGGGTGTAAGGGGTCGTTTGTTTTTGTATTTTTGTTTCTTGGGTGGGTACATATTTTTTTAATGTTACGCCCAGTCATCATCTTAAAAAAAAAAAGAAGAAGAAGAAGAAGAAGAAGAAGAAGAAGAAGAAGAAGAAGAAGAAGAAGAAGAAGAAGAAGAAGAAGAAGAAGAAGAAGAAGAAGAAGAAGAAGAAGAAGAAGAAGAAAGCTAGTCTGTTTCAAAAGAAAGGAAGGAAAGGAATATATAAAGAGTCTGAAACAAATTATTACGAGATAAGGAATAAAGATTTATAGATAAAGAATAAAGTAAGAGAGAAATTCTATTTCATTTATGTGATGTCTGCGGAATAGATGAAATTATTGATTGGGTGCCATGCAATAGAATAATGGTTATATAACTAGCCCAGCAGACTTTTACTTCTATAAAATGAGTTCGATTCTTTCTGGGTGCTACAATCTAGGGAGCTTGAACCAGACTAAGCAACTGAGTATCTCACCATGGGATTATGCTTACTGCAGAAATCTAAACTGAAGATTTAATTTCTTCTTTTTTTTTTATTTTAATTATTTTTTGAAAAAAAAGTGTTATTTCTTTTTTAGAATACCTGTGTAACTTTGCGATTAGACTCGAAAGTTGTCTCTTGATATAATTTTCACGTTTATTGATGAAATCAATCCGGCTATCTCAGGGGATTTCTAAACTGTCTTTCACAGGGGTAAAAAAAAAAATTTCTTATACCTTCAGAAGTTTTTTTTTTTAAAGGAGATTCTGAAACATTAAAAACTCCCGAAAATGTCTGATGCATAGTTTTTCGGGGCTGCAACTCTCCAAAATCTAATCTGGGGTTATAAAATACACCCACTGCATCTCTACAGATGGGTAATCTCCCCTCATGAGTGTCCTGGAAAAGACATTAAACTTTCAGGAGGTGAGGCTCCAACCTTGGAGATTTGGGGAATGTAAAGTACCTCTTCATTGCTATTGCTCCCGGGTTCACTATAATCCAGAGTGGTAATACTTGATAGGGTCTTATCTCTTGATCAAGTAGAACAAACTGTATGTAAAGAAATGACTAATATTGAATTATTACTGTTATATAGTAATACTTGAAACCATTTAACTGTGTGCAAAAAAGAGCTAAGGCTTATTTAAGAATATTATCTATAAAATGTACTTACAAATCATATATATATATCTAATATATATGTGTAAACAGGATTTGGCAATAAATGACCTACAAGGGTTGATATGCCATAAAACTAAACCAAACATCCAAAATCAAACTTCAAATTTTCTTAGGCTTATTTCAATGGAGGTGACATTCAACATGTCGCCTGTCTATCAACGCCTCCACACTTCCTTGAAATAAGGAATCAATACGATTCGAAAAACACTTTTTAAGAATCTCTATATTACTCCAAAAGGTTTAGTTGCCTAAATTTCTGAGACGACCATATAGACGACCATCATCTGCCCTTATGGGACAAAGTTGAAATAATTGATAGGGCTGAAAATTGGAGGATTAGACGCCTTAAGGAATCAGCACATATGTTGGGCTACAATGACCTGCTGAGTAGACCAAGTATAGAGTTGAATACAATATGGGAACCGATAATCAAGAAGGCTAGTTTTTTTTTTAGTCTGAATATGAGCACAGGTAAAAAATTATACATAATAGTAGTAATTCTAGCTAAAGTAAGAACATTAAGTTTATAATACCCAAAAATTCACTCTGAATTGTCCAGCAGGACACATGGCGTAACGGTTATAGTCGTTGGTTCCCTACCTTCTAAGGAGACAATCATCTGCTGGTTCAATCCTCACTACAGCCGAGTAATATACAGGAATAAAGATGAAGACAATCAGTCCGAAAAACCGTAATGATAAAAGTCCAAAAGACTTGAATATCTTTTAGGAGACGAATCGATAATATACAGGAAATTTGTTTGTAGTGATCTACTTCTTTAATTTGAACACGACACGTTTGTTTTAATAGAGGTGACCTTTAACATGTTACTTTTCCATCAAAGTCTTCTCACTTCTGCTGAAGTGTTAATGTTACTCATTGCATAATACCTGTTACTTTGATGAATCTAAAAAGCAATGGAATACGGAATAATTTTAAAGTGATGTCATTTAATAACAAACATTAAACAACAAATTTATTGCTGTGAAAGAAAAAAAAGATCCAATAATAGAAAGATTCTGTTAGTCCGAACAATCAATGAAGAATGCGTTGCTGACTTAGTATTAATGCCAACAGAAATGGAACACAATCTGCTTGAGAGGATAACATGAACTAACAGCAGCACCAAATGGACCTATCACCCCCGACTAAAAACACCGAATTTGGACTAATCAACCACAACGCCTTATTTGGGAGAGACTACTGTTCTCAAGTAGTCCAGGAAGACATTCCTCACAACAGAGTAGCCGTATGAAACTCAAAATAAAGTTCAAAATTCAAAAGGTATCTCATATCTTCGTCCCCTACCTTTTCTTCTTTTGCAGCCTTCACAAACAAGAAGACGCCAACGAATTAAAATGGTTTAAGAAGAAAACAATGGTGTTAGATATCTGAACCCAAAAACCTAAAAATGTGACTCCTCCTCCGAAAAAATTCCAATACAGACGACATTTTTTTTACTCATTTTATTTACAAAGAAACGATCATAAAGTAAGTAAGTAAAGTTGGCAACTGTAATCGAGGGTAACCAGAAGGCTCCCTTTTCAATAGCTACTACACCGAGGTGTAGGGGAGGGTGCTGTTCTTTTCCCTGAATTGCTCCACTTTATCCTTGATACGTACCTTATATTGCAGTTAAGCAAGGAGGTATCAAGTACCATTTTTAAAGTCTTTGGTATGATGCAACCTGGGATTGAACCTAGGTCTTCCGGACCATTGGCGAACACTCTACCCACACGGCCAATGAGCTGGTAATCGATCATACTTCCTCGTAAAGTAACTCATATTTCATAGATGCTTTTGATTCGGAAATCTTTATCATTATTGATGTTCACTTAACAGAGTTAAATGTAACTTACTGTTAGAATCCCGTCAAAGGATTATGTTTCTTACAGAAAAATAACACAAGAAACAAGTCCTTCAACGTAAAAAGAAAAAGAAAAAGAAAAAAAAATGACCACACTGTAAGGGTGGTAACCCACGGCCTTCTTTAACCGCAAGATAACTACCCTCACGTATGTCAATTTAAATTCAATCTTAAACCAGGAATAAAAGTAACGCATGCGTCTAATAAACGGTCTATTTATTTACAGATAAAAAAATATATAATATATAAAACATGCATATTAAATTCACTTAAAAAGAAAGAATGTACATACTGCTAAAAATTATTGCCCTTTAGCGTTCTGTTGAATGACCAAACGATCAACTTTATTAGTAGTCTCAGAAAAAGATTTGGGCTGAAAACAACGAACAAAGCACAGGTACTGATACAAAGAAATAATAGAATTCATTAGAATTTAAAAAATAAAACAGTTTTACAAGTTCAAAAAGTCCTTTAAAAAATGGAAGTCTTCACGACGGTAGAATCTTCTGTTGAACAGCAACAGCAGCAATTGTAATAATGAAAAAATGTATTGAGACAGATTCCAGCAATTTGTTTCTTAGAAAGTTCCTTTATGAAGAGTCTTGAAGGAGAGAACTCCACCAGCTTCAGCATTGTTGGAAATTTTTTTATCAAGGAAAAATGTATGGTATTTTTAATGCCTATTTTTTTGTCTGCCTTTCAATGTCTCTGGTTTCGTATCTTGCTACGCAAATAAACGGAAATAGAGGGGGGCCCATGTGGATGGCTCCGGAAGTTGGATGTGGTCACGTGTTCCCTGAATCGGGCTTTTTTTGGATTAGGCACTCGAAGCGACAAGACGTCCCAATAATTCTGGCAAGCTACCGACAGATTGTCCATCCTTAGCGCCAACTAAAAACACCCGAGCAGCTAGTGTATGGACTTTGGCCGGTTCCAGTGAATACCTTTGATGAGAAAGCAGCAGGACGTATTAACTGCTTTCAGGCCATAGAATTTGGTTACTGATACTTCTCGAACCTGATAACTATACACGAGGTACCAGCGAATACCTTTTGGCGAGAAAGGGAGCAGCAATAATTCCCGACCAGAGGACTCCCAAGCTGCATATTGTATGAGCTTTCGGCGCGGACTATCTGCGCCAACCAGAAAGTAAAACAACAGCGACGTACCCGTGAGAATTTCAAGGAGCATTGTCTTTGACGACAAAGACGAGAATTTTGAATAACTTCCGTAATTTTCTTCCAGGAGTTTCGTTCTTAGCGAGAGACAGCTAGAGACGTTGAACGGATTTTTTTTGAGTGCTACTGAACTTTTTTTCTATTTCTCCTGCGTGAGACAATATATATTTTAAAGGGTTGTTCTTTTACTACACCCTGTAAATAAAATTCCTTTTACGATCGAGCAAGACCGTTCTTAACTTATTTATTCCTTCCCCATTTTTTAGATGATGTTGCTTTGTTCAATGGTCGGTAATTTTCTGAAAGTAGAAAATTAATTTCCCTCGGCATTCATAATTTTTGTATTCATGTTATAGAAATTCCACGGTAGAAAACTCAATAGAATTTTGTCAGGTCACCCATTAAAAATATCTCCTTTTAAATAGGGAACTCAGCAATTGAATTTAAAAATATCTCCTTTAGACTAAAAGATTCAGCAATTGATTAAGGATACCTGATAGAACTTCATAAAGCTCTCAGTCAGCCGTTAGAAATTCTCCTATTCAGAGGAAAATTTCTTCACACCACAGGGTTTTCAACGGTCAAGCGTGGAGCGCCTTTTTGAGCGTTGTTTGCATTTCACTTCGTGCTGATGCCCTTGAGAAAGATATGAATCTCTCCGTTCCTCCTCTCAACAATGGGTAGGATGTAGGATGTCAATTTTACAAGGGCATTAGCGCGAAATGAAACTCAAACAATTTCGCCCAGGATTTGAACTTGTGTTGCCGATTCCATTTATTACTTGGATAACCGTTACATTAAGCACGCCTCTTTTACTTGGACAGATCGAGCTCTTTAGCCTTGGTATGGCAACCGGCCTAAAAGAGAGCAAATACTGAATTTCACACCAGCTCTACTCCGCTATAAAAACTGACCTTGTGCCACTTCCTGCCTGTGGTTGTGGAAGTAGATACCCGAGGTGTATACGATAAGTGTCCAGACTTTTTTCGTATGGGCACTTTTATTGATAGTACACACATAAAACTCTAGTCCCCTTCAAAGTAATCTCCTCCGGCTGCAATGCACTTGTTGTACCGTTCAACTTCAGAAAGGCCCCATGGAAGTCCTCTTGTGTGAGCGTGTCAATGACCTTCGTCACAGTCCCTTCCGTCTCCTCAATTGTCTCATAACGACAGCCTCTGAGCTTCGGGAATAACCAAACGTCACAGGGAGCAAGGTCTGGACTGTAAGGAGGCTGAAGAATTGTCTTGATGCCCATCTTGGTCAAATAGTCTGTGACAAGGATGGAGTTGTGAACTGGTGTATTGTCCTGGTGGAAATGCCACTGAGCCGATTTAAAGAGTGCTGGCCTCTTCCGACGGAATCTCTTCCTGAACTCCCTTAAAACCTCAACATAGTAACCCTAACCCTAACCCTTTGGCCAATCAACTCTGGTGTATTGACTTCCTTGCTCCTCCCACACCTCTCATCATCCCTCACAGACTCCCTGCCTTCCTTGAATCTCTTATGCCACTCAAAAACTGATGTTTGATTCATGCAAGATGCTCCAAAAGTAGTCTGAAGCATTCCATACCTTTCTGTAGCATTTTTTCAAAGTTTAAAACAGAATTTTATTGCATATGATTCTTCTAAAGTGTCCTCACGTCCAGATTGCATTTTTGAAATTCACTAGCTGTGACAATCAGGCTTTAGTAGGGTGTATTCCAATTGCTGCTGTAGCTGTTCATTTGAACCTGAAATCATAAAAATTGGTCAGTTATCTCATAAGATGTATAGCAATAAGATACTGAATTTTCAAGAGTCTACGGCAATTTTAAATGCCTGTACGAAAAAAGTCTGGAAACTTATCGTATGCACCTCGTATTACACAATTTATCCATGAAGTAAAAGAAGCCTCTGGTTTAATATGTTTTTTTAATGATATATCAACCTTTGTGGATTACATTGTGCCAAAACCTTCCCTGTAGAAGAACAGTATTTTTAAACCATAGGTTGAGGGGAGTTAAGAGAATTCATACTGTTCCAAGGAGTATTATTCCGAAAGTGACACTAAAAGCGCGACTGGAGTTCAAACTCGCTTACTATGATGTTGCAGTCCAGCACTTTAACCACTACACCGCGGGACACACTTCTGTGCTTGGTTCAGATCGTCTCGGGTTATTAGACAAAAAATCGTTAAAGGTGAAGGACATGGTCAAGCATGTCTAAATTAGACCAAGAATTTTTTAAGCTCTTCCGTCAACGGAAGAATAAAACTCAGGGTCAGTTTTTAAGTGGAGTACTGCTGGTTCAAATTTAAAGTTTTCCTTTTTTTTTTTTTTTTTTTTTGACTGGTTGCCGTACCAAGGCTAAAGAGCTTCATCAGCCCAAATATTTATCCATACGTTACATACTGGTCTTTGATAGCCGGTTAGCGTGGATTTCGTAAACAGGGTATGAACCTGTCTTATGGTAAACGAGGAAAAGTGGAAATGCAACGTGAAAATTTGCAGGCGTCAAAAAATATATAATGACTGGATTTTCCGATCCCATGGGTCAGTCGGGGTTAGTCGAGGAGAACAGTCAGTCGAGTAGACACGTCACGTCGTCTTGGGTGCCAGTCGGTGAGGGGGGTCTCGGGTTGAGAACCGACTCTGTATCAGGCTCCAGTGAAAGAAGCAAGGCTCTGAATATGTCTGTCTGTCTCTGTCTCTCTGTCTCTCTCTCTCTCTGTCTCTGTCTCTCTCTCTCTCAAACAACAATTTCGACCGTTCATAAATAAAAAAAAGAGAGTATATATGTCAGACTCGAGGCTGAAAGCCCCCCAACTTCGGTTGGGCCACATTCGGGTGGGCGAGCTGCATCATTGACACCTTTGTCACCCTTGTATAGCACTGGAACCCGCAGCCCAGTTTAAGCTATAATCAGGCATACGTGCCTGGACCCAAATTTGAGTCCATGCCCAGCAAAGCTCATCAGGCCCACATTGCACTAAGTGGGTCGATGACCAGCATTGTCAAGCGGGGCTCGAGCCTCGGCACGTGCCCGACCTTCTCTTCCCCTAACCCACACTATAATCGACTTTCAGGTGATTGACCTTGTGTCAAGTCCTGTCTGGTAAGAGGCAGAGACAAATATCGAGTATATATTTTTTTTTATAAAGAAGTATTCCGGGTATACAACACATTTTTTTTTCATTTGATTCACGCCATGAAATAATCTTATGAAAGTTATATTGTATGTACAGCTCGTTTCAGAAGTTCTGCGAACGCACGTGTGTCCAATGAGATGGCACGGCACTAAAAGTTAAACTCTCAACAGAAGTGGAATTGTAGTAAATGGGAACTACATAAGGATGCTGCGCGCTATTTTGAACAAATATTGGAAGCAGCACGCCCTCAAAACAGCAGTTGTACAACCATTTACCTCCCATCTCGTAAACCATCCATGTAAGACAATCAAGATATACTGGACACTGCTGGCGAAGTAAGAACTTCAATGGACACTTCACTTTTGGCCGACCAGCAAAACTTTACATCCATCAGCTCTTTGCGGACACTGGTTGCTATCAAGAAGACTTAGCAAGTGTGGTGGCCGATTGGGACGGATGGCAAGAGAGTGTCAAAGGGACCTGTTCCGTAAATTGTTGGTGATGATTAGTATTTGCTTTTTTCTTTCTTTATTTTTATTTTTTACTCAGTTATATTTTAATCCCCACCGCCATAATGGGAGTGGGTAGGGGTAGAAGAGATGGATTCGTGCCCTTCCTAAGGGTATTAATTTGAAAACCCTGTATAATATTTCACTACATGGATTATTATGGCAGAGCAAATTGAAGAAAGCAAATTAAACCAGTTAACATGAAGTAGACAAAGCAGCAGGCAATTGAAACCAGACAAGAAAGCAATTTTGGTGCACTCTTTTCAGCTAAGGTCTCTTTTAGCAAATTTTCGAAGAAAGCACGTTGACAGAAATGTTCTATTAACGCCACAGACGAAACCAACTTGTTTTTAATTTAGTTGTAAAGAAGAATAGTTAACAACAAAATAATGAGTAAATAAAAGAAAATGCATATTTCCTTTTTTAGATTCTTTCTTTAATGGCATATCAACATCAGTGGGTTATTTAATGCCAAAGCCAGAAGTGATACTATTTTAACTTATTGGTGGGACAAGCAGAATGATATTCAATGTTAATTTTTTTGGTGCTAACAATCAATCAATTATTTTTCATGTCTATTATTTAAGAGAATTTTTATAAATGCTGATTTCAGTTTTCGTAATGACGACTGGTGTATGTTTTTCATAAACTGAGGCTATGAAACACGAGAGGCACAATGACCTTGTATCACATCAAATACATCCAATAGGAATTATTTGTGGTGGGTACTGGTTTTGTACAATTATACGTTCTGTTGTTTAAAAGTGATTAAGTTCGTTTGTTTCTTTAGAAATATATATATATATATATATATATATATATATATATATATATATATATATATATATATAACGGCACAAGTGAAGTCTTCCTCAGTCAGCTGGAGCTATAGAATACACCGACTGCATCTCTGCAGAGGGGTAAGACCCCCCCCCAACGAGTGTCCAGGATATGACACTAAACAAGCTGATAGTGAGGTTCCAGTGATGTTAGAGCTTCGGGGAATGTGGAACACACCATCATTGCTATCACTCCCAGGTCCAGTCAGGCCCGGAATGGTAGCACCTGATAGTGTCCTATCTATGGGTCAAACAGAATCAAATGCGTACTTATGCTAAACTGAATATTTGAAATAGAACTGTTTTGTTATTTAAACTTCATACTTATACTAAACTGAATTGTTTAAAATAGAATTGTTTTTAACATTTAACTGTGTGTAAATAGAAACTATACTTATACTAAACTGAATAGTTTGAATTAGAACTGTTTGACTAAACTGAATAGTTTGAAATGGAAGTGTTTTCACAATCAGACTGTGTACTTATGCTAAACTGAATTGTTTAAAATAGAACTGTTTATTTTTATAAAAATGGATTTTGCATTGAATAACCTACTAAGGTTGATATGCCTTAAAACCCAAACAAACAAACAAGCTCAGATGGTTGTGCTTGTTAATTTTTTAATTCACAAATATTTACTTCCTCTCCATTGAGAAGAATTGTCAAATTTAAAATTGATTCACTTAAAAGAATTGGTCGGTGAAGTGGTTGGTCGGTTGGTTAGGTTTTTATGGCATATCTTTGTTGGTTATTTAACGCCAAATCCATTTTTGGATTGGGTATTATGGTATATCTTTATAGGTTACTTAACGCCAAATTCATTTTTACACAAATGTCAGAACAGTTTTATTTTAAACATTTCAATTTAGCATAAATATGCAGTTTAAATTCCAAAAACAGTAAACTCCAGAAACCACGGTTTAGTTCCATTTAACCCGTAGATAGAACCCTTATCAGATGCTACCACTCTGGGTCACAGTGGACCTGGGAGTGATGGCAATGAAGAGGTGCTCCGCATTTCCCAAAGCCCCAGCATTACTGGAATCTCACCCTCAGATTGTTTAGTGTCATATCCAGGACACTCTTTGTGGGTGGTCTTACCCTCTGCAGAGGTGCAGTCGGTGTATTCTACAGCCCCAGCCGACTGGGCAAGTAGGTGAAGTGAGAACTGTCTACTACACAAATACACTGTTGAAATGGACTTACTTGCCGTAATTTCCGTGATACAAGGTATAAAAGTTATCTGTCTTTTGTGTCCTGGGTATGACACAAAACTACATCTGATGGTTAATCTCCAATTTTAGTGCTCTGGCAAGTATGGAGTACTCTTTCATTGGCATTGCTTTCCGGTCAACTTTGATCGGAGTGGTACTACCTGTGAAGGTCCCATCTACAGATAAAATAGATCGGTCCAGAATTTATGTAACATATTGACCCCGGCCAAGCTGTCAAAATAGGAAATGCGCTTGTGTAAATAACAGGTGCATCCGGTCGAGGAATATCAGGATATAACCTTGACCGTGGACGGATTGAATGAGTGCGATTTGTGACGCCCACAAGAAGAAGGTGGATGTCGAACAATTATATAACTCGGTGCACAGGAAGTTCAATCAGTTGGATTTCAGACCAGTTGGAGTGAAGATGCTGGAATGAGGAACATGTCCCAGAGAGGCTGGGACCCCAGGCCCCCGGTTGAGCAGCCCAGGAACGGGAAAGAAACGCTGTTATGACCATAAGAGTGGGGGTCAATATGTTGCTGTTCTGTTCAGCCTCCAACTCACCTCTCACACAGTAAAACCTTTAATAACCCTTTCGAACCTTTTCAAATAAATTGAGAGGTATATTTTTCTGAAGAACTATGTCGCTCGTCTTTATTGTGTCGTTGTTATGATTCCCCATGCATATGTGGATGTATATTCGTTCATGGTTATACAACATTTATTCCTATTCGATAAGAAGTGTTAAAAAAACTCTTAAGAAACAAAAACACAAAAAATGTAAATATTAACGCAATTTCCAAACCTTTAGGCTTAAAATAAACCTAGACGAGTTGGCATGTTGTTAAAATCAATTAATCATAATTTATCTCTTGTTTTGATTTTCTTCGGATTAATTGATTGTTTGATTTTGACGTCATGTCTATCCGTCTAGGGTTATTTTATACCTAGAAGTTAGGTTTGATTTAATTCCTTTGTTTTAATGGCATATCAGTCTTCGTGGGTCATTTAAAACCAAATCCATCCTTGTAGAACAGCAATGATACTATTTAATCCATAGATGAGGGGATAAAGGGGTTTATACTTTTCCCGAGGGTATTAATCTGAATGCGAACATAATAGCGCGACTAGAGTTCGAACTCACTTACTACAATGTTACAGTCCAGCAAGTTAACCACTACACCACGTGGACTCCTCCAAGAGTTTAGAGAATTGCCCACCTTAAACATTTTATACATTTTAGTGTTGTTTTTTTAGAGTTTTTTTTTTTTTTGCCCACGTTTATATGATATCATATATGTATATGATATCATATGCGTATATGATATCATATAAGTAAGTTGGCCGACCATAGTCGAGGGCGATCCGAATGCTCTCTTTCCATTAGCTACTACACCGAGGTGTAGAGAAGAGCGCTATCCCTTTACCTGGATTGCTCCATTTACTCTTGATCTCTACCTTATAATGCTAAGTGTTAAGCAAGAAGGCAACAAGTACCATTCTTTGAGTCTTTGGTATAACTCAACCTGCGATTGAACCCTAGTCTCCCAGACCATTGGTAAACATTAACCATTATGCCAATGAGAGGGTAAATATCATATATTCCTTTCTAATACAAATAATTTTCAAATTGGTCTCTTAGACTCATAGACTCCAGGTTAGAATGGAACTGGTAGTAATACCAATGAAGAGTTATTCTTCACTTTCCCGATCTCCAGAACTGGAGAATCCCCACCAGAAACAGTTTAGTGTCATATTCCTCAGTAGGGGATACAGGTAAGACCCCAACCCCAGCAAGGTTGAGTTTTCATTGAAGTTGATGCTTGCAATACTTTTTTCCATGTTTAGAAAAAAGGGATAAAATAACTTCATCAAAAATTTAAAACAAAAATAGGTATACATGTATTAGCAGTCAAATTTCAATAATTAGCATAATGGTTAGAGTGTTCGTCAATGGTCCAGGAAACCAGGGTTCATACCAAAGACTCAAAAAATAGTACTTGATGCCTCCTTGCTTAACATTCAGCATTATGATGTACCGATCAAGGTTAAGTGAAGCAATCCAGAGAAAGAAGTAACGTCCTCCCCTACATTTCGGTGTAATAGTTACTGAAAAGGAAACCTTTGGGTCGCTCTTGACAACGGTCGGCTACCTAATTTATGTAGAAGACAGGATCCCGAACCACAAAGAAAAAATCAATTAATGTCAAATCTGAAAAGTTTTCTGAGTAGAGGAAGATCTTCTGAATGCAAGGTAAGTAAAATTATTCGAGCTTTTTCTTTTAAGTTTTCAACGACTAGGATCGTATTGGTTCACTTGAGCCAATATAGCTGTACTCACAAGTTATATGAATGATTCAACACAAGGTCAGTTTAATGAGGAGAAAAGTCACTCACGAATCAAGACTAATGCATGGTCTCTGCGTACCTCATTAAAACGCCCCTCAGGCGCCAAGTAATAAACTTAGCTCTGCTAACCAGGTATTGCCAGGGGTTAAGGTATCTCTGGGACCAGGCAATCAATTCAAAATAGCCCACCCGGCGTGGTGCAGATAAGTATTTGGAGGTCGCATGATATAAGAGAATAAAAAAAACGTTTTTGGCACATGGTTATATCATATCAATTATTCCTATTTAATACAAATAATCTTTGACAAATATTTTCAAAAATCTATATGTCATATATATGTGTGTGTATGTATGACTGTTACACACACACACACACACACACACACATATATATATATATATATATATATATATATATGATTAAATAATGCAGACTCTTCATATCAGCCTATTCTGTCTTTAATCCGTTGAAGTCTCCGAATGAATCGTTTGATGTTTGGATAGAATGAATTTAGAGAGGCGACGTTTGTTTCACATACTGAAACTTGAACGGATCAAAGACAGAATAAGCAGACACGAAGTGTCCGTCATATTTAATCAAACATGTCTATATATATATATATATATATATATATGAATATGAGTGTGTGTGTGTGTGTGTGTGTGTGTGTGTGTGTGTGTGTGTGTGTGCGCGCGTTTATATGTTGCATTTTCTCTTTTAAACATACTTGATTAAATAGAATAGGCACTTCGTATCTACCAATTTTTTCTTTGACCCGTTCAAATCTTTGTATAAGTCGTTAATTTCTAGATGGAATGAATTCTATCAAAGAAAAAATAAGATATTTCGTATCTTCCAAGGTAAACAGGAAGTTTCTGTCCAATTTAACTATATATATGACACTTTGTGTCATATCCTGCAAGTGCAACACCTCTTTACTTGCAGGATATGACACAAGGTCATTATTTAAACTGAGTTTAATAGCTTTGAATTTAGAGTTTTTTCTTCTCCGAGACCGATTGCCATACCAAAGTTAAAGAGCACAGTCTATCCTACTATTTACCCAGACCTTGAGGGAGAATAATTCGATTCATACCTTATGCATTTGTTACGGCCATCGGCCACGGTAGGATTATAATGCAGGGACTACTATGAGGACCGGAAGTGGGGGCAGGCGATTGGCGGGTCTCCGAGCCCTAGCAACAGTGAAAGAAGCAGCCGAGAAGGGGCAAAGGTCTTGACCCAGATAAGGAAAAGACATGCCATTGGTCGAGGCAGGGAGGGCGTTTTACCGCCAAAAAGAAACGAAACCCAAAAAGTCAGTTTCGAGCTTCGCCAAGGAAG
The DNA here is from genome assembly GCA_963585895.1 of Sepioteuthis lessoniana. Classification (NCBI taxonomy): domain Eukaryota; kingdom Metazoa; phylum Mollusca; class Cephalopoda; order Myopsida; family Loliginidae; genus Sepioteuthis; species Sepioteuthis lessoniana. Next base: position 28,015,865 of record OY757945.1, on the reverse strand, counting down.
AGAAAGGTCGCCTTTTCACGTGGTCCGGTGAAAGGGGAAATTCTAGTCACAGAATGGCCTAGTAGAACCGTCGACTCCGTTGGGTAAGAAACTGAGGCTCAACGTAATAGAAAAGAAAAACAAAAACTGGTGCCTTGCGACTCGTTAATAAGAGATTAACGAATATAAAACAAAAAAAAATTAACAAAAGAAAGGAAAGAAAAAAAAAAGTCAAAAAATTTTTATTACGAATAATATACGTAACCTAAATAAAGGTCCGTATCAAGACTCTTCCAAAGAAACATTTTGAGGTTGTTCATTAGCAGTTAGTTTCGGCGGAAAACATATTTGTTTAAAATTTGTATATCCATATTAAAGACGAAGAGGGAGACTTTTGTTCTTCGGTAAAAGAAAAAAAAAAGGGAAGTAAAACAAATGTGAGAGAGAACGAGTAATATAATTTTAAAACAAGTGAAAAAAAAGAGAAAAGAAAAGAAAGAACTTTGTCTTATTGGAAGGACATAGTCAAATACTATTGGAAGCGACTTGTCCTCCACATTTCTGTATATTTTTTTTTGTTGTATTTGTTTTGTTGCAATTGTGTTTTCTTTAAAATGAAAATAAAAATGTAAAAACGATACATGTATAAAGAAAAGAAGAAAAACAACTACGCGTCATATTGTTTGTCCGGTTCAGAATTCCCCACGTGTTCATTCATATCACGTCGACCTCTTTAACCTTGACACACCCTCATTTGTCCGTGGTCTCAGTAACCCTCACATAGGACTTCGTCCGTTTCTCGAAAAATTAAACCGATACGCAAGCTCTATACTTAGCTAGTTATATGGGCTTTCAAAGCTATCAATAAAATATAACTAGTTACGGAGAATATTTAGAGCTTGGGTGGTACGAATGCTGTCGACGGAAATTCTCCCCGTCTTTCGAGGATAATGTAACCTCGGAGCAAAGATACAGTAACCGTTACACATTGCATCCGAAATGAAATCAGCCTCGTCAAGAATTTGAACTCAGGTCTCCGTGCCCATTAAATCACGAGCACCTCCTGATTATATATATATATATATATCAGTGGCGACACTGATATATATATATATATATACACATATATATATGTGTGTGTGTGTGTGTGTTTATATCTCAGTGGTGACACTAGGTCATCAATTTTACTCAGGCTCATATTTTTAACTTAATTTTCTTTATGTATAATTTACATTAAGCGAAGAATTATAGCATCCAACTAGATTTTTTCTAAATATAATTCCCTAAATCTCAGTGTATGTGGAAGTTTGTACGGCTGATACTTGACAACCGACTATTCTACAAAAACCAAAACGATATTTTCTCTTTATCTGTAATATTTTTCAAAACAAACATCTTTGACCAAAGTTAAGTGCCTGTCTAAGTTTCCACAAGAATGTTTAATGTTAACTGCTCAATGTCTGAGTCAGCGGAACGAATCGTCGATCCTCATACGGACATAGACACATACACAAACATGAACAGTACAAATGAATTGCTCTGAGATAATTTTTATCTCAGATTATAGATTTGAGAAAATAACTTTTAGGGCTGAGTCCGAAAAGGCCCACATTTTAAGTCGTCACTAATATATTCAAACAAAAAAACAGAAAAAAAAAACCCAACAAACAAACAAACCAAGAATCGGTCACATTAAAATAATAAATTTCCACCCTATTAAAAAGCATTGATATAAATCAATGCTCTAAAGAATTAGCAGGACTTATTCAGATCAAACTAGAAAATGGATTAAAATAACTCTTTCACATTTACAACCAGACTTTAAAAAATACTGTTTCTCCTACATAAACGTAACCCTTTCAATTCAAGTAGTAATAAGTATCAACTTATTTTGGCATGTAAAGAATATCCGGTTTTTAACATCTGCTTTTTAACAGGATGGAAATAAATTTATTATCTTCATGTGACCGATTGTCAATGTTCTTTTTTTATTAATAATTTGCTTTGTGGATTTTATTTGCATTGAGCTCTTGACTGAGATTACTTAAATTTAATATTCTATTTTTGAATATTTAAATTGTCCGACTTGGAATTGTTTCCAAGTCTGGATTTACTGCATTAAATATTGTCTTATATACAAATATATATTTATTTGGTTTGGTCTTATGGCATATCAACCATAAGAGGTTATTTATGGGGATTTTTATAAGCCCCGAAAAGCCCGGTTTATTCCTACGTTTTGTAAAAGAATAAACCGTACTTCAACAGCAGTAGAGAATTGGTGACAGCTTTTAAGAAAGGAGACGAACGACTTTTAGTGCAACAAAATTTATATACAACAACAATAACAATAAACAGGGTTTTATACCAAATGGAACAAATAACGAATATGTAAGAATTCACAAAAGAGTTCAAGATTCCGATAGACGGTAGGGTTTGTAAGGTTTGTAAGGTTTAGTTGTAAGGTTGTTATAAGGTAAAGTTATAAGGTAAAGGTTTAAGGTAAGGTAAGGTGTGGTAAGGTTTGGTAAGGTAGGTTATGTGAAGGTTTGCAGATAAAATGCCTGCTGGAACTTAACTGTGTGTCCTGTTCCTTTTAACTCAACACGTGCGTTCGTCGCTCTTGGATCCTGGCTGGTGGAAGGTACCAAATACGTTTGCCGTCAAGGGCTGCTACGAATAGACCTGTTGCTAACAGCGGTGGGAGTGGCAAAAATATGGGGAATCTTCAGTCGTAGCTCTTTTTTTTATAGTGGACACCACGTGACCCCAAGGGGCTGCTGATGTTCGGTGAAATAGGATCACCAGTTCCTTAACAAAATTTCTACATATTAGATATCAAATCCATTTATATATATATATATATATATATATATATATATATATATATATATATATATATATATATATATTAGATATATGATTTCTAAACATATTTTATAAATAAATCAATCATTTGTTTACACACAATTTAACGTAAAAACATTTCTATTTTAAACAATTCAGTTTAGCAGAAGTACACAGTTTTTTTATTTACACAAAGTTAAATATAAAAACAGTTCTATTTCGAATCGAAAACCTCCCTCACGAAGCAATTACCGCTGGTACTGGGAGGAGTTCCTTCTCTCGGTTGCTGGCACGGCAACAAACGTGTTCTCTAAGTCCTGGGGTTAGCGGTTGGTTGTGTGTCCTATTAGCAAGCCGCCTCTGCTAAAGATACCTCACTGAAAACACTGACTGGACATACCATAAACTTCAAACTCATAAACCCACCGAAAATAGTTCTAATAAATTTCAATAACTTGTCTGGGAAACGCAATCACTTCTACTGGTTCAGGAAAAATGTTCCACCATAGAATAGTCGTTAAAACCCAAAATAAAGTTTTGAGTTAAAAGGTGTTGTGATATTATGATTAGCGGATGGTTAGGGATTATACGAAGATCAGATGAGACTGGAATTAATAAATTTTATTGTCTCAGTCTACAAACCGGTACTGCTTCACAGTGAGCTCGAAACCGGAAGGAGGGATATCAGAGAGGAGGAGGAAGAGGACGGGATGGGGCTGCTACTACTAATAATACAACATCCCCTTCTCTATTGAAGAAGTACACTGGGCTGTAATGGGCTGGAAACAGTTTGCGGAGAAAGTGGGGGTGAGGATAGTTCATTTGTTCTATGTCACAGGTCAAGCCTCTGTGCGGGTTTGCTCACTCTGCTGGATCTACGCGGTTTGGCAGGTGTGGACGGAATTGGTGGATGGATGCTTGGGGTGGTTGATAGGTGACCATTGGCTGGCCTTGGGCCCTGTGCTGGAATAGTAGCGTGAAGGTTAGGAAGTTGGTGTGTGCCGCAACACGTTTTCGGTTGGTGTTGGCACTTCGTGTTGTCTACACTGCACTTTGTTGGCCTTAATGACTGCCGGTTTCTGCGATGGATTACATCGCTGGCAAGTTTTACCAAGTATGACCTTGGTTCTGCAGCAATCTTTCTTGGTTCCCAGGGGCTGGTTCTTTTGTCCTGAACATGAACCAGTTGACCGGTATGTAACCGTGGGTGTTGATGGCTATTCTTTCGGTCATGCTGTAGTATCACCTCCCTTACTAAGGTCAGTAAATGGGCAGTCAATACTAACTCAACAGAAATCTTGGTCCTTACTTCCACCTCGGCCAAGGAATGCTATCCCAGAATCCATCGCCTCTCACTCTTCTCTCTTCCCTTCTCTCTCCTTTTCTCTCTCGCTTTCCCTCTCCCTCTGGCCAATCAGCGGAGATAGTAGCAGTTGCCGAAGACGACCCAAGACAGAAGAGGAGGCAGTTGCTGACGAGATTCCAAACACTAAACACACGTGTTGACCGCCGGACATTTTCTAGCCAACACGTGGCGTTGTATACGAAGAATAAAATTCCTCTTTTAAAGTTAATATTTGTACTTCTCATTTATTATCTCAAATAACATAACCCAAGTACATATATTACAATGCCATTTCTTTGTTTCTTCTTTGCTTTTCTCCAAATCTACCTTTGTTTTTTTCATCCCCTAGTTGTTGTTTCGAGACCAGAGGGGTCCTCGTTGGTCTTCCATTCAGTAACTCTACTGGGGATTTGATAGAGCTGATAGCGGTCATCATTGCTTGGTGGTTGTCTGTGTTCGTCTCTTGCGCTTTCATCCACAACCTCTTACAGATACCCACCATCCTCTCCGCTAATCCATTTGACTAGGGGTGGTGTGGTGACGAGGTTGTGTACCTGAAGTTGTACGATTTGGCAAAGTTTGCAAACTCTGTATTGTAATACTGTGGCCCATTGTCGCTGTATACTACCTCTTGAACGCCTCGTTCTTTGAAGAAGAGTTTCATTTGTCGAATTATTGCAGCTGTTGAAGTCCAGTGGAGACGCCGTAGGAAGGGGCTGCGGCTGTAATGGTCCACCACTAGTGAGGATTCCTAATCTTCTATCGTAAAGATGTCTGTATTGACATACTGCAATGGATGGGAAGGGGTCGCATGTTGGTGTAGTATCTCTGGTGGGATACTGGGTTGGTACTTCTGGCATGTGGAACAGTTTCCGATCAGTTCCTCAATGACCTTGTTGATACCGACCCAAAAAACTGCTGTTCGGGCTAATAAACATTTTTTTCTACCCCCTGGTGGGATGAATGTAGTTGTTGTAAATGTCCGGTTGAAGTGAGAGGGGTATAATGATTTTGTTGCCTTTAAGGAGTATCCCATACTGGAGCCCAATTTCGTCCCTATAGTTCCAGAAAACTTGTATATGAGGGTGGCCATCCAGACATAATGGTGTTGGTGAGCTCTTTCAGTACTGAGTCTTTGAATGTTTCTACCTTGATATCTATTAGGCAAGTTGGGGATGCGTTGAGGTGTGCGTTAAGTAGGTGGATGTGGATGTCTACATCACTCATTGGTTCCTCTGGGCTTGGTGACACCCTGGACATGCTGTCGGCTATCGGGATGGATTTTCCTGGATTGTATTTGACTGTGAAGTCATAGCCTTGGATTTTAAGTAACATTCTTGCTAACCTTGGTGGTGCATTTGCAAGATTCTTTATGGCTATTGATTCTAGCGGTTTGTGATCTGTTTGTATTGTCACTGCTTGGCCCCATATATAGTGATGGAATTTTTTAAATCCAGAAACCACTGCTAGCATTTCGTGTTCTATATTGGATGACATAATAACTCCCGTAACAAAACCGACGCCCTGTGTCAACTCTTTTGTATGCGTCATAAAAAACAACGGATCTGTCCGGCTATGCATGGACCCTAAGGATTTAAACAAGGCAGTGTTGCGGCCACACGTTGTTACACCAACATTTGAGGAAATCATCTCCAGACTTCATGGAGCAAAATGGTTCTCAATAGTTGATGAGAAAACTGGCTGCTGGAACATGAAACTGGATAAAAAAAAATCAAGAGAGCTAACAACATTCATCACCCCGGAGGGACGTTATATGTTTAAGCGCTTCCCAAGTTTATAGCAAGACAGTTTTCTTAAATAGTTGTAACAGATGTTCTTCTTTTAATATCTAAAAGAAAGAATTTCCTCCATAATGTGTTAGGATCCAATTAAAATGAAATTCTTTTGGGGAGTCAAGTGTTCCTTTTAAAAGTTCACATCTCTTTTGCGCAATAAATTTAACTGGTTCAAATAGTTATTTTTAAAAAAATTTTTAGACTCACAATGTGGAATAATAGAATCATATTGTAATGAACGAAAATTATTCTCTGCAATAGAAAATTTTAAATATTCGGTTTTTTCTGCATGAAGATTTTTAAAAATCTAAATTAATTCACCTAAAAATAAATCTCAGAAAAATGCCTTGCAAATAGCAGTTATCTCCCATCGAAGAACCGAAGTTGTCTGCCCTTGATAATGACAAACAGCCTGGTTGGCAAAAAGATGGCAGTATCCAACTCGGGTTGGCCTTCACTCGAGTACCTGGGTCAGATTTTTTCTCCGCTGGCCCCAAGTTACGGACAGTGGATCAATGTTCGATCAGGGGGTTGGTGGTTTTACCCAAGAACTGTGCACTACCTGCAAGTCGCCTCCCACTTGTGTGTATTATTGTTTTTGTGCAGTGTCCCTGTGACTTTAGCCACAGAACTCGACCGTACGGCCTTCGTCCACATTCGACTAACCGAACCCCCGCCCCCTGAAGGGGGTTCGAGTCCACCTGGCGGATCATCGTCGAATAATACTTCTGGGGAATCTCCAACTACCACGACATCATCGTCGTCATCATCTACATCCCAAAATAATACTAGCAATAATAATAATAATAATAATAATAATAATAGGAGAGATCGGACTACTCAGGGTAGACACCGAGGGGGAAACTGGCCAAGTGGACATTCTGCTGACCCCAGGGTCGCGACCCCTGAGGCTCACCGTGAAGTACACATGAAAGGTTGGTTTGCCAAAGCTGGCAATGTCAAATTCGCTGAGGGACCTCTCCATCTGGTACGTCATTTTAATGTATTTATTTCTGTGTAACATTTGCACGAATAAAAAAAAACAAAAACAATTATTTCTTATATATTTTGATATCAAAACAAGTTTGTCCGTATGTCTCTTGACTCACAGATACGTACAAAAACAAACAAACAGTGTTTGTGTACACCATAAATATTTGAAAACTGATATTGCATTACTTTTCATTTTTATAACTTAATAGTTTTTTAATCAATGACATACGTCTGTAGCATATATATTCACCACCTCGGGGATTACAGATTTTACAAACGCACGAATGTTGTAATTGGCAGTAATTTCTACATTCGTGTACTTTGTGATTCCAGGGTGGGAGATATATATCGTGTGTCTATACATTCATGTGTTGTTAACTAGCTTACCCAAAGAAAACAAGAAAAAAAATTAAGGTTTCTATTTTAATATCAAACATTTTAAATATTTTCTCTTTTTTATTATTCAACTTGTATATTTACAAGTGCACTTCTACTTAAGTGATATCAAGTGACAATATCCGGAGTTTCTTGTAGTTTCTGATTTAAAAACGAAGATAACACACGGTTTAAGTAATTAGATACCACAACTTTAAAATAATCTTAAATGTTAAATTTTTTTCCCCAGCAACTTGGAAATTGGACGAATTTCGTTGTTTTTGTTTTTTTAAGGGCGGTGTTACAGTTGTTAGATTTCCCATGAATTGTTTTTATTTTAATGTTCAGTTTTGCAAATAGAAAACAAAAAACACATTTAAGTTAATTAATTCTTAATTTAGCCGAACACAAATTTTAAAAAAAAGTTCGGAAAAAGTCTTTTAAATTGAAAATTGTTATCAAACTGTAACGATGTCTAAAAATTTTTTGAATGTTTATTTTGTTTTGTGATTTTTGAAAATGTGTATAGAAAAATATGTTGATTACTTTGTTTTTTGGTAAATAAATTTTGAAACAAAAGATATTCCAGTTATAAAAAAAAAAAGAACAAGCAAAATAAATAAATAAATAAAAGATAATGAATGAATAAAGGAAAAAATAAATAAGAATAGATAATTAATTGAGATAAACAAATAAATTAAAAATAAATGAATCAAAATAAATAAAATAAGATAAAATAAAAAATAAAAGCAAATCAGACAAAGGCGAATAATTATTCTCAACTCATTCAAACAAAAATGCTGAAACTATTTTTTTTTTTTTTAGGAAAGTGGGCGAAATTTTAAAAAAAGTTCTTTATCATTGTTGATGTTTATCCTAACATAGTTATTTATATTGATTATCGGTGTTGTTATCCTTGGAATATAAGCTGTTTTTATCTACAGACCTACCAATACAGCCCAGGAAAAAAACAAAAATAACAATGTGAATGAGATGAATATAATGTCCGTACAATTTGTTTATTACTTTCCGACATATAAACAACAATGGTTGAATAGATAAAATTTGAATCAATGACTGATGACATTTTTTTCCGAATTTCCTAATTGTGTTGGCGAAAATAGATGTATTCATGATAATATTCATATATTAAACGTTAAAATCCTTGAGGGTTTTTTTTTGTTGTTGTTTGTTTTGAAACAGTAAAAACGCAAGAAAAATAACAGCAATATTGTCTTGTAAAAAATGTACTGGAAATCTTGAAACGAATTAGTTCTTTTTTTTTAAATGTCTTTTCTTTTTACTGTTTAAATATTTCTTAGTCAACAACATGCATTGTTTTATGCTTTAGAAATATATTTCGAATATGAGTTGTTTAAAATTGTTTCACAGACATTATCCGTGAAGATCTGAAATTGTACTACCATATGAACAGTACTCTTTTATATGTAATTAAAAGTCTTGGTTCATATATTTCTCTGTCGTAAAGAAGAATGTAAAATGTATAAATATATTTTACTACACAATCCTAACCCCTTGTCCCCGTACTGGGTGCGGCCAAAAATGACTTGGTTATTTTATTTATTTATCTATTTATTTATTTTTAATAGCATATAAACCTTCGTGTGTTATTTAATGCTAAAGACATCTTGTAGAACGACTGCAGTGATACTATTTTACCAATTGCTGGTAGGATTAGGGGATTCATGCCTTTCCCAAGGGTATTAGTGCGAAAGTGAACGCAATCGCCCAACTGGAGTTGGAATTTCCTTTCTTCGAAGCCGCTGACCAGCACTTTAACCGTTTCACCACCAAAAACGACTTGGGACAACAAGTTTAATTGTTATATCAATAAGCCCGGGGCACCTTAAGTGGTATAATGGTTAACAAGCTAGATTAGGAAATCATTATGAGTTCGATTCTCGTAGAGTGCACCATACTTCTGGCCTTGTGTCATAACTGAATTAAATTTGGTAAAAAAAAATAATTAAATCAATAAGCTCGTCCGTCATATCTTATGAACTTAGAACACCCCTACCGTATAGCCTGCAGAGAGATAAAATCCCCCCAATGGAGTATCTTGGGAATTATTCTAAACTCTATCCGGTGGTGAGGCTCCGGTTCTGAAGCTCTGGAGTTACTTGAAATACTCGTTACCATACATCTATGGGCAAATTATTAATATTACATAACACATGAGTACTTGGAACCATATAACTATGTGCAAACAAATAATTATTATCTTTCACTATGATCAGTTATTGAAACTATATGTGTGTATGAATTAGTATTTTCCCAACGCCTTCGCCACGGGCAGGTTGTGACAAAAGGTCAATTTTTAAGTATCAGAATTTTCCTTCTAGACTAGTTGCCTAACAAAGGTCTGCTCGCTCTTTACCGATAACTGGTGAGAGGAGGTAAATTTAAAAAAAATGGATTCATGTCTCTCCCAAGGGTATTAGTGCGAAGTGAAACGCAGTCTCGGCCAGGATTTGAACTCGGGTCGCCGATTCACCTTATGATGATAACCATTACCTGTGTTACTTGATGTTATAATTGTTTACTAAGGATTATCATCAATTACTGGTATAATACTTGTAACCATACAAATGTTGGCAAATCTATAATATTAGGAATATTATTTGCCGCTTTAGAGCCGTGCAAACTATTTGTATTAAGAATAATTACTTGAAAATATAGGGGGAATCCCTGTGGCTTCGTGTTTAACGTTCTGAACTGCGATGTCGTTGTAAGCGAGTTCGAACTCCAGTCACGCTATTACTTTCACTTTCGGATTGAGACCTTTGGAAAAGTTATGAACCTCCGTATGGGTTAAATAGTATCACTACTGTTCTGTAGTTGATAGAAAAAAGCAAAAGAAAATTTATAAAATAAGTTCAAGAAGTGCAGAAGTTCCCAGAGGCCCCTGACCGGAAATTGAAACAACGCATGCCCGGAAAAAAGATCGTCCCTTCTTAAAAGAGAAATTCTCTCTCTCTCTCTTCAGCTCCACCGTGGCACAGATTGAACGCATCTTTCACGCGGCCGCTAGAAGCAAACACATGGCTGATTAGGTTTAGTAGCCTAACACCGTGTCTGCTGTTAGTGAGGCGACACACCGAAACAAGCAACATAAAAACACCGATTTTGAACTTATCAAACACCCAAAGCGACTAGTATATTTTAACACCTTGTCTGGAAGACGCGACCATTTCCATTGGTTTCAGGAAGAATTTTCCTTACCCATAGAATGGTTGTTGAACCAGGAATAAAGTTAAAATCTAAAAAGTATCTTGGTCTCTTTTCTTCCTTCCTTCCTTCGGTAATTCTTTTGCAGCCTTCTACAGACACAGAAGAAGCGAATGAATTGAGATGGGGTAAGAAGAAAACCAACGTAATCAGATATCTAAACCCCAAACCGAAAAACCAGATACCTAAAAACAAAACCTCATAACCCCCTACAGTTCTTCGAAAAGTATGGCTTTGATATTGAATAAGCCACGAAGGTTAATATGCCATTAAAAGAAAGTAATCTAACTTAACCTTAACGCTATAGTTGTTTATTATCTGTAATTACTTGAAACCATATAATTGCTTTCAAAAATGACTTCAGTATTAAATAATCCACCCAACCTGTTAATTTGTTGCTTAATGATATTGTGGGGATAATTTATATATATATATATATATATATATATATATATATATATATATATTACTATCTATCCTATCAGTTCTTTCGTTATACAGTGTAAATTTCAGATCCTGACGTGCGTGTCAAGCTACGGACTTGTATACCTTTGTATACACAGGTGTATCAGTAAGTCTGCAGCGTAAGATGGAAAGAAAACTATATTTTTGTTGAATTGTTTATTTTGAACATAATCTCCTTTCTTATAATTGAAATTTAGTGTTTAGATATTAATCAGGTAGATACAATGGAAAGTTCAGGGAAAAAACAAAACAAAACAAAACAAATTAGAACAGGGGTGTAATGGTTAAAGCGATGGACTGCAGAATCGTAGTAAGCGAGTTCGAACTCCAGTCGCGTTATTACGTTCACTTTCGGTCAAATACCCTTGGGAAAGTTATAAACCCTCTCTCCTCCCAGCTATGGGTTAAATAGTACTGCTACTGCTACTGCTCTTCTAGGAGAGTGGCTTTGGCATTAAATAACCTTCAAAGTTTGATATGGCATTAAACAAAAGAAACCAAACCAAAACAAAACAAGCTAATTACTGACTTGGGCTTTATCCATTCTAATATACACTTACATGATTTCAAAGGTTTTGCAATGTATTGGTATGTTCTAGTTTATGGCGCGTATATCACGTGACTGAAGCTGTTCAAGCTTTAGTGGGTACCTGCTGTGATTGTTAGTAATGTGATAGTGCACTGATATGTTGCGTGTTGCTCCACACCGTGTGATTTGAACGCCACACAGATAAACGTGTGACGAAGTCTAATTCGGAAACCTCTGCATTACGCGTTTGAACTGAGCCATATCAGAGCAAAAGCAACAAAAAACATTTGTTGTTCAAAAGGTGAAGCCGCAATTGATCCCCCTGTACAATAACCTGAGGGCTGAAGAAATTTCGCTCAGGTTGCAAGAACCTTGACAATCAGGCAAGGTAAGGAAGGCCTTAAATCGGTTCCACGCCATAGAGGCAAATACGACGAGTTGCATTCGAACTCGGCATTTCACGTTCCTGTGTGGTTCATCACCTTCATTCCTTCACCTTAGCATACAGTGCTGCCGAATTATGTCTCTCATGTTACCAAAACATTGCAAAACTTTTGATTCGCTCTTGTTTTGTTTTTGTTTTTTTTTTTTCTTTTTAAATTTAAACTTATCAATTAATTAATCGTACATTCTCAAGCCTAGTCGACTGAGGTTGAAGAATTCACCGACTGCATCTCAGCCTAGGGGTAAGACTCTCCTAGTCAGTGTCCTGGATATGATACTAAACAATCTGATGATGATTCTCCAGCAATACTAGAGCTTTGGGGAATGCGGAGTACCCCTTCATTGCCATCGCTCTTTAGTACACTCTGGCCAGGAGTGGTAATACCTGATAGGGTCTTATCTATGGGTCAAATAGAACTAAACTGTATGCGTATGCTAAACGGAATTGGTTGAAATAGAACTGTTTTGACATTTAACTGTGTGTAAATAAATGACTGATGTTTAATTGAATTAATAGTGATAAACAGCAATATTTGGAACCATTTAACTTTGACCAAATTGAATAACTTGAAATAGAAATGTTTTTAACATTTAAACTGTGTACTTATACTAAACTAGATTGTTTAAAATAGAACTGTTTATATGTATAAAAATGGATTTGGCATTAAATAACCTACAGTGGTTTATATTCAATAAAACCAAACCAAACTTACATTTTCCTGGTCATTGGGTGCATTGTGCCAGTGACTTAAAGTCATATTTAACTCAGTTAAGTAAACATCAATGTAAATATGGATTTTCCGAATCAAAAGCATCTATGAAATAGACGTCACTTTACGAAGAAGTATTAGCGTATATTTGGAAATAAAATCAGAAAAAAAAAAAAATTTGTAGTTCGCATTAGTGTATAAACGTACAATGTACGCAATTATTTAACCTCTTTGGCCCAGTCGATTGAGGCAGTAGAATATACCGACTGCATCTCTGCAGAGAGGTAAGACCCCACACCCAATGAATGTCGTGGATATGACAATAAACAATCTGATTGCGAGGTTCCAGTAATGCTAGAGCTTTGGGGAATGCGGAATACTCCTTCATTGTCATCGTTCCCAAGTCCACTTTGGCCCGGTGTGGTAGCACCTGATAGGCTTCTCTCTATGGGTCAAATTGAACTAAACTGTGTGTTCATGCTAAACTGAATTGCTTGAAATAGAACTGTTTTGACATTTAACTGTGTTTAAACAAAAAAATTATACGAAACTGAATTGTTTGAAACTTAATTCAGCGTTAAATGACCCGAAAAGGGTTGATATACACCAACCAATCAACTGGTATAAAATAACTCCAGATGGGTTGACATAGTGTTAAAAACAATCAGTAATAAGGCTGATTATAAATGGTTGGTTGCTTGGTTTTACTGCTCGGTATATCAATCTTTGTTGGGTTATTTTATACTGAAGTACGGTATAAAAATTTATCTTCACAATCATTTTAAACGGGTGAATAGTTCACACTTAGTTGCAGTATCAGTATTTGGAGTATCAGTGTATTAATGTAGTTCTCAATCATTTTAAACATTCTCTGAGACAGATCTATTTGACCAATAGATCTATTTGACCTAATCTATTTGACCAATCTATTTGACCTAACAGGTCATACCATTTTGGGTCAGAAGGGACTTGGTAGTAATAGCAATGAAAAGATGACTCTACACTCCATTAAGTATCAAAAGTTGAGCTTCAATTCCATGGACAGGTTATAAATTGGGTAAAACACTAAATTTGTAGAATTCGTAAACGGTTTTGATTATTTATTTTCATTCTTTTTTGGCACATTTACAGTTAGTATATCAGGCAATTCTTGAAAAAAGAAACTGGATTTCGGTTCTTGTGTAGTGTAGGGAAAATACATGTTCCTTGATTGTTTTCTGCTGAACAGTTTTTTAAAACTTTTTAAAGAATATTATATATATATATATATATATATATATATATATATATATATATATGATATTTTATGTGTGTGTATATACATGAGAAAAATAAGTGGAATGGTGGATAAATCAGACACTGACAACGGATTCAGCAATGATATTTCGTCTTTATTTGAAAAAGATTTCTTCAGAATCTTAAATAAAGACGAAATATCATTGCTAAATCCGCTGTCAGTGTTTGATTTATCCACCATTCCACTTATTTTTCTAATCTTGTCAGATTTACCAAAATCTCCCTCTTCTCCATATATATACATATAAAACCGGCCTATTGGCATTATGGTTTGAGTGTTCACCAATGGTCTGGGAGACCGGGGTTCAATCCCAGGTCGAATCATCCCAAAGGCTCAAAAAATGGTACTTGATGCCTCTTTGTTTAGCACTCAGCATTATGTCTGGATTAAGGGTAAGTGGAGCAATCCTAGGAAAGGAGTAGCGCCCTCCCCTACACTTTGTGGTAGAAGCTATTGAAAAGGGGGCGTTTGAGTCACCCTCAACTACGGTTGGCCAAATAACTATATATATATATATATATAGAGAGAGAGAGAGAGAGAGAATAAATGTCTCTCTTGGATGTCAGGGGCGTGTCCATTGGTCACATAAAAATCCAGAATCCATCTCAGTCGCTTTTGTCTCTGTTCTTTAAACAGTAAAGACGTTCTCTTTTGTCTGTTCTTTTGGCCATGGTCGTTGTACATTCCGTGTTTATAAAGTTATAGCCTAGCTATAAGGGGCTGTATAATACGTCGACTGCATCTCTGCAGAGAGGTATGACTTCTCCAACAAGTGTCCTGGATATGACACTAAGCCTCCTGATGGTGAGGCTACAGTCGTGGAGCTTTGGAGAATATGGAGTACCCTTTCATTGCCATTTCTCACGGGTTCACTCTGACCCGGAATGGGTCCCTGTCAGAGTTCCATCTATGGGTCAAATAGAAATATTTAATAATTTTCTATACTTGAAACCATCTCACTGTGTGTAAACAAATGACTGATGTTAAATTGAATTGTTAGTATTACATAGCAATATTTGAAACCATTTAACCATTTTTAAACAAATGGTTAATATTAAATTTGATTGGAATGCTTGATAAATAGAATTGCTAGTGTTAAACAGCAACACTTGAAGCCATTTAACTGTGTGCAAGCAAATGAGCTCTGGCTCTTTTAGAATGTTACCAACAAACTACTTCGTTTACAAACCATATTTAATATATATGTGTGTATAAGTAGGATATGGCATTAGATAATCTACAAAGGTTGATATGCCATAAAACCCAACCGACCAACAAACTATAGCAGGAAGAGTTTTACCATTTTGAACCCCTTTCATTTACTGCTGGTTCATGGCACAGTATTTGAAATTTTTTGTTTGCGCATCCTAGTCACTTCTTCTAGTAAGTATATTAGGTATGTATTAAATATTTCTGTGTGTGTAAATGAACTCATCTTGTCTTCTTTTCCTCTGTTTATTCGGTGTTAGTTTATAATTGTACACGTATATACTAATGCGTAAATATTGGACTTTGGTGAGTGGAGGTTCGAGTAAATATCTTCCCGAACACCAATGAACCCGATATATTATATATTTAATTTTCATTATACAGCTACTAGTTTAAGAAACTATCAAAACTTTCGTATCAGCATATCAATTAGTTTCTTATCTTTTATTGTATTTGAAAAGATATTTTAATGAATTTTCTTTCTCCTTCTAACACATACGTGTAAACAAATTATAATAGGTTAATTACTTTTCTTAATAATGATAAAAATGAAAAATATAATGCCACAAATAAATACCTCCCTAATTTAGTATGTTTCTCTTTTCACTTAATTACTAGGTTTACTTCAATTTGGCACAAGACCATGGTACTTGTTCTGTATATCCCACTGAGAAAATGTCTACGGAAATACATACACACACACACATATATATATATATATATATATATATTGATAGATAGATAGAGAGAGAGAGGGAAAACCGATTAAAAACATACCTAAGGTAACAATTTTACCAGAGAGACTCGGTTTTTTGGCAATGCTATTGATAGAATGGCATTATAGCGGTTTCGGAAAATTTGTTAATTTCCCTAACACTATTGTTTTTAGGCACACAAATGAATTACGAAACTATTCTTTAACAACACACAACAGCGAAAGTTCTTTATTTGCAGCTTTGAATATTTGGTTTGTTCTTGGTGCTGCAAGACTCGTGGTGTTTAGGCTTGTTGGATGTTTGAGACGAAATGGCTTAGCGAGATGTTGAGATGGCAGCGTGTCGTTGGACGTGTGAGGGAAGTATTCAAAGTCACCGTGTAGTTTTGCGTGTCGAGAGCGGAGTGACGCTCGGATCGACATAGTAATTTTTGGGGTGACAAGAAGTGGTGCCTGTGGAAGGCATGCTGAATGTTTCTAATTTATGTTCCACTGGGATTCCTCGTAAAGAATCCATAAATTAGATGGTTCCCTCGTTGGGTGTCTATGTTGCTGCTGCTCGTGTTAAAGCCACAGTGAGATGTCCCCACTGGGTGGCTTGTTTAGCTAAAAAGCATCGCTAAGCAGGGACGACCAGAGGCACGTCTGTTCTGGTCGCCGTCTCAAGCTGAAGAGAGCGGTTTTGGCCGCTCACCCGTTTTGCTAGCCGGAAATGAAGGTCCGGGCTGAATAGGATAAGTCATCCTGATTGGGTGAAATTCAGTGTTGAATTAAATTGCGCGCCAAAACAAAATACGAGATTTTCCTCTTCTCTACAGCATTACAAAAGGCATTGACATAGGAATGATTTTGTAACTTGATTTTTGTTAGTTTTCTAATTGGACCCACACTTCGTTGTCGTGGTTTTACACACACACACGCGCACACACACACACACACACACACACATATATATATATATAACCAAGAAATCATTTTGCTACTAACTTCCTGGTCGGTAGGCAAGACTAATCAGACGCCAAAAATATATTTTATCTGTGCGTGGTGTAATGCTTAGCAAGGTAGATTAGCTGACCATTGGTTGTCAGATCGATTCTCACTGGATGTTATAGTTTTGGCCTTGTGCCACAACTAAGCTAAACCTAGTATATAACTTATACTGAACCACCCCACTCTGTTGAAAGTTGCCTGACATCTATTTTTTTAATAGAATCGAAAAGAATTCCTATTTATCATTTTTGAATTGTTCTCTCTCTCTCTCGTCCGTCAAAATTTCAATGTAGAGCTTCATCTTTCATTTTTAATGCCAAAACAAACAAAAAATTCATGGGCACCTCTCAAGATCTAATGGTTAGTAAGATAGACGAGCAGACCATTACTAGTGAGTTCGAGTCTGACTGAGAGCTCCATACTTTTGGTCCTGTGCCACAATCAAGTAAAGCTTAGTAAAAATAACTTTATTGTAAGCAACCTTAGGCCC
>OY757945.1:27915932-27995932 GCA_963585895.1 Sepioteuthis lessoniana | reverse complement strand
TATGTATATAATATTATATGCATATATTATAATATGTATATAATATTATATGTATATATTATTATATGTATATAATATTATAATTGCATATTTGCAGTTTTTACAACGGGCATTGGAAAATGGATTTGGGCTGCCTCTAAATTTTCCAGTAACTTGCTCATTGGTTGTTCATCATCTGGCGACAAGAACTGTATGGAAGCCAACTGGAATTATCAATAAGCCAATAATAATATCATATGTATATTATATCATATGTATATATTATTATTTTGTGAGCACTTTTGGGGGAAATTTCAAAGAACGCTAGGAAATACAAGTGGCAGCTGGGAAAGACCATACAATCACTAACACATTATAAAAAATGGCAAATGCACCCATGACATGGAGATAGAATAACATCTTGTTAGAAAAAAATGCAGAATCGTCTCATTAAAATTCATTGCCTGTTTTGATAACAGTGTAAATCTCCTGCTGAAATTGTAAATTCATTGTTGGGATCCAGAGTAAATAGTTCCCCCACAATACACAGGATTTTTTGTATCCTGATTACCAGTTTAAAAATGAATCATCTGAACTCGAATGTTATTTCAACTTTCCAATGATGTTATCTTGTCACAGTTTAAATTAACATTACTGAATTGATTCAATGTTGAGGTATTGTATACTGACTTTGCCTGCCCTGTCAGCTGGAGATTTAGAATACACCAACTGAATATAAGACCTTCCTCTAACAAGTGTTCTGGGTATGACACTAAACTGCATCTGATGATGAGACTCCAGTCTGACATCATTTGGGATTATTCTATCATTGCTATTACTCTCAGGTCCACTTTGACTCAGAGTGGTAGTACCTGTTAGGTTCTCATCTATGGGTCAAATAGAACAGTTCAATCATTTACTAGAATTATTATCATTAGTTATTTGAACACATGCTGGCATGTGTGAATTATTTATCTTACATAGGAATAATTTATGAATTGAATGATTAATGTTAAATAGCAATACTTGAAATCATTTAACTGTGCTCAAACAAATGATTACTATTAAATAGAATTATAAGGGTTAGATAGGAATACTTGAAACCATTTAACTAGGCACAAATAAATGAGCTTTAACAACTTGCTTGAAATAAAGTTACCTGCAAACTATTCCCTTACAAATCATGTATATAAACTTGATTTGGCATTAAATAACCCACAAGGATTGATATGTCATAAAAAAACAACCAATTAATCAATAAAGACTTTGCATATGTATTTAATGGAAATTCTTTTCTTGTCCATATTCAGTATCATATTATCAGTTAATTCAAATCTTATATCATTAGATTAACACTTTGTTATTGGAAAGTTGTGAATACAACTAAGGATTATATGCAGTCATTTCATCTTGATTTGGCATTCCTTCAATGTGAAAGAAAAACAACAAAGTCTGGTGGTATTGTAAGAGATTGCTGGTGTACTCTGGGTTAGTGGAAGTGATGCGTTGACACTGAAACTATGGATGACCAAAGTGTCAATCTCTTTTATTCTACCAGTAATGGGTGAAATAGTACCACTGCTGTTCTTTGGCAAGGATGGTTTTGGCATTAACTTATCCACAAAGGTTAATATGTCCTAAGACAAAGAAATTAAATCAACCAGTCATCATCTGGTGAAGAATTTGTTTTGTTTTCAGATATCTTTTAATTTTTTTTTCATAATAAAATTTTTTATATATTTTTATTATATATTTTTTATTTTACTAATATTTTAAATAAAATTTTTAAAAAAATTTAATTTAAAAACGTTTTTTACCCAGATAAAATATCTTTGTATTTCTGTCTTTGCATTCGTTATTTGCCATCTGATGAAACAGGATGCTTTTGGTATTACAGATATATATATATATATATATATATATATATATATATATATAAATGTGTGTGTCTGTGGGTATACTTAAATTATAATTATATTTGTATATAATCAATGATAATAATTGATTGGATCTGAGTTCAAATTTACTCTGATCATATCTATATATTACTAAAATTCTTTTATTAAAGCAATATATTTAAAATGTTGTAAGTTAGAAAATAAATTAATTTCCACTCCAATTTGCTAATGAATAATAATTTTTTTTAACCATCAAAATTCTCAATCGTGTAACATATATATATATGTAAGTAAGTAACGTTGCCAACCTTAGTTGAGGGTGACCTGAAGGCTCCATTTTCAATAGCTACTCCACCGAGGTGTAGGGGAGGGCACTACTCCATTCCCAGGATTGCTCCACGTTACCCTTGATCCTTACCTTATATTTCTGAGTGTTAAGCAAGACAGCATCAAGTACCATTTTTGAGTCTTTGATATGACTCAACCTGTGATTATATATATATATATATATATATATATATATATATATATATATATATATTTGTATGTAATCAGTAAGTTGATTAAATCTGAGTTTGTTCTTACCTTGATCATTAATATATATTACTTAAATTCTCATTATATTCTGCAAAAGTGGAACAACAAAGCAATATGTTTATTGGAACAACACACTTAAGATAATTCAACTTAGAAAAAAAAAAGAACTTTCAAGTCAAATTAAAATAGAAGCATCAATATGGACAACTGTCAACTATGGCATGCTAATTAGAATCTATCACTCCTTTCTAAATAGAAGCATCAATATCATTATGGACAACTGTCAACTATGTCATGCTAATTGAAATTCTTCACTCCTTTCTAAATAGAAGCATCAATATCATCATGGAGTATTGTTCTTACACATACCCAATGAATTCGTAGACTGTCTCGTCTGTTATAAAACTGATTCCTAGAGCTTTTCTGGTTGATAAATTCAAATATTCATAACAAGTCAGTGAAAAGTCTGGAAAAAAATCTAACAATTGCATAAGTCAACTGAATATTCACTTTAAGTTTATTTTTGAACAATGAATTGCAGGAAGTTACACTGTGACTATTTCTCATTCAGTGTATCATTCGTCACGTATAATTTGAAACAATAGATAATTCTAGATTTGAATGTCACAGTTTCCTGGTGATAATATCAAGAAAACCTTTCAATGAATTAAACTTATCATAAAACAAAAAATGAATTTATTGAAAATCAGGATGTTTGTCAAAATAAATGTGTATATCAATAAGGAAGTGATTAATTCATTTAAATTATGAGTTTAGTTGAATATCAATTTTCTTCTTTCTATTGAATTTTCCTTATTTTTCAATATATGAGTAGAGAAAATAATATCATTGAGAACAGTATTGTAAGAAATATGTTACATAAGAAGTTTCTTCTAAAAGTAAAATATTTATTATTAAAACAAAATAATTTCTTTTTTCCAAGCACTATAGACACTATATTATCTTTTAATTAAAAAAGCAATTTAGAATATTAGAAATCAAAAAATCTTTAATGCACTGAGGCAGTATTTTTTTTAATTCAAAATATAAATGAAGATATATTCTCCTCTGAGCAATTTATATTATAAAGTTATGATACACATACACACACAGAGATTTGTATTATCTGAATTCCTATTTACTAAAATGATAGTGAGGATACACACAGATTTGTATAATGTAGATTCGTAGTGGACTAGATGATAGGCGGGCGCACACACACACACACACACAAATTTATATTATACAAATTGGTTATGGATGAGATGATTGGTAAGATTTATATAATACAAAATTACAATAGAGAAGATGATTGAAGTGAACACGCAGATTTATGTTATACAAATTCATGAATAATTCGATGTTAGAATGTGGAAACTCACAGATTTACATAATACAAATTGACAATAGAATAGATGATCAAAGTCGACACATAAATTCATGGGCCCAGTTAGCTGGTGCTGTAGAATACACCGACTGCATCTCAGCAGAGGGGAAAGACTCCCCAAATGAGTGTCCTAGATATGACACTAAAACAATCTGATGGTGAAGCTCCACTAAATGCTAGAGCTTTGGGGAATGTGGAGTATCCCTTTATTGCCATTACTCTCTGGTCCACTGTGGCCTGGAGTGGTAGCACCTGATAGGGTCCTATCTATGGGTCAACTAGAACTAAACTGTGTGCTTATACTAAAATAAATTATTTGAAATAGAACTGTTTTGACATTTAAACTGCTTACTTATGCTAAACTGAATTGTTTGAAACAGAACAGTTTTGATATTTAAACTGTGTACTTATGCTAAACTGAATTGTTTGAAATAGAACAGTTTTGATATTTAAACTGTGTACTTATGCTAAACTGAATTGTTTGAAATAGAACAGTTTTGATATTTAAACTGTGTACTTATGCTAAACTGAATTGTTTGAAATAGAACAGTTTTGATATTTAAACTGTGTACTTATGCTAAACTGAATTGTTTGAAATAGAACAGTTTTGATATTTAAACTGTATACTTATACTAAACTGAATTGTTTGAAATAGAACAGTTTTGATATTTAAACTGTGTACTCATGCTAAACTGAATTGTTTGAAATAGAACTGTTTATATGTTTAAAAATGGATTTGGCATTAAATAACCTACAATAGTTGATATGCCATAAAACCAAACCATAAATTTTCATAATGCAAATTCATAAAAGATTAGATGTTAGAAAATAAAAAAACACACTGATTTATATAACATAAATTTGTAATAGACTAGATGATTGGACACAAATTGATATTCAATGAAACAATGTAGTATTATCACTGTCTCTACTGTCAACAAAAAAGATGTGTTTACCATTTTTCACTTTTTTCTTACAGATGCAACCTGAATGCCAGGATGTTGAATCGAGTTCAGAAGATACAAAGACTGCCACTGAATTACCCAGAGACTGGATTGCCGTTATGTATCATTCTAAGACTTCTTCAAATGCAGACAGCAATGATACAGAATCCAACTGTTCATCTGTTATTGAAAGGGTCAGTCATTTACAGAAAAAAACCAATTCAAATCAAAATTTGTAGTTTCATTTTTGTTTTACTGAACATCTTCATTCCTGTGTATATATATTTTTAGGGTAGTGTTGTGTCTTTAAAAGGGATACAATCAGACAAAGTGATACTTGAGTGGAAAGGAACAGTCAACACGTTTGTAGATAAAAGAAAGAGGGTTTTTATTGCAAGAGAAAGATACAATAAGACAGACAAGGAATAGTGAGGCATGGTACTAATCCCCAAAACAAGGCCAGGTATAATGCTGTGCTCACTCTATATAATCACTGATATTGTCAGTTCACACGATTGAGAGAGAATGTGAGATGTTCAATTACAAGTGGAATGATTTTTTAATCCATAACTTTCTCTTCAGAAAATCTCTAGTTCTTGTGTATTATTAAATGAAGCATTGTCAACAATTATGAATTTTCCACTAGTATTTCTTTCATCTTAATTTCCCGTCAGTGTTATGTGTGCTAATATTATCTTGAATTTTATTATTAGATGAAAAATTATTAGATATTATTTGTGACTAGAATTTCTTTCATCTTAATTTCACTTGCTTTTAAATTACATTAATTATGATATTATCTTGAATTTTTAGTATATTAATAGTAATATTATCTTGAATTTTTATTATTAGATGAAGCATTATCAGCTATTATTAATTTTTAATTTGTATTTCTTTCATCTTAATTTCAACAACTTTTTATTGAATTAGTAATATTATCTTGAATTGTCTCTGTCAACTCTTACTTACTTAAGTTTTTTAAAAAATTCTGCATGGAAAATAATTGTTTTTTATTAAAAGAATCCCTCACAGAATTAAAATCATTTAAAAGATTTTAAAACTTTTAAAAACCTTCTCAGAATAAAAAATACATGAAAGATTTTTTAATTTCTGATATTCTAAATTGCTTTTTTAATTAGAATATAATATAGAGTCTATAGTGTTTGGGAAAAAAAGTTTTTTATTTTGTTTTAATAATAAATATTTTACTTTTAGAAGAAATTTCTTATAGAACATATTTTTTACTATCCTGTTCTCAATGATGTTATTTCCTTTACCTGGGCAATGCTGGGAAGCCATTTTGGTTAGAATATAAATATATTTTCCTTATTGCTTATCTTTGTGTGCTTTTTCAGGTAAAAAGAGCACTTATGTTGGGGGCATCCGCCATTATTTTATTAACACTTCAACCAAAGATCCTTCGAGAGGTAAGAAATTGGTCATGGTTTCTTTATTATTTTGAGCTTTTCTCAACTGAAATTTCTATAAAAAGATTTTTTATGAACCTTCCATAACCTAAGAGAATATATGTTTTTACCCAACCCCTCTGTCACAAGCTGAACACAACAAAAGTTTTCCTCCTCCTAGATTGATTGCCTCCCTGTTTTTACTCAAACCCCTCTACCACTGGAAGGATATGACACATGGTCAATTTATAAGTGAAGTACAGCTGGTTTGCATTCAGAATTTCTCTTCTTCTTTGACTGGTTACCTAAAGAACATAGTGTGCCCTACTATTTACTCCTAGCTGGTAAGAAAAGGGATGAATTCATGCCTTTTTTTAAGGACATAATCAAAGAGTGAAATGCAAATAGCTTTGTCCTGGATTGGAACACAGAATTTTTTATCTCTTCACCTGCTCATTAACACCTCAACACTGGGTGGCAATTCGTTGTATTGAGCAAGGAATTTTAGTATTTATAATTCATTTTGTCATTCATTTGTTTGTCAAAAAGTTTAATCTAAGAATTGTTTTCTATTTCACAGAAGACATTTGAAACTCATTGTAAGAAAGTCAAATCCTAATTCCTATTAGTTTATATATATATATATATATATATATATATATATATATATATATATATATATATATATATATATATATATATATATATATATATATATATATATATCCAAGGCAATCTATTTTAGTAGTGGAGTCTCCGTAGTGTCATGGCTGAGGTGCTGGACTGCAGTCTTGAAGTGAGTGAGTTCAAACTCCAGTCACATTATTACATTCACTTTCAGATAAATACTCTTAGGAAAGATATGAACCTCCTCACCTCCCCGCAATCTATGGTTGAAATAATATCTTTCAAACCAAACCAACTCATTTGATTTTTAAAAAGTCAGATGTGTTGAATCTGATTTTTTTATCCAGTTTTATATCTTATTTTAGAGTTAAAATATATTGTGATAGTGTTGTATTTTCATGCACTGAGCACTGGAAAGATTTTTTAGTGTTAATTTTAATCATATTTGTATATATACATCTATATATATGTATATATATATATATATATATATATATATACATATATATATATATATATAATTGAAAGAAAAACTCAAAAAACTGTCGTTTGGCTATTATAAATTTATTTCGGCATGAATTTGTTCTGTATGAAATTTATAAATCTATATATTAGTTATCATACATTGAGCACTCCTGGAGATTTATAAGAATCCTCATATATATTTTCAAACTGAATCATTCCCAACTCATCTTCTTTGCATTTTGTATAGGTATATATGGTATATATATGTGTGTATGTGAAGAAAAATTGATAACAAGGTAATCCAAGTAGAAGTAGAGATTTATTGAGAAGCAAAGTTGACACTATAGCGTTTCGGTTCTAGTGAACCATCATCAAGTTTATGTGGGATGATATTAGTGATGTTAAATCAACGATGGATGTTTAAAAATGCAAAATACAAAAACCTAGGGGAAATGTGTGTGAGTGAGTCTTATTAAAAATGACTGACCAGGATTTTATGTTTAGCTTTTTATTCAGCCTTTTCTTTTTAGCAAACAAGATGTTGTAACTGGTTATGGGCAGTTTAAAAACTGTCCATGGTCTTTGTTAGTCCGAGTACAGGCACTTTTGGTAATTTTTGAGGACATTGGTTCTGATATGGGATATAAGATTGATTATTCAAGGAATCTTTTGGTAGGCATGTTCATTATATGTGAACATGTGGGCCATTGGTGCTGGTTAGAACTATAGAGATTGCAGCTAAAGATCAAGTGACTGTGAATCCATCCAGGTTCTAGGGTTTTGTACCTATATCAGTTCATCCCTCCACAATCCAGGAGCACCTGCATCCTCAAAAACGACCAAAGATGATCAAAAGTAGCTACACTCAGATTGCACTAACAGAGACTTTGGACAGTTCTTAAACTACATACAACCACAGCTGTGACATTTTGTTTGTCAAAAAACAAAACTTAATAAAAAGCTAAGCACTAAATCTTTGTCTGTTATTCTTAATAAAACATACCTATAAGAGAATCTGCTACTTAAAAGTATATATATATATATATATATATATATATATATACTTTTTCTTTTGGCTAGGCATTGCAGTACTGGTTGACTATTTTCAAGTAGTATAGTGGCGAATGCACCTAACCAGGCCGAAGCACTACTGCATAGTTTGGAACGAGCCGCCACAGACATTGGCCTCCATTTCAATGCGCACAAAACTGAATATATGTGTCAGAACCAAACAGGCGACATTTCCACACTAGACGGAACCTCTCTGAAACTAGTAGACAAATTCACCTACCTAGAAAGCAGCATCTCATCAACCGAAAAAGACATCAACACGCGACTAACGAAAGCATGGACAGCTATCAATAGGCTCTCGATCATATGGAAATCTGACCTGACCGATAAAATGAAACGCAGTTTCTTCCAGGCAGCTGTCGTATCGATACTGCTATATGGATGCACTACTTGGACGCTAACTAAATGGCTGAAGAAGAAGCTAGACGGCAATTACACAAGAATGTTGAGAGCAATATTGAACAAGTCCTGGCGGCAACACCCCACAAGACACCAACTATACAGCCACTTGCCTTCCATCACGAAACCTATACAAGTTAGACAAACCAGACATGCAGGACACTGCTGGAGAAGCAAGGATGAACTCACCAGTGATGTACTCCTATGGAGCCCCGCATATGGCCAAGCAAAAGCAGGATGACCAGCTCGAATATACATACAGCAGCTATGTGAGGATATGGGATGTAGCCCTGAGGACCTGCCAAAAGCGATGAATGATAGGGAGAAGTGGTGAGAGAGGGTCAGGGATATCCGTGCTAGTGGTACGACATGATGATAGATATATTTAGTCTTTTCTTTTTTATTAATTTTTTTCTAGATATCGGTTTGTAATATATTTTTTATTTATGAGTTGTATTATCTGTTTTTTTTCATGCTGTAAGAGTAATAGAAATAATTATTAAAATAAATACATATGTATATTTATTATCATAATAAGTACATAATTAGAGTAATTAGAAATGTGATTTTCTTTTGATATCTTCCCAAAATTTGGTGTAGTCGTTATCGGCGTAGGAAATGAACACGGCGATACAAGTTCAAATCCTGGACGATACTGATTGCATTTCACATAGCACTAATACTCTTGGGAAAGGTGTGAATCCAATTATTCTCCCTCCAGCTATGGGTAAATAGTAGGACAGACTAGGTTCTTCAGCCTTGGTTAGGCAACTAGTCTAGGAGAAGGAAAACTCTGAATTCAAACCTGTTAAACTCCGCTTAAAAATTGACCTTGTGTCATATCCTGCCCAAGCGGAGGGGTTGGTAAATAGTATCTTCCTAAAATTTTCAATAACTTTTCAAGAATTGATATACATGTATTGCAAGTCACTTAATAAATCAATAACTTTGACTTTTTTGCAAAAACAGCTCTTTTATATGAAAATGTTGGTTTATATATGTTCTTAGCGATATCAGTTTAAATTAAAATGTACCTATAATGATCCCAAACTCACATGTGGTATCTGCAAATCAGAAAAGTCCCACATGTCATGGTTTTCCTGAAAGAACTCTTCCCTATTTTGCCGCTAAAATTAGTGACCAAAATTCCCAGCATGAGTCAGTAGCAGCCCAGCAGTCTTAGATGACAGATGAACTAAAAATATTGGTCACAAATTTCACATGATTAAATAGATTTTATCCTCTAAGGAATTTCAGGACTGATCCACTAGTAAACACAATTAAAGATTACTAAAACATTTATGCACACTTAATTCATACAAAAATAATTCTCAGTCATATTTTTCGCCAATGGTCCGGGAGACCAAGGTTCAATCCCAGGTTGAGTCATACCAAAGACACAAGAGATGATACTTGATGCCGCCTTGCACTCATCACTCAGCATTATAAGGTGTGGATCAAGGGTAAAGTGGAGCAATCCAGGGAATGGAATAGTGCCCTCCCCTATCCCTGGGTGTAGTAGCTATTGAAAAGGGAGCCTTCGGGTTTCCCTTGACTTAGGTCACCAACTTTACTTACTTTACTTTTTTATTGCTCATTACCAAAATAATACATAAAAAAAGCATCTGTTTCAACTCAACCTCCTGTTATTTGTTTTAATATTTATTTGTTTTATTTATGATTCATTTCAGCATTAACTCTTTTGTCACAGTACCCAGAAAATTTCTCCACTATAAAATTAAGTTAAATTTTATTATGAACTTATTACATATAATTAACTATTACATTTACCCTACCCTTGTAACATGTCTTTCATAAATATATTAAAACTTAAAAACATCTTTCTCACAGAATTTGAAACCTTACTGCTTCTTTTGCATCCTGTGACTAATAATCCTAGCTTCCAATTCACTTTAACCATATTTTTGCTTCTTCTCTTTATATAACAATTTCATATTGTCAACATTAAAAGTTGTAAGTTCTGTTGTAAGGTACATTCTGCTGCATCTGTTGCCAGAAAAAGTCTATATTGAATAATTGCATTATATAGCATAAGGTGATATCTTTGATCAATGCAGCTGAATAGAAAATACCTTGCAACTGTGACTATCACTGCCCCCTCCCCTTAAGGTGAAGTTGTTGCAGTCAGTGCTTACAAACAACAAAAAAATAAAAAAACACCATCTACACAAGCGTGTCACCTGCCCTGTCAGCAGAGCTTAGAATATGTTGATTGCAACATCTGCTGAGGGATAAGTCTCCACCCCTCAAAGGGAGGTTCTTGTTATGATTCTAACCAACATTTAGTGGTGAGGATCCAGTTCTGGAGCTCATAAGAGAGTACCCCTTCATTGGCATTACTTCCAGGTTCACTCTGACTTGCTTGGTCCCATCTATGAGTCAAATAGATCAGTTTGAAAATTATTAGTATTAGATAGGAATACTTGAAACTACATAAATATGTGCCAATTATTTGTATTAAGAATAGTTTGTTGAAGCTACAGTTGTTTACAAACAATTATTAGTTACTTGAAATTAAAGAATTGTGTAAATTATCAGAGACATTGTTGGTACTCTACAGAAAAGGAAGATCCCTACAAAAGAGATATGCTAGGTATGACACTAAACTGCATCCAGTGGT
Source organism: Sepioteuthis lessoniana (assembly GCA_963585895.1). Lineage (NCBI taxonomy): Eukaryota > Metazoa > Mollusca > Cephalopoda > Myopsida > Loliginidae > Sepioteuthis > Sepioteuthis lessoniana. The sequence continues at coordinate 27,984,578 of OY757945.1, read as the reverse complement.
GAAACTCCAATTCAATTTCTTCATTGCTATTACTCCCTGGTCCTCTCTGACTTAGAGTGGTAATGTGCCATTTATGAGTCAAATAAGCCTGTTTGAAAATTATTCCTATTGGATAGGAATACTTGATACCATATAACTGTGTGTAATTTATTTTATGAAACAATTATAACTTCAAGTAACCATTCTTAATACAAATAATTTGCATAGTTATATACTTTCAAGTAACTAATAATAATAATCCTTAGTAAACAATTAGAGCTTCAAGTAACTATTCTTAATACAAATAATTGGCACACAGTTATATGCTTTCAAGTAACTAATAATAATAATCCTTAGTAAACAATTATAGATTCAAGTAACTATTTTTAATACAAATAATTTACACAGTTATATGCTTTCAAGTAACTATTAACTGTGTACAAATCATTTGTTTATTTTGAATGGAAACAAAGATAGAAACAAGAATTAAGGGTAGGTAATGCTACAAGATAAAGTTATAGGAAAAGCACCTGTTTTTGACAGATCATTGGACTGAAGCAGCAAGGATACTGTTAGTTATTTAGATAGTTAACTACTTAGTAACACCAGGTACAGTAAGTAACATCTGGCCTGTGTGCCAGATAAAGCAATGACTGTTGGCTCGTTGGTTTCAAAGCACAGCGACTTTTTTCGGTGATTTTATGCAAAAGTCAGTTCAATAATTATGGTCTCAGCTCAGTTCTTGAAGGCTTTTTTTATAGGCAACCCCAGCCTCCTCACCTAAAAAGAGGTCATTACTCTTTAAAAACTGCAATATCTAAATAGATTTAACTTATTTTTGTTTTTATATCCCTTCCGGTAAAACGTCATTACATTCCAAACACACTAATATCTAAATAAATTTAATCTACATCTTTTTTTTATACCCCCTTTGGTAAAATGTAATGATACCCAAACTTTGGGGGAAAATGTCATCTAGTAATATTTATTTTAAACATAAACATTTGTGAAATCAAATCAAATTTTGGCACTGACATACATATTACATTTTGAGTTGCATTTCTCAACAAGATTGGATAATCAAAGCCAGTGGAGTTGAAGTTTATCCTTTAAGTTTTCTTTCTGGGTTTTTTTTTTCAATCCATTTTTGACTCAGTGAGATAAGAAAAAAAATAACTAACCAATTTTTATTAACATTTTCCTATTATTTCCTTATCTAAAATATCAAAAGTTTATTAATTTTCTTTTCTATTTTGTTCTTCCGACAGCTGGAAGTGTCTCAGATTTTTTTCCGTCCGATTGTGATTCTTGAAGTTGTAGACAATGTCACTAACTTTTTATCAACTCAGGGATGGTAAGTCAAAAATATTTTCTTTTATTTCTATTCATTTAATGAAGATTTTTTTTTACCAATATACCTCTTTCCACAGGGTGATCATATGGATGTTTTCTTTTTCTTTGTCTTTTCTGCTCACTCAGTTTATGATGCCTGCTGATCCCAAAGGTTAGTTTATGAAGACAGAGATTGGAGCCCTATGTTAACCTGGTTTTAATTCTGAGTTCTTTTCTTTTCCTAGACTGGTTGCCTACTCAGGCTCTTTACCTAAAATAGGTTTCATGTTTGTATTTACCCAACTCCGATGCCATGAGTTGGATGCAACACAAGGTCAATTTTTAAGTGGAGTACTCCTGGTTTATATTTAGAGTTTTCCTTCTCCTAGACTGGTTGCCTTACCCTGGTTAAAGAGCCCAGTCTACCCTACTATTTATCTATAGCTGGTGTAAGATAAGATTGAGTGGGCTTTGATACCTACTACCTAAGAAAGTTTGTCTTCATATATTTGTCATATTTGTGTACCAGAACTCACTGCCACAATTATTAGAGAATGAGGAACACAATTCAGACATTTGTAGCAGAGAAAATATATTATGGTTTAACATTTTCTTGTGTCAAACCATATAAAGCAATTTATTACAAATTAACAATGAAACATTTATTTTTTGAACAAACTTAATTGAAAGGATTTACATGAAATACTTAGAGTACTTTATGGAGAGGAGTCCTATCCTGTAGTTGAAGAGTCCTTTATCGAATAAAAGTTGTTGTATGAAGACTTATGTGCTGTGTGTGGTAGGATACAAGATTTATGAGGACATGATTTCCCTGTCAGGAGATGCCCTCACTCATGCATGCTTCTTATGGTCGAAGCTGGAACAAAGAAAGAGTTTTGGCTTTGGCATGTGTTTTATAATGCTACTTTGATCATCCCACCTGGTGGTGATTAAAAGTACTGTTTTGGAAAGTAAGGCATGTAATCCCTACCCTGGAGTGAAAAAGAAGGATTTATTTCTTTCTCAATGCTAGTGCTATGTAAACCACCTCAGCTCATTAAATCCATTTTCTATAATAATAACTTGTCTGAAATCTTTTGGAGAAGACGGAAATTTCTTCTGACTTTATTAATTGGTTGGTTTTATATGTTAACCATTGTTGTTTAATGCCAAAGTTTGTCTTTTTTATTTTTATTTTTTGCAAGGAATTATATGGTTTCAAATAACTAACAACGATGATTATTTGTTGACTGTTTTTGCTACAAGTAATTATTTTTTTAGTACAAATAATTCATATAGAATTGGTTTTAAGAAACTATTTCTAATAATAACAATTTTTTTGTGTACAGTTATATTGTTTTCTTGTATTCCTATCTAATATTAATAATTAGTACACAATTATATGGTAGCCCAGTTGACAGGAGCCATAGAATACACTGACTGTATCTCTGCAGAGGAGTAAGACTCCTTCCCAATGAGTGTCCTGTATATGACACTAAACCATCTGATGGTGAAACTCCAGTCCTGGACCTTTGGGGAATGGAGAGTACCCCTTCATTACTCCCTGGTTCACTCTGACCCGGTGTAGAATCAGCTGATAGGGTCCCATCTATGGGTCAAATAGAAATGTTTGACATTTTAACTATGTGAAAACAAATGACTGAGGTTTCATTGAATTGCTAGTGATACACAGCAATACTTGGAACTCTTTGACAATATAAAAATCAATGAATATTGTCAAATAGGATTATTAGTGTTAAATCACAATACTTGTAAACACTTCACTGTGTACAAACAAATGATTATTATTAAATAGAATTATTAGAGTTAGATGGCAATACTTTAAATCATTTCCCTGTGCAAACAAATTACTCTTTTTATGAAATTACCAACAAATCATTCACTTTCAAATCATATGTATAGCCATTTAATTGTGTGCAAACAAATGACTGATATTAAATTGAATTAATATAGAAATATTCAAAATCATTTACCTTTGGGCAAACAAATAAGCTCTGACTTGTTTAAAAATGTTGTCTACAAATTATTGGTTTACGGATCATGTATTTAGTATATATATATATATATATATATTGTCAGGATTTGGCATCAAATTCATATGCCATAAAACCTAACCAACCAACCATAGTATAGTTTCAAGTATTCCTAATAGAAATAATTTGCTCTGTTATTCCCTGGCTGTTCTTCAACAAGGATAGATTTGGCATTAAATAACCCACAAAGATTGATATGTCATTAAACAAAGAAACCAAACCAAACCAATTTGTACACAGTTATATGGTTTCAACTATCCCTCTCAAATAGAAATAATTTACACACTGTTGTATGGTTTCAAGTATTCCTATATATACAAATAATTTATGCACAGTTATATGGTTTCAAGTATTTCTAACTAATACAAGAAATCTTTAAACAGATCTACTTGGGTACTGTTGATAGTATTATAATAGAAAATTAAGGGAAACTATTTAATTGCGTGCAAAAAAAATGAGGGCAGGCTTGTTCAGAAGTGTTATCTACAAAATGTGTTTTGAAATCATATATAGAGAAAAATTGATAAACAAGGTTATCCAAGAAGAAGAAGAATTTAATGAGAAAAAAAGTTGACGCTATAACGTTTGGGTTCTAATGAACCATCATCAGGACTAAAAAGGATGATATCTAGTGATGTTAAATCACCGATTGATGTTTAATAAAATACAAAAACAAAGAGGAGATACTATATATTTAGGGAAATGGTTAACAGTTTAATCAATAAATCAGTGTTTGTATTTAAAATTATGTCATATGACTGTTTAGGAATATTCTGTAGAACTTATTTGTTCACCAAGAAAGATTTTGAATTAGAAGGGAAAAAGAGGTGGAAGGAAAGATAAGAAAAGAAAAGAAGTGGAAAAATGAAAGATAAGGAGATAAAAGAGAGGTGGGGAAATGTAAATGAAAGAGAAAGATGAGAAGAAAGAAAACAAACAAACAAAACAAACATGTATTACTAAATGATTAAATAATGTTTAAAATGGATTTGGCATTAAATAACCTACAATGGTTGATATGCCATAAAACCAAACCAAATCAAATCATATATATTTAATATATATGTATAAAGTGGATTTGACATTAAATAACCTACAATGGTTGATATGCCATAAAACCCAACCAAACCAAAACATCTATATTTAATATATATATATAAAGAGGATTTGGCATTAAATAACCTACAAGGGTTGATATGCCATAAACCCCAACCAAACCAAATCATATATATTTAATATATATGTATAAAGATGATTTGGCATTAAATAACCAACAGCGGTTGATATGCCCTAAAACCAAACCAAACCAAATCATATATATTTAATATATATGTATGAAAAGGATTTGACATTAAATAACAAACAATGGTTAATATGTCATAAAACCCAACCAAACCAAATCATATATATTTAATATATATGTATAAAGAGGATTTGGCATTAAATAACCTACAGTGGTTTATATGCCATTAAACCAAACCACACCCAACCAATCATAATTCCTTTTTACTTGAGCTCTTTATCTTTTTCAAGAAAGAACTGCTCTCACAACCTTTTGGTGTCTTTCTGAGAGGGAATTTTTAAATCTGAAAATGCTGTATCTTGGAAATATGGCAGATAGACAAAACCTTTATTGCCAAGTTGTAACAGTTTTTTATTTGTGTCTTCATAATTAAATTAGCAAAAACCACATTAAGTGAATTTAGAAGTCTTAAATATTACATTTCTAAAAAAAATATCTGCTTTGTTAGGAATACTTGAAACTATACAATGGTTGGTTGGTTGGGTTTTATGGCATATCAAAGGATAAGATCCCCACCCCCTCCCAAGAAAAGTATACATTGGATATGATACTAAACTTCATCCTGCTGTGAAAATTCCGTTCTGGTGCTCTGTGGAGTGTGAAGTGACTCTGTTGGTGCCATTTCTCCTAGGTCCATTCTGATCTGGACAGACAATTGTTGTTAGGGTCTCATTTACGTGTTCCACAAATCTGTTTAAGATAATCTTCAAAATGATTATAAACTTTATTAATATATTAGCTCTTAAAACATTGATATTACAATTAAGTCAAAAGAGTTTGGTTGTTTAAAATCATTATGAGTTTGGGTTTGGGTTTTATGGCATATCAATCTTTATAGGTTATTTAATGCCAAATAGTGGTCTAGTGTTTGCCAATGGTCTTGGAGACCGGGGTTCAATCTCAGGTCGAGTCATACCGAAGACTTAAAAAATGGTACTTGATTCCTCCTTGCTTAACACTCAGCATTATAAGGTACATTTCAAGAATATAGTGAAGCAATCCAGGGAAAGGAGTAGCGCCTTCTCCCACACCTTGGTGTTGTAGCTATTGAAAAGGGAGGTTTCGGGTAGCCCTCAGCTATGATTGCTAACTTTACTTACAGTTTAATTGTCCAAAACATTTCTATTTCAATCTATTCAACTTAGTGAAACAGTTCTAATTCAAACAATTCAGTTTTGTATAAGTATGAATTTTGTTTACACACAGTTAAATATGAAAACAGTTCTATTTTAAACAATTCATTTTATAATAAGCATGCAGTTTACATATCTAAACAGTTCTATTTCAAGCAATTCAGTTTAGTGTAAGTATACAGTTTAGATCTATTTAACCCATTGAAAGTACCCTGTCAGGTGTTACCACTCTGAGCCAGAGTGGACCTGGGAGTGATGGCAATGAAGGGTTACTCCACATTCTCCAAAGCTCCAGCATTACTGGAACCTTACAATCAGATTGTTTACTGTCATATTCAGACACTTGTTGGGTGGGGTCTTACCCCTCTGCAGTGGTGCAGTCGATGTATTATACAGCCCCAGCCAACTTGGCAAAAATCATTATTGATTCATTGGCTCTAAAAATATTCATATTACAACTAAATATGAAGTGTTTATTTATTTAACCTTCATTGATACATTGGCTTTTAAAACATTGTTATTATTTCTTGGAATGAAGAGTTGTTTAAAATCATTGTAAACTTAATAAAATTCTGACTCTTAAAACAATAATATTGCAACTAAGTATGTTTAAAAAGATTGTAAACTTTGTTAATAAATTGGCACTGGGAAATGTGAAGTCATGCCTTTGTTACTATTACTCCAATGTCCATTCTGTTATAAACCATTGCCCTACCCACGAAGTAGGAGAAGGATGGTTTCAGTGAGTCCACAAATATATGACTTAACTCTTCAGCTATCTGGTTTGCAACCAACTCTAACTTTTAATCTGACTAAAAATCTCTTCGAAAATAAGTGATTGTCCTAGTTAATGAAATGAGTGCTTATGCCTTTCTCACAATTGGAACCATCTGGTATTGAATGGCAAACTGTCACTTGTCTATCATGCTTACACATTTCTGCTGGATTACTGAAGTGGTTAGTGGTTGTGAGAAGCATCCGGGATTAACCTTATCTCTACTCACCCTTTGATTGTAAAGAGATGGGGTTGTCTGTGTGGATGAAAATGAACTTTAAAAAAGGAACATTTTATGATTGTAAAAAGGAAATAAAAATTAATTTGAGTTATTCCTTAAAAGAAAACTCTTCTCAAATCTCCTAATGAAATAATTAATCTTTGTTCTTATAGGGTGAGTCAAAAGTTTTGCAATATTTTAGTATGGCATAAATATCATCATTGTATATCACATGATCAAAGATCAAAGCAGGTCAAGCAGTGGTTGGTAGTATTGTGGTAGTCGGTGCACTGACATGTGCATTACTTCACTCCATGGGTAATTTGAGAGCTGCACACATAAACATGTAACATGTTCTAATTCAGAAACTTATGCTTTACAAGTTCACATTCAGCCATAATGTAGCTGCCAAAACTACCCTAAACATTTATTGTGCAAAACGTAAAGGTCCTGTTGATTACAGTAACCAGGTGATTCAAGAAATTTTGCTTGAGTTACAATCAAGCAAATCTAAAACAGTTGATTCCAAGGTTGTGATTGAAGCCATTGAACCAAATTCGGACAAGTAACACTCAAACTTGGCATATCACAGTGCCGTTTGTCACCTTCATGACTGCATCAAAAGGATCCAGAACTTCTCAGTTATGCCTCATGTTACCAAAATATTGAAAAACTTTCGACTCACCCTAACATTTACTGATTTTTTCTTTCTTTCAGCAAATTAGTTATATTTGTTTTTTTTTATATTTCAGCAAATTAAAAGCCAAAGCAAAAATTATGTTTAATGAATCATACTTTGATTTGCAGGTAAGTATATTATTTACAAGTTCATTTTGGACGATTTATATACGGTTACAGTATAGGTATATATTTACGAGAACAAAGGATGGTAAGCTAGTTCGCATAACCACGCTGAGGCAAGGTTAGCTTCCGGATCTAGACTGACTTCATATTGCTGCGTCTTCTGGTATTATGGAGAGTGGTTGAGTCCATTAGTAGGTGATTCCACCACAACAATACCCCTAAGTTTTTTAATTCACTGAACAAAATCATTGAAATTTTTTGAAAGTTTTATATCACAAACAAATTCAAATAATTTAGTAATTTTTATTCTGTTATTTCCCTTGGCAAAAATGATAGAATGAACCCACTTAAAGGATGTTTACTTAGGTTTTTGGGTTTTTTTTATTTTGCAATATATAAACTAATAATACAAAAGACACAAAACATTTTTCCTTTAAAAGCTTAACCTTCTGGCTTCATAAAAAATGCCTTAAACAAAGATTTATAGCCCAGTTGTCTGGGCCTGTAGAATACACTGACTGCATCTCTGCAGAGGGTTAAGACTCCCCCCCAATGAGTGTCCGGTTTATGACCCTAAACAATCTAATGGTGAAGCTCCAGTAACGCTGGAGTTTTGGGGAATGTTGAGTACCCCACTTCATTACCTGCCCCAATCAGCTGGGGCTCCAGAATACACTGACTGCATTTCTGCAAGAGGGTAAGACTCCCCTCACGAGTATCCTGGATATGACTCTAAACAATTTTATAGTGAGGCTCCTGTAATGCTGGAGCTTTGGGGAATGCAGAGTACCCTTCATTGCCATCACTTCTAGGTTCACTCTGGCCCAGAGTTGTAGCACCTGATTGGGTCTTATCTATGGGTCAAATAGAATGGTTTGACATTTAAGCAAATGACTTATGTTAAATTGAATTGTTTGAAATAGAAGTGTTTGATCATTTAACTGTGTCTAAACAAATTATTAGTTTTTAATTGAATTGTTAGTAATACATAGCAATACTTGGAACCATTTAACTGTATTGACTTATGCTATATTGAATTGTTAGAAAGAAAACAGTTGAATCATTTAATGGTATGTATCTATAAAACGTGTTTACAAATCATATATTTAATATATATGTAAAAACAGGGTTTGGTATTAGATAATAATGGTTGATATGCTATCAAACCAAACCAAACTAAACTAAATTATTTAAATTAACTGTAAAATTTTTTCCAAGCTACTCAGAGGAAAATATTATGGAATAACCCAATATTGAGGAAAACATTATGGTATTCATTGATTAAAAAGTTAAAACTAATTCTTAGTTGCTCCTCCTTGAGATTTTATAATATCCTTAATTCTTTCAGGTATGGATTTCTCTAATTTAAAATAATATTCATTACCAAGGTGGCTTCAACTTTCCCAAATGGCAATAAATAGATCTTTGGTAAATTTTAAAAATCTCCTCCATAAATTTTCAATTGGATTGAGATCTGGTCTTTTTCTTGCTATGTCATGAGTGTACTCATCCATAATTTTAGTCAAAGGTAATTAAAATAATAAAATTTGGATTAAGGTTTAGATTATTTTTCATAATCTATTTTACTTTATATACCTTATTGATTGCTTGATTGATTTTATAGCAAGCCAACCCTTGTTGGATTATTTGAAGCTGAAGTATTTTTTGTTTCCTTTATTTTTTAAGTAATTATATAGTTTCAAGTAATTATTGATAATAATTATTTGTAAATAATTAGAGCTTTATGTAACTAGTCTTGATTCATTTATATGGTTTCAAGTAACTATTCCTTTTTGATAATGATAATAATAATAATAATAATAATAATAATTTGTTAGCACAGAGTTATATGAGCTTTAGGGAGTGTTGAGTATCTGTTCATTGTCATTACTTCCTGGTCCATTCTGACCTGAAGTTGTAGTAACTAATAGGATGCCATAGATCTGTTTAAAAATTATTTGTATTCAAATGTGTGGCAAAAAAAATATAAAACGACTCATAAAAAACAGACACAGAAATGTAGATGTGAATGTACAATGAATCTGATTCCCTAACCTGTCGGCATAAAATAACTCTAGACAGGTTAACAAGCTGTTAAAATCAATTCATCAACAGTTACATGGTTTCAAATATTGTTATCTAAAGAAATAATTTTTAAATGCATCTATTTGCCCCATAGATGGGATGCTAACAGTGGGTCAGAGTGAACCTGGGAGTAATGAAAATGAAGGGATGACTCAGCACTCCCTCAGTACCCCAGATGAAAGAATGACTTTAACTTTTATATGATCATGAATTTAAAATTTGCAGTGATATATTGGTTTCTTCAAAAAGTTTTACATGCAGTTATAAGTTAATAAAATTCATGAATGAATTTTAGCTTAAAAAAATGTGGGTCGAATTTATATTTAAGATCTCACTGTATTTGTAATATATTTTAATGTTTATGTTGTGTAATCAGTGTTATGTGTGTCATGGCTAATCAGCAGATGGGGGAGGATACAAAAATACAATTCACCTTAAGTGTTAAGACCTCTGTTGTTTTATCTTCTCCATTCAGTCTTTAAGGCCATGGAAATGGAAAACAAACTCGACATGCTGGATAGCTTCTAATATGAACTATCACTTCTTGTATCTTTGAATGGTTCACTTGCTCTATGTACTTGCAAATACTCATCTCCTCATACCCCAGTCACCAAAAAAGAGAGGGTGGATTGAGAAACCCATTTTCTTTTATTGGATTTCACAGAAGATCCAACCTATATTCCTGTCTTGCATGGGTAGTGTCATCCAATACAGCCACTGCTACCACTTAGATTGCAGATCAAGTCTGGTGATCTTGGTAAGTCCAGGTTAACTGCTGTTTTCATTCCAGGATGCTAAATCAAGCATATGCCATTACACCTAGCTTGCTGGATGAGATGTTGAACTTTGTTAACTTATCTTTCTGGCTTTTTTAATAACATCTACTCACACCCCATTTACTTATAATGTTATATCTAACCCTCAGAACTTCTTTCTCCTCTACCCGAGCTGAAAAAATAAAATTTCCTTGTGTGTTCATCAACAGCTTTACAGGTTGCTAAAATATAGACTACAACATTCCATTAGCAATTTAAGATCTATTTAAAAACATATCAATTTACATATAAGTTATAATATGACAAGATTTTTAATGTAATGAAGTGACCACCTTTCCATCATTGCATTTAGTGAACCTGATGTTGAGTTGTGTGACTGACAACAAAGGGTCAATCATGAGAACTTTTGGAGTTGGTGCCAGAAGCCTTCATTTAAATTTCAGATCTTGTAAGACCATCATCCAAGAGTTTGGGTATTTTTAAAAGAGCCAGAGTCTGTTAATAATTGACAGAAGACAAGTAAGGGGGCTTATATTTCTGGTCTAGCAAAACCATGCCCTCTCCCATTGGGAATGAGCTACGATTTATGGAACACCAGAATCATTCTTTGTGGGTATCCTCGTGGTGTAATGGTTAAAGCGATGGACTGCGGAATCGTAGTAAGCGAGTTCGTACTCCAGTTGCGCTATTATGTTCACTTTCGGGCAAATACCCTTGGGAAAAGTATGAACCCCCTTATCCTTCCAGCTATGGGTTAAATAGTACCACTACTGTTCTTTTAGGAGAATAGCTTTGGCATTAAATAACCTACAAAGGTTGATATGCCATTAAACAAAGAAACCAAACCAAACCATTCTTTCATCGATTCAAAAAAAAAATACCACTTTATGCCTGTTTTTGAGGCTGGCTTGAAGGAAGATTGATACACAAATAAAGTTTGTTGTATTTTTTTCTTGGAACATATGTTTGACTTTTCCTTTTCTTTGAATTCATTATTATCTCTTTATGTCGTCTTTGTCTCCAGCAACTTTTTTCAAGACTCAGCAATGTGACAATAGGTAATAGCAATGTAGAAATGAGGGTTTCTTGGACAGAATTTAACCTGCCCGGGTATATCACTTCCAGGTAGTGGCACAATTGTTAGCTATTCGGAATGGAATGTTTAAACATATCAGGCATCCATTCTATAGTTATCAGGAAGTACAATAACAGCTAAAGTCTGACAAAAGTTTACCAAGAAACATAGGCAGCAGACTATAGACAAGAAAAATCAAAAGAGAACTGTTTGATTAATTGTATTGTTACTCGGCAATATAAGTATAGAAATGGGGATTTCATGGATGGAAAACTGACCACTGAGGCATATCTATTTTTAGTTAGCGGCACATAATACTAACCACTTAGCTTTTAAGGGTTAATTGATTTAGTGTATTACAGACAAAAAAATGAACATAATATACACATTTGTATCTTATAATGAAAAAATAGTTTGCATTAGAGTTCAAGGGAGGTAATTCTGTTTTTCTTTCTCTAGAGTTATCTCCTTTGTTTTGGGTATTGTGACCAAGAAATATATATGTAAATACACATAACTTTTTTTTTGTCTTCCAGAAATTCACAACTCTTACTCTGTGGTCTACATGTGGGAAATCCAGCTGCTGGAGTTACCCCAAAATGAACTGCGTTGTTTGCTTATCTCACATGTCTTCAAAACAAGGAAAAGTAAGTAATTCTTAGTTTCAAGGTTAAAGTAACAATCTTTTGTTTGAGACAACCTGGATGAAAAAAAATAGTCCTACAAGAATAGATTAAGCACACAAACTCATTAACAATTGTTGGCAACTCAGTAACAAGATTTCCTTTGTCTCTTAACTTATTAAAGGGGAAACTGGATTCATGACCTTCCTAAAAGTATTAGAACAAAGCTTTTTATTTCTTGATAACTGCAATGTTAGCTCAAAGTTGTACACACACACACACACACACACGCGTATATATATATATATATATATATATATATATATGTATGTATGTATGTATATATGAAAGAATAGACATGTAAGTACTATTAGAAAAAAAACTATGTACATAAATTACTCCTAATTTAGTTGTACAGCTACCTACCACCCATCTCGACAACCATCCAAATTAGACAAACAAGACATGTGGGACACTGCTGGTAAAGTAAGGATGAACTCATAAGCAATGTACTCCTGTGGACCCTTTCCCATGGATGGGCAAGAGTTGGGCGATCAGCCAGGACCTATCTTCAACAGTTCTGTACTAATATAGGTTGTAGCATTGAAGACCTTCCAGGAGTGATAGACGATAGAGATGCATGGCAAGAGAGAGTCTGGGAAATCCATGCTAGCAGCACACCATGATGATGAGGATGATATCATTTGATATTTATTGATATATATATATATATATCATTGATACTTATAAGAAAATAAAAATAAATCAAAATTCAAAGTGAGAATAATATCATTTAAATTCTACTATGATAAAATTTTCATTTTAAATGAAAATCTACCAACTTCAAGTGTTCTTTTTCTTTGGATATTTTGTATCCCTACGAACTAAAGGGCTGGGATTTTCATTACTTGGAAAGACCTTGTCTTGGAGATCATCCATTTTCATGTGCACATGAATTCCTGGTTCCTGTCCTTCTGCTCGACATTTTTCTTCAAGTTGTTTTACCTTCAAAGAGCAAAAGTAGTAAATAATTCTTCAGGCAAAATGATTGACTGAAATTATCTTATACACAAAACAAATTTACCTGTGCCATGAAGAAATAATTGCAGCATTTAAGTAATTTCGCAGTTACTTTTAAACTTTTTGCATTTTTCTTGTTTCTATTTAATACCAAATGCAAAGATAATATTAAGAGAATAATATAATATAAGACAATTTTGTTCCTGGATAGTATGTGTTATTTCTTAATTGCTTATGCTGTAAAAGTAAAGAAAATGGCTATTATTCCCCTCAAAATTTGCTTTTGTGTCCTGGATAATGAAATTTAGAAATTAACTTTTCCTTTTGATGTAAAAACAGGCAAATTTGCACATTTTCATTTCCATAAAATCTGAATAAAATATCAAATGAATGTCAATAAACATGGATTTATTGTAAAATTATTTTGAAAAATAAGCAAAAATGTTTAGAAATGAGTAATTTTTCAAGATTTGTGATTGTAATCACTTTTACATAATCAACCCCCAAATATTGTTGACTATCATGTTTTTGTTATACTCTCCTTGATAGCAACATTCAAAATCCAGTTCATCTTGGTATAATTGCTTGTTTTACTCCTCTGAGTATGCTCTCATATTCTTAAATTCATCTAGATGAGTGTCACTGGATTTTTAAGATCCTGCAACTCATTTCTTTGTAGTTCTTCACGAGCCTCAACTGGAACCGCCTAATTTTCAGCCTTGTGGTTGCTCAAGAAACTTCAAACCATTGTGATGAAGCCATTCAAAGCTTCTTTTTTCTTCTTATTGAGCTTCTTGAGAAATTCTCTTCACTCCATAATCTTCTTTATTTGTGATCCAAGGAAGATGCCAACTTTGACCTTTGACCTTTCAGACAGGTTATTGAAGAAATCTTGAAGGTACTTGATGGATGCTACCTCCTTATCAAAAGCTGATAAACTGTTTTCTAAGACCCATTTTTACATGCAGTGATGGAACAACACTTGGGTGGGGGTACTAGAATTTTCTATAAACTACACAAAACTGAATCTATGGGGAATATTCTGGAAAATGAGTAAATTAGAAAATTTCATTACCCTAATCACAAGAGCAAAGATTAAATAAGAAAAATTGATCATTTTCATTTACTTTAGGCATAAGCAATTGGGAAATAATAGTTTCTGCTTGAGGAGAAGAAGAAAAAGGAAGAATTTTTATTGCTGAATGCAAAAGCAAAGTCTGAAGAGGAAAAAAGATTTAAAAAAAAAATATGAGAATATTTCTTAAAATGTTTTTTTTAAAGAGTGGAATTTTTGTTCTTGTTCCATACTGACATCTTCAAAGTAAATGCAATGGTCATAAATTTTATATTTGATAACATTTCTTATTCATGGTACATTAGTTCAGATGCCATACCTGTTGTTCAGGTATTCTGAGGTAGCTGCATGATAATGCTTCTTTAGGCGATAAGAGGCTTGTGGCTGGTGTTTCTCGTTTATGGAGTAATTCCTAAAATGTTAAAAAAATAGATGTTTTTTATAAATACATAAACAAGAATTTTTGCTGGGTTAATGTTTTGTTTTATGGCATGCTTGTTGGGTTATTTGATGCTGAAGTTGGTCTTTTTTATATAGTCTCAAATAACTATTACTATTTTGTTAATCATTTTGAATAGATAAACACTTAGTTTCAATATCAAGAGGAAGTCTCTATGGTTTAATGTTTAATGTGCTGGATGGCAAGATCACAGCAAGTTTGAACTCCAGTCTTGCTATTACATTCACTTTCCGACTAATACTCTTGGTGAAAGGTATTGCACCTTTTTATCCCTTCAGCTATGGGTGAAACAGTATCACAACTGTCTTTCTACAATGATGGCTTTGGCATTAAATAACCCATGGAGATTGTTAGGCCATTAAACAAAGAAACTTAACTTAATTTCACTATCAATGTTTTAAGAGCCAATGTATTAATATAGTTCACAGTCATTTTAAACAAATAAGCACTTCAGACTTTGTTGCAATATAAATGTTTTAAGTGCTAATGTATTAATGTTTTTTTAGTTTTATAGTCGAGGTCAACCCAAAGGCTCCTTTTTCAATAGCTACTACACCAAAGTCTAGGGGAGGGTGCTACTCCTTTTCCTCAGATTGCTCCACTTACCCTTGATCCATATGTTATAATGCTCAGTGTTAAGCAAGCAGGCATCATGTACCATTTTTTTGAGTTTTTGGTATGACTCAACCATTTGGCAAACACTCTACCCACAATGTCAATGGGCTGGTATTAATCTAGTTCAAAATAATTTTAAATAACATCTCAAACAGATTTATTTGACCCATAGATTAGACCTAAAGAAAAATAACCTCTTCAGGTCAGAGCGGACTTGGGATTGATAACAATCCATATAGTAGTATTGACACAGCTACAGCTTGGAAGAAATCTTGTTTTACTGAATCAAATAGATATGACTTCCATCAATAGTATTCCATGTCAGTAGATGAGATATTGCTGCTGAAGGATGTGAACTGGTCTGACTCTTTGAATTGCAGCCTTGTGCCATACACTTTTTTTTTGGTCTGGTTTTAATCCTGTGCAGGGAATGCAGTTGGTGTATTTCTGTTATTTGATGGTCACTAAAACTCAACTTTTAATCTTGTCCTGCTAGTAAGGCTTAGAATATGCTGACTGAATCCCCTGTTGAGGGGTAAGTCCACCCATCTAGAAATGGTGTTCTGAGTATGTCACTAAACTGGAAAACTGGGTAGTGTGGAGTAACTTTTTTTTACCATTACTTCTTGGTCTACTTTGACCTGGAGTGGTTGTACCTTTTAGGGTCTCTTCTATGAGTCAATACATCTGTTGGCAAATTATTTGTATTAGGAATACTTGATATCATATAACCATGTGTAAAAAAATCTTAAAAACAATACAAAAAATATAAATATACAATATGCAACATATATCTGTTGGTATAAAATAATTCCAGACGAGTTGACGTACTGTTAAAATCAACCAATTTTTAATCAGTCATTAAGCAAACTTAAATGTTTTACAACCTTGTAAACAAGTCATTCTCATGGTGTTTAGTGGTCCTGTCAGTTGGGACTGTAGAATATTACGACTGTATCTCCTCAGAAGGGTATGACTCCTTCAAAGGATGTTTTGGATATAACTCTAAACAATCTGATGGTGAGGTTCAAGTAATGCTGGAGCTTTTGGGGAATGCAGTGTACCCCTTCATTTTCATTGCTTGATTTATTTCCCCATTAATTTGTTCTGTATTCATTATGTACTTCTTCATTGCTATCGCTCCCAGGTCCACTCAGGCCTGGAGTGTTAGTACCTAGTAGGGTCCTATTTATGGGTCAAATAGAATTACTTGACATTTAAGCTGAATGCAAAAATATGATTTATACTGAATTGAATTGTTAGAAATAAAACTAGTCATTTAACTATGTGTAAACAAATAAATGATGTTTAATCAAACTGTTGGTGATACATAGCAATGCTTCAAACCTGTTAACTTTGAATATTAGGAAAAAGAACTGTTTGTTCATTTAACAATGTGATCTACAAAATGTGTTTACAAATCATATATTTAATATATATGTAAAAAAAAAAGGATTTGGCATGAAATAACCTACAATGGTTGATATGCTATAAAACCCGACCAAATCAAATCATATATATTTAATCTATATGTATAAATAGGATTTTACATTAAATAACCTACAATGGTTGATATGCCATAAAACCCAACCAATCCAAATCATATATCTAATATATATGTATAAAGAGGATTTGGCATTAAATAACCTACAATGGTTGATATGTCATAAAACCCGATCAAACCCAATTATATATATTTAATATATATGTATAAACAGGATTTAACTTGTAGTTATTCTTTGGTATGAAAAGTCCTAAGAGAAGATCCTCTGAAATAAAATCTGCAGTTTGTATAATCACCAGTTATTTCATGATGCTTGTATCTGTTTGGTTGGGAGGCATCTGGCCTGCTGTCTTGTGAGATAATGCTTTCAGGATTTGTTCAAGACAGCATGCAGAATTTTTATGTTGTTCCCATGTAGGTTTTCTCTATACTTTTCGTTAGTGTCCATGTGGTGCATCCATATAGTAGTATTGACACAGCTACAGCTTGGAAGAAATCTTGTTTTACTGAATTAAATAGATATGACTTCCATCAATAGTATTCCATGTCTTTTCTCAGTATATGTTGTCATCACTTTCAGTAGATGAGATATTGCTGCTGAAGGATGTGAACTGGTCTACCAATTTAAGAGGTTTGCAATTTAGAGTGGACATGGCACTTTTTTCTTTGTCTTGGAACATATGTACTCTATTTTATTGGCATTTGTATAGAGGCCAATACCTCCTGATGCTTGGTCTGGGCTATGCAGTTAGGATTCTGTTTGGGATGGTGTATTTGTGAGAAGTGCAAGGTCATCTGCATAGTCTGCATTTGTCATAATTTTTGTACGATATCATCCACTTCTTGCCTTTTTAAATGGGAAATTATTTTCTTTTATTTGATCTACAAATGTTCGATGTATGTAATCAAGGCAAAGTATAAACAAATATGGTGCTAATAAATCTCTTTGCAAAACTCCTGTAACAATGTCAAAGAAGTCTGTGACTTCCACAAGTGAGTGAACTACTGCTTTCATGTTTTTTGTAAAGCATCATTATAGCGATAACAATTCCTTTGGGAAGACCATATGCTATTTGTATTTGCTCTCTCTTTCCTCTGTGTATGGAATTTAATGACTTTGAGAAGTCTCTGAACAGTTGTGTTATTTTGAGAGTCTTTGCTTATATTTTTTCAATGGTCCAATGGATTATTAGAGTGATTCCTTTGAAAGCTATTCTGATTTTTTCTTTGAATTTTCTCAATTTTATCTGACTTAAAATTGAGAAGGTGAGTATTATAAACATCCGAACGATTGTTATTAGGGTTATGTCTCTGTAGTTCTTACGGATTCTGAGTTTTTTGATGGGGAAGGAAAGTATTTATTCATTTGTTTAAATGTCTTAGTAGCCTTAATAACAATCTACTAAATGTCCTCTCCCAAAATGAAGAAACTTGCCGATATATTAAGTAGCGTTTGACTCACTTAGTCTTTGAACTTGAAGTGAAACATACATTTTTATTCTGAGAATTTTTAATTAGTGAAAATGCATGATAAACAATTTTTTTCTTGTTTTAAATAAAGGAAATATAAGTATTAAAGTATTTCCATGTTTTGAACAAAACTCCAAAATTAAAATATTTCCAATTCATCAGAAAGCAAAGAATCAATTTCTCTAGGATAATTTTGTCTAAATATGATAGAACATGAGCCCAATCTAGATGAAATTGGTCAGTTTAATTTCTACTTAGTTAAAACTGGAGAAAATGAAAGACAGATGATTTCTTTTTTTTGCCTCCCAAACCACTCAGATATCCTTCTCCAGTTTGTTGCTGGATAAAAGTCTCTGTGGGAAAAGAGTATTTTATGAGCCACACAAACATTTAGCAAAGGAAACCATAAAATGCAGCATGGTGGATGTGAAATAAAGCAGATAAATCCAAAGTTTGGTCTGTGATACTATTTACCAACCCCTCCGCTCGGGCAGGATATGACACAAGGTCAATTTTTAAGCGGAGTTTAACAGGTTTGAATTCAGAGTTTTCCTTCTCCTAGACTAGTTGCCTAACCAAGGCTGAAGAACCTAGTCTACCCTACTATTTACCTATAGCTGGAGGGAGAATAATTGGATTCATACCTTTCCCAAGGGTATTAGTGCTATGTGAAATGCAATCAGTCTCGTCCAGGATTTGAACTCGTGTCGCCGTGTTCATTTCCTACGACGATAACGACTACACCACGGGCACCTCCACAAGTTTGGTCTGTGATGCCCTTCTAAGCATAGCATCTATTGATGAGGCAAAATAGATGGCCAACAAAAAAATACCAAATAGATGGTTTGATGTACAGCTACCAAATTTACTATACATATCTATTGGACTCTTGTTATAACTCAAAATATTAGGAACAACAAAATATAACAGAAAACAGTTAAGTATATTTTATTTTATTTTTTATTTCTCACCGACCAGGATACAGCAGGATTGGGTTGGATTAGCAATTTACTCTCTACACATGGTGTATTGTCCAGCAGCCATATAGTTGACTCATACTACACTTTTTTTATGTAAAGAGATTCTAAGTCAGAGGAGAGTTATCTCTCCTAATGAGTGATTAACTCTTCATGATGTTTTTATGCAATACATTTTTGTTCATCATGAGGAAGTGGGGTGTCACTATCAAGAATAATCCGTGGGAAACATAACTCTAAACACTATTTACATTACTGGCTACACAGCTAGGAGTTAGACCTTTAAACAATGATGTAAAATACGACCTCAAACTTTACTCATCCATTAGTCTCCACTGTTTTGGGCTAAGTTAAAATCTAACTCCCATTTCCAAATTTGTAGTCACATTATTTTAAAATTCCCTCAATGGGGACTGAACTCTTGGCTGACCTCAGAGGTAATCACATGTCAATCAAACTCAGTAGACCTCAGCTGCACACAACAATCTAGCTCTTGAGTACAATGGTATAATCATTTTAAACAATCTAAACTTTGTGCCAAATAAAAGATTCTGCCAATCTGTTTTTTAACAGTAATTTGAAAGAAAAATAAGTTAATAATGGCAATGCTTCAACTAAGAAATTTGAACACTCCTTGGTATAAAAACATGAAAAAAAACCCCCTGTTTTTTGTCTTATAGATTATGTGTTTAAGGGAAACAATTCAATATCAATTGATTTGTATCCTTTGGAACTAACTAATTTGGGATGGTCCAAAAATAGATATATAAATATGCGTGACTGGCTGCTGTTGTTTAGTTGCATATATTTTAAAATATGATGGAAGAAAAGGTTATTAACAATCTATAACTTATATTTCAATGTACTTTAAAATAGGTAAGTAATATTAAGCTAATGAATTATAGGTAAATAAAATGCTGCTTAATAACCAACCTTTGAGGTCAAGTATGATACTCTTGATGATATCCTGTGAAACGATTCTGATTCTTTGCCAGTCGGATGTCTCTGGAGTGGAATTGGTTTCTCCTCTCTTACCGCTTGCAGAATGTTTTGACTTTTGTGTTTTAAGATTAAAATTTAAATAAATTAACAACTAGAAAATGAAATAATTTGCCTGTTTTGGTCAACAAAACAAAACTGCAAATGAATGAAGTCAAAATTTAGTGAAATTGAAAAATTTGTTAGACAAAACACAACACCCCAGTGATTTGACTGTAAACCGACCAGTGTAAAAACATTACATATAAGCAAACAACGATATAGTTTAAGTATGAAAATGATATTTTTCAAATAAAGTTACCTCTTTGCCAAATAAAATTTTGCAAATGAAATTCGTTTGTAGTAGTTGTTCTTAATAAACTTTAATAATAATGGGGAGAAGGAAGCTAAAAATTTACAAAGTCATGAGAAAAAAAAAACACCTAATGTATTTACCCAACTCATCTGCCATGGGTAGAATGTAATGCAGGGTCAATTTTTAAGTGGAGTAAAGCTGGTTTGAAATCAATTTTCCTTCTCCTAAACTGGTTAAATTACCAAGGCTAAAAAAAAATCCTGTCTGCCCTACTATTTATTCATAGCTGGGCAAAAGGAAAAAAATGCATTTATGCCTTTCTCAAGGGCATTAGCATGAAATGAAATGCAAACACCCTTGTCCAGGAATTGAACTCAGATTGCTGGTTCTATTTCCTATGACCGTGTTATGTTAAGTACACCCCCAGTTAAAGATCAGTTAACCAAATGTTTTTTTTTTATTGTCCCCAAGGTCTTATTTCTAATATTCCATTGGTTATTTAAAAAGATAAATAAATCAAGCTGAGAAAAATCTGATTGAATGACACAAGGAAGACTTGTGCTGTGGAGGGAAGATTCAAGTGCAGTAGGATTGTTTTTTGTTGTCAATTAATTTATACATATATATTAAATATATATATGATTTGTAAACACATTTTGTTGATGACTTTTTAAAATGAGCCTGAGCTCTTTTTTGTATACAGTTAAATGGTTTTAAGTATTGCTATATAACAGTCACAATTTAACATCAGTCATTTGTTTGCATATAGTTTGTTCTGTAGGACCCTATCAGGTGCTACCACTCTGGGCCAGAATGGACCTGAGAGCAATGGCAATGATGGGGTACTCCATATTTCCCAAATCTCCAAGGCTGAATCCTAGCCTAGCTATCAGATAATTCATTACATCCAGGACACTCATTGGAGGTGGGGCTTACTCTTCTGCAGAGATACAGTCGGTGTATTCTACAGTCCCAGCCGACTGGGCTGCTGGTAGATGTTTGCACCCAATGACAGAAGAGCTTATAGTGTAACATCATAAGCTCAATATTTTTTTATTTTAAGGAGATCATGTCAGATTCTTATAATAAATGGCTTAATATTGCAACCATTCACAGTGTTTCTTCTTGTGAAATGTCATATCCAGGACACTCATTGGGGAGGGCTCTGCAGAGGGGTATGCAGAGATGCAGTTGGTGTATTCTACAGTTTTAAACAAAGATGTCTTTGTCCTGGAGTGAAGTTTCAAGGTGTTTTGTGAAATTTGTTTGTTTAGGGAGAGTGTCTGAGGATCAAATTAGTAACCAGTCACAAATTTTGATTAAGACCTGCCCCTTCTAATGAATGTCTTGACTATGGCACTAAGCCTTCTGATGGTGAGGCTCCAGTTCTGGAGCTTAGGGGAATGTGGAATACCCCTTCATTGCCATTACTCCTTTGTCCGCTTTGATCTGGAGTGGTAGTCCCTGTTAGGGTCCCATCTATGTGTCAGATAGAATTATTAGTTTTAAATAGCAATACTTGAAACCATTTAACTGTGTATAAACAAATTAGCTCTGGCACATATGAAAAATAATGCCTACAAACTGTTCACTTAAAAATCATATATTTATAAACAGGATTTGGCATTAAATAATCCAGAGAAGTTGACATAAAGCACAACTAAACCAAACCATTTGGGTCATATTTTAAAATCCCACTTTGTCTATTGTCTTGCATAGTTATATAGTATCAAGTATTCCTAGCTATTACAAATCATTTGCTCAGAGTTGTATGGTTTCAAATGTTCCTATCTAATTTTAATAATTTCTATACAATTAAATAGTTTAAAGTAACTATTCCTATTTAATAATAGTCATCATTTGGTTTAGTTTAATTTAGTTTGTTTAAAGGCATATCAACCTTTGTGGGTTATCTAATGCCAAATCCATTGTTGGAGATGAATGGCAATGATAGTATTTAACAAACAGAGGATATGGAGTCATCATTTGTTTATACAGTTATATGGTTTCAAGCAATTAATAATAATAATCCTTTGGTTTGTTGAGTTTTATGGCATATCAACCTTTCTAGATTATTTAATGCCAAATCCATTTTATACAAATAATCAGTTCAGTATGAGTACACAGTTTAATTGTCAAAAACATTTCTATTTCAAGCAATTCCATTTATTCAAACAGTTCTAATTCAACCAATTCAGTTTAGTATAAGTATAGATTTTGTTTACAGACAGTTAAATGTCAAAAACAGTTCCATTTCAAACAATTCAGTTTAGTATAAGTATGCAGTTTAAATGTAAGTACACAGTTTAATTGTCAAAACATTTCTATTTCAAGCTATTCAGTTTAGTCAAACAGTTCTAATTCAAACAATTCAGTTTAGCATAAGCACACAGTTTTGTTTTATTTTTTAACCAATAGATAGGACCCAATTAGGTGCTACCACTCTGGGCCAGAGTGGACCTGGGAGTGATGGCAATGAAGGGGTAGTCTGCTTTCCCTTAAGCTCCAGCATCACTGGAACCTCACCATCAGATTGCTTAGTGTCATATCCAAGACACTGGTGGGGGGTCTTACCCCTCAGCAGAGGTGCAGTTGGTGTATTCTACAGCTCCAGCCGACTGGGCAAAATAATCCTTTGTAAACAATTATAGCTTCAGTAGCAGTTCTTGATAAAAAAAATATGCACACTGTTATATAGTTTCAAGTATTCCTACCTAATACAAATAATTTTAAAATGGAACTATTTGACCCTTACATGAGACCCTAATAAGTACTGCCACTCTGTAACTGAGTGAACCTAGGTGTAAAAGCAGTGAAGGGCTAACTACACATTTCCCTGGACTCCATTCCTCTTGAATACTAATAATTTTCAAACACATCTATTTTGTACATAGATTGGAACCTAACAAGTAGTACTACTCCATATGAGAGTGGACCTGGGAGTAATTTCTCCACACACTCCAGAACTAGGGCCTCACCATTGTATGCCATTTAGTGTCATACACAGTGTGCACCT
Source organism: Sepioteuthis lessoniana (assembly GCA_963585895.1). Classification (NCBI taxonomy): domain Eukaryota; kingdom Metazoa; phylum Mollusca; class Cephalopoda; order Myopsida; family Loliginidae; genus Sepioteuthis; species Sepioteuthis lessoniana. The sequence continues at coordinate 27,960,988 of OY757945.1, read as the reverse complement.
TTTCGTGGTGGGGGCATCTTTACCCCCCTGCTGAGGATGCAGTCAGTGTATTCTAAGCAATGCTGACAGGGCAAAGATAATTTGGTGACTTTAATTCTTGACATCCTTGAGTTCTGTGGAAATCAATTGGTAAAGAACAATATTCTGTAATTCAAGAAGATAAATGAAGAATTGTTTTCATTTTTGGTAATACGTACACACTCTTTGATCCTCCTGAGTCTTTCCTAACAGGAATGTAGGAACTTGATGGTTGTCGGGACATTACACCTGTGTCACTTGACAACACCTAAAATTTTAAGACAAGAACTATTTTAGTCCTTAATCCCCCTCAACAAAAGTCTATTGCGTGAAATAGACTCCTGTTGATTTCTGTTTAAAATGCTAACTGATTAAAAAAAAAAAGAAAAATTGCAGAGTTATCTGTCCATAATTGTATGACATCATAAATGCCTTTGATGTCATATTTTTTAATAAGATGACTTTAACAGGAAGTCGAGATAATAATAAGGCTGATTTGTTTTTATTTTTCAGGTTAGCAAACCTGATTGAAAACCTGAGTTCAAATTTAGATATTTATTTAAATTATAAAATCATTCTGTTAACAGGACCTAGAATACACTACCCTCTGCAAAGGTTTCCCCCTCCCCCCAAAAAATAGAGGCACTGTGTATAACACAAAACTGCATCTGATTGGCTCCAATGTTGGAGCTCTGGGAAATGTGGAGTCACTGTTCATTGATATTACTCAAAGGTTTACTCTGACCTGATGTGGTAATACCTGTTGGGTTCCTGTCTATAGGTCAAATAGATCTTTTGAAAAATTATTTGTATTTGATAGGACTGTGTGCAAAAAAAAAACCTCTTAAGAAACAACTACACAAAAATGTAAATATGAATATACAATGAATGCAATTCCTTAACCTCTTAGCTGAAAATAACCCAAGATGGGTTAACATGCCATTAAAATTTATCAATCAAGATAAACACAGATTGAGTTGGGAATAGATTTGTGATTGCTGCAAAAAGAAGATCTATTATCTTTTATCAATTTAGATAATTTGAAACTAAAAAAGTTCTAAAATGATAAACATTAGGCAATAATTGATTGGCAGAAAAATAAGGTTTGTGGATTTTAGACTGAAAGCATAATGAGTGTTTTCATGGTTAAGCAACATGTTATAGATTATTGATCAAAGTTAAAATTGGTTGGTTGGTTGGTTGGTTGGTTGGTTGGTTGGTGTTTAAAGGCTTGTGGGCTATTTTAAGTCAAATCTTGTTTATATATATATATATATATATATATATATATATATATGTATGTATGTATGTATAATTTATATATAGTATGCTGGCAAATATTCTTGTTTTTAAATGAACTGTTAGAGTATGAGAGAGAGATTATGTGACAAATTTTTCTTTAGAATCATGTTTTGTGTATGTATTGTATATATAAATATATATATACGCAAGGATCATTAAATAAGTTTCCAGACTTTTTTCGTATGGGCACTTTTATTGATAGTACACACATGAAACTCTAGTCCCCTTCACAGTAATCTCCTCCGGCTGCAATGCACTTGTACTGTTCCAACAACTTCTGGAAGGCCCCATGGAGGTCCTCTTGTGTGAGTGTGTCAATTACCTTCGTCACAGCCTCTTTCATCTACTCAATTGTCCCATAACGACTTTCATCTACTCAATTGTCCCATAACGACTTTTGCATAAGCAAAAGTCACAGGGAGCAAGGTCTGGACTATAGGGAGTGTGAGGAAGTGTCTTCATGCCAATCTTGGTCAAATAGTCTGTGACAAGGATGGAGTAGTGAACTGGTGCTCGATTCATGCAAGATGGTTGAAAAGCAGTCTGAAGCATTCCATACGTTTCTGTGGCCTTTTTTCCAAGTTTGAAACAGAATTTTATTGCATATCATTCTTCTAAAATGTCCTCAAGTCCAGATTGCATTTTTGAAATTCACCAGCTGTGACAATCCGGCTTTATTAGGGTGTATTCCAATTGCTGCTGTAGCTGTTTATTTGAACCTGAAATCATAAAAATTAGTCAGTCATCTCATAAGATGTATAGTAATAACATACTGAATTTTCAAGAGTCTACGACAATCTTAAATGCCTGTACAAAAAAATTTCTTGAATGCACCATATATATATATATATATATAGTTGGGAAATTGAGGTTTGTAATTACGTTGTCTGTTTCTATATCCCTACTTCCTACACTAGAAGATTTATTTAGGGTTTTGGTTGATCTTTGGAAGTTTTTGTTTTTATGGTATTATTTTATAAACTTTTTGGTGATTTTTTTCCTTGATGTTGAGGAGATGTTGAGAGATTTGATATTTTCCATAATTTTTGTTCAGTGGTTGTTTGGGTATGAATTATCTTGGATTAGGAGGAAAGTTCTAATTTAGTTTGGGCTATTAGATTGAGTTTTTTATTTTTCATTGTTTCCTTTGGTGTTTGATTCTGAAATTGTAATATGCGTTTTTCTGTTATATACTCATAATAAGCGAATATACATGGAGAAAGAATGACCATAACAATTCTTTATAAAAATATATACATCTTTATTCTTTTGTGGAGTCAAGGCTTCTGTGGTGTGAGAGATGGAGACCAGGAGACAAAGATTGCTATTTTGACACATAAATTCTTCTCTTGACCATACCATGCTGTGTTATCTTCAAAACCCTATTTAACACTTCTTCTGCTTCTCAGCCTAGGAGGTACTTAATTGGAGGCCTGCTGTAGGCTGCTGCCTGAGCAGGGCTCTCTCAGTGACTGCAAGCTGGGTCTGACTCCAGACTCACACAGACTCCAACAGACTCAGACTCTCAAACAGGTATCTGCATATATCATTTCATAATGCCCATGATTTCTGATCAACCATGTGACTGCTTCCGCTTATTTACACATGTGTGTCCTGTTTAGAGAAATCTCTGATTGACGGCTTAGTCAAGGGTTAATATGCAACATTTCCAAAGCTATTCAGTTTGGTTTGGTTTGGTTTCTTTGTTTAATGGCATATCAACCTTTGTAGGTTATTTAATGCCAAAGCCATTCTCCTCGAAAAGCAGGAGTGGTACTATTTAACCCATAGCTGGGAGGATAAGGGGGTTCATACCCTTCCCAAGGGTATTTGCCTGAAAGTGAATGTAATAGCGCGACTGGAGTACAAACTCTCTTACTACGATTCCACAGTCCATCGCTTTAACCATTACACCACGAGGACATCCCCCTGTTCACTTTGGAAATTAGTGGATAAATCAGTGATCTATGTGATGTTCCCTTTATGGTATTGGTGTAACGTTACTGCCCTCGCCCCCACACACTTTACATCACTCTTCTAACCATTTCTCTTCTTGGCCGGTGATCAACTAGTGGTCCGAGGGGGGTAATGCACATTTCTTGCCACTACAAGAATACGATTGGGGGGACAGGAGAAAATAAAACAAACGAACAAACACGAACAATGCTTGGGGTTAACTCAGAGCAGAAGGAGAGTATGCAACACTACATGCATGTGCAGACTAACGCTGGCGTGGGTTACTAGCAAAAATTCCACAAAGCAACTGGAATGCCGACATCTCTTGACTTGATCTTCTTCGCTGGACCCTATCTTCTCTGCTACTCTCTCCGGAGTCGACCGCATCTGTCCCGTGTCGTCTCGCCAACTCCTCTCTGCTCGGGTGTCCGGAGTCGACTGCCCCTGTCCGTGGTTCCACGCCAACTGCCTGTCAGCTCCTTTCTCCAACCAACTCTCTTTCATGTCCCCTTACCACTTCCAGATACGGTGAGATTTCAGGTCCAAAAATCCTTTGTCTGGTTTCACGTCAAAACAGACAAAGGAATTGTCTGCTTGGCGGGCCACCTAAATAGTGTTACATTGGTTCCTGCTGGAGATTAGAAGTTTACTCAAGATATTTTTTGGCTGTGGTATGTGTGTTTGTTGTGGTTTCTTTTGGTTTAATTAGTTTTTCTGTCCAAATGAATTTAGCTGAGCGTAGTTTCTTTGTCTGTTCTTGAAATTTTGGCCAGTCACTTGGTCCCAGTTGCATTGGTTTTTCATAGGGAGCTCTCTATTTATTTAGTGATTGTTGTTTTTGTTGTTATAACTGATTTGTCTTGCCTTTTGTGTTACATTGGCATTGGTGTTAATTTTTTATATCGGATTTCACTATTTTTCTTCCTTCTATAAATGTTATGCTTAGTCAATACGATTTCCCTCTTTCTTTTGTATATATGGCAAGTTCTTGAAAATGCTGAGCATTTTGTTTCATTGTTACAGTCTTTCTTCATGTAGTCTGTATATTTTTAGCCACACCTTCCAGATATCAGACATTCTCTACTGCTCTCCTTGTGGTGTTTATATGTTTTAACATATAAGCACTTAAAGGGTATGGTGATTTATTGTTCTCCCTTTTCAAAGTAGTATCCTATCTTTATTTTCTTGGGAATTATAGATTTACTAATTGTCAAAATGCATTTGTGGGTTTATGTTTCTTTATCATGCCTTTTGTAGTCCATGACCCCTTTTTTTCCTGAAGCTGTTTGTATTTCCTCTGGTAAGAATACTTACCAGTGTTAAGTATTAAGGATAATTCCCTATTTCTGATAACTCCTTTGAGATGTTAAGTTTTTCAGCTGGGCAATCAAGAAAATGGCTAAAGCAGATTCTCTAATGATTTGATTGCAATAGATTTTCAGAATTCTGTTATTTCATTTTCTGGATTGGATTCGACTTTCATAATAAATTCATGCCGGTGGTGTAATGGTTATTGTCGTAGGAAATGGACACGGCCACACGAGTTCAAATCCTGGACGAGACTGATTGCATTTCACATAGCACTAATACCCTTGGGAAAGGTATGAATCCAATTATTCTCCCTCCAGCTATGGGTAAATAGTAGGACGGACTGGGCTCTTCAGCCTTGGTGAGGCAACTAGTCTAGGAGAAGGAAAACTCTGAATTCAAACCTGTTAAACTCCGCTTAAAAATTGACCTTGTGTCATATCCTGCCCGAGCAGAGGGGTTGGGTAAATATGATAAATATGATAATAAATTCATCAAATTTTGAATTATTTTGATTTTTTAACTTTTTTTCCTACATTCGGATTTATTTCCTTATTTACTTCCATATATGTGTGTGTGTGTGTGTGTGTGTGTGTGTGTAAATATGTCAGGGTGAGTCAAAAGGTTTGGCAATATTTGAATTTTGAACACAAGGTGATTCCCTTTGTCTGGTGACATTATGAGAAGATAACTCACTGAGAGTTTATTCCAAATAGTTGAACCATCAGTACCAACCTGTATCCCAAACAACTAGAGCAGATGTATGCTGTTGTGTATCAAAATTACCTGGCATTGTTTAACAGAAAGTGAACTCTGCTGCAAGACTTTATATCACTTATAAAAACAGAATAAACTCCAGGAATTTGAGAAAATCAAACCGATGCCACGCCCACTGTATCGTCCAGATCTAGTCCTTTGGATTATTACTTGTTCCAATCCATAGCTCACTTCTTGCACTCATTGCACTTCAATAACCAATTGAAGGTGGAAGCTTCAATGAAGGAGTTCTTCACTTTGAAAGACAAGAATTGGTGTCAGCAAGGGATCAAAGAATTGGCAGGAAGGTGGCTTCGGACAGTGCAACACAATGGCCAATACTTTGAATGCTTGGCTACTTTTCTGTTACTTGAAGTATAAAGCCAATAAATTACAAAATATTGCAAAACTTTTGACTCCCCCTAGTATAAATATATATATATATATATATATATATATATGGAAAGTAATAGAATATTTATTTATATATATATATATATATATATACAAAAGAGATCCCTCTTCTATCCCCTCCCACCCTTCTTTCCTGTGTCTATTCTGAATTATTTTATCCTTGAGATCTGAAGAAGTCCAGTTAATTTTTTTTCGTGTTTTTGATTTATATCAAAAACATATAACAGGATGGAAATAAATTTATAATCCTAATGTGACCAGTTTTGTTTTTTTCTTAAAGAAATATATATATATATATATATGTATATATATATATATATATATATTCAATTTTTTTTTTCATTTTATTTTATCAGATAGGTCAGACTTCCAATAAGTAAGTTGGTCAACTGTGGTTGAGGACAACTTGAAGGCTCCTTTTTCAATAGCTACTGCACTGAGGTATAAAGGTGTGGGGGGGGCACAACTTACACTTGATCCAGACATTATAATGCTGAATGTTAAGCAAGGAGGCATCAAGTATCATTTTTTTGAGTCTTTGGTATGACTTGACTTGGGATTGAACCTTGGTCTCCTAGACCATTGGCAGACACTCTAACCATTACTCCAAGTTGTGGTTGTGTCACTGCTACTTTATGGATGCACCACATGGACACATATAGAGGAAAAGCTTGGTGGAAACCTGCATAAGAATGCTATAAGCTATATTGAACAAATCCTGGCAATACCCCATGAAAAAGCAGCTGGTAGGCCACTTACCGCCTATCTCTAAAAATACCCAAATAAAATAAACATAACATGCAAGACACCTCTGGAGAAGCAAGGCTGACATTCTCATGTGGACTCCTTCACATGGATGTCCCAGTGTAGGCTGACCAACAAGCACTTACCTACAACAGCTTTGTACGGACATGGGATATAGTCTGGAAGCACCTACTGAGAGTGATAGGGATGAATGGCGAGATAGAGTCAGGGAAATCCGTGCTAGCAGCATGACTTGATGATAGGGCCCAGTTGAGAGCAGTTGGTCTGATCGGCTTAAAGCTAGCCTTGAGTATTTAGATTATTTTGTTTTGGATTTATAAGAAGCAAAAATTCATTTCTCCCCACCTTACCACTCAAAATAGATAAGCAACTACTATTTGGCCATATGAATTCGTGTGTAATGACAATTTACTGTCTTTGTCACCACAAGACATTTCTCAATATTGTTGTTTATGTGATTTGTTTTTACAGGCAGATCCAGGAAATTTTTGGAACTTTTTCTATTGTGGTTTGTTGACGCTTATGATGGTATTTGTGATCAAAACGCGTCGAGGAAGCTGTGATCCAGAAGTGGATGTAAGTAACCTGCAATTTTATACGCTGTTTCTTTTGCAGTGATTTTTTACTGCCCATCAATTTCCTTTGAAGACACCCCAGGCAAATTTCTTTTTATCTCCTGAATGCTTACACATTTTTAATGGCTTACAAAGAAACTTTTTTATGGGACTACAAAGTCTTTACTCTAGAGATTTTGATTTCAAAGACATTACTTGGCTGATATTAACCCCATTAAACCATAAACCCTGATACTCAAGGCTGAGTGTCATTTTACAATACATTATAAGCCCATTGCTTATGAGGTATAGTCTACTAATTTTAGAGGCTTTCCTGTACACCAATGCTAATATACATATATATATATATATATATATATATATATATATATATATATATATATATATATATATATATATATAAGTAAAGCATGAACTTCTATTAACAGGTTAACAATCAGATGAAAATCTGATCTCTCTAATCAAACAAAATGGGAATTCTTCAAAGCTTTGCCTTATCAGTGCAACTATATGAGAATTACACAAGAATGCTGTGTGCTGTTTTGAACAAATCTTGCAAGTCATAATTCATAAAACAGCAGTTGTATGGCGATGTACCTCTTACCTCTCAAACCATCCAAGTAAGATGAACAAGACATGCAGGACAAGTGACCCCAGTTGGCTGGGACTGCATCTCTGCAGATGGGTAAGACCCCCTCAATGAGTATCCTGTATATGACATTAAACCATCTAATAGCGAGGCTTAAGCCTTAGAGATTTGGGAAATGTGAAGTTCCCCTTCATTGCCATTGCTTGTAGGTTTACTCTGACCTGGAGTGGTAACACCAGAGGGGGTCCTATCTGTGGGTCAAATAGAACAAACTGTGGGCAAATGAATGACTGATATTTAATTGTGACTATTATATAGCAATACTTGAAACCATTTAACTGTGTAAAAAAGTGCTCTGACTTGTTTAAGAATGTTATCTACAAAATGTATTTACAAATCCTATATATATCTAATATGATATGAGCACATTCAACTTCTAGGCCAGTGTTCCTTTAGGAATTCATTCTTTCATCATTTATTCATTCCTCCTAGACTCAATGGTCCTCGAAACTTCAAGGGTAGATGTTTAATTCGAGCTTTAACATTTGCAACTCTTTTCTTCCATGTACAAACTAACAGCACAAGGTCTATCTTTCAGGCAGTCATTAAACTTCTTTAAACTCATCAATATTCTCGTCCTCATTCCTGTATTTCCTTTCTTCATAATGTAACAGAGCAGACCACAATTTTCTCCTTTCGTTAAATTACATACATAAAAACGCTGGAAAATCTTTGAATTTAGTATCATTTCAAACCATAATATTATCAAATACAGACTGTTTTTTTTTTCAGTTTGTCTCCTTATTTGGTTAGATTGGTGCTAAAAAGTTCCAAAATCTTTTATTCAAAATAATTCGGCTTTATATATATTTAGAAAGATAGATAGTCAAATTAAACAGACAGAGATAGTGAGAAGAAGGTTAACACTAATAAAAACTGAGAGATATATCATGGAATATTTATAATTGGTAGATAAGAACTAAATAACGTAAATATTTACATAGATAGATTGATACCGGAATGTTATTTAGGTCGCACAAATTTGAAACAGAACATGATTTAATTTTGACTGTAATCTATTTTAATGAATAAAGAAATAGCAGAAAATTGTCCCGTCAACAATGACGACAAAATCAAATGTACTTAAATAAAAACATAAGGGGAGGTAACTCAGGAAATTTAATAAATGCAGTTACTTCCCTTAAAATTTTGTGCTATTGAGAAAAATAAATACGAGTCTGATTTTCAAGATGAGGTGTTGTTATTTACATTATTTACATTATTTCCAATTATTGTCATTTTGATCTTAGCTTTTTAGAATTACAGACAGAAAAATATTCTTACAAGCGACTTAATTCTGAGAAGAACTTTTAGATTGTATAATATTCTGTTGGGGGGGGGGTTATAGTACTGACAAGTGAGGATAGATCTTGTAAGAATCTAGTCTTCATAATAATGATCATCAACTAAAATTACAGGTTCTCTGGCCATCCGTCCCTATCGTCTATAGGTCTTCTAGACGGCATCCGATATCCCACTGGAGCTGAATACTATATCTTAACTGGTTGGCCAATATTGTTCTATCTATGTGTAAGAGTCCACAGGAGAACTTACTTACGAGTTCTCTCTCATGCCAGATATTGTAGTTCCCTCTGCAGTACGTGGCATGTCTTGTTCATCTTACATATTTTGTGAGATGAGAGGCAAGTGGCTGTGCTATTTGTTGTAGAACTAGTCCAAACAAGGACAGTAGCCCAGTCCTCAGACAATTGGGTAGCTTCAATTTACTAAAAATAACAACACACGCGACTAGTAGCCCTTCCTCAGTATACCTCTGGTCAACTCATTCATTCTGTCAGTCAAAAAAGCAGTCCCCAAAGAACAACAACAACACCGCTCCAGCTGCTGGTATGCTCTTTTATTCAAGTTCCGACATATAGAAATTTACATGTATGGTAGATTTCTTCTCATCAGAGAAGAGGACGACCCACTATAATTTCTGCTTCCAGAAGTGAACATATTTTCTACTGCTTGACATGCAAGGCATAATCTTATGCGCTTTGATCCAGGAGGTAAGTTTCTTCTCTCACTACACTATTTCCAAAATTTGTTCAAAACAGCACGCTGCATCTTTGTGTAGCTTCCATCAAGTTTTTTCTCCACACATAACATTAAAGTCCATGTGGTGCAGGTATACAATAGTACTGACACAGCTACATCTTGGAAGAGTAACTCACACTAACCAGAAAAGAGTGAAGGGTAACACAATAGCAATAAGACTTGTATGAGGTAAAAAAAAAAATTATCTTTAGTATCAGTTGATATGAAGAGATTAACATTATGTAATCTGGTTGTCTTTTCTTTGTTAAGGTTACTGGTGCAACTTAATGGCTGTAAGAAGTGAGATGTAACACATCAATAGATATGAGACATGTTTCAAATAAAAAGAAAGATTTTATTCTCATTCATAGTCCTTCAGGATATCATTCATTGTTTTGTTTTGGGAATATGTCATGTACCAGATTGATAGTTTTGAAGGACCATGTGGGAAATACAAGAAAGAGGTGAACATGTTTTTCATGCTGACTGTTGTGGATGGTTGATCTGGTTGTTGGACATATGCTCTCTTTATGCTAGGTCAAATCAGCCTTTTTGATTTGGTGTATGAGTGGCTCAGATCAACTGAGCATAGCTTCATTTGTAATTAGTCATAGAATATTTTTATTGTTGTGGGCCAGTAAAAGGTCCGGAAGAAAGACATGAACTCAGGATTACATGAAACAAGTATATTGAATGAAAGTATAAATACAGCATAGGTAAAAGAGTGTTGAACGTCTGTCTGACTGCCAAAGTGTTAGGCTGGTGTTGATTTAACACCGAGATGAATATTCACCCGGTATTCATAGTAATAGAAGGAGTTCATTATAGTTTGTAAGGTTGGTACCATAACATTTATGAACTTTTATTTTTCTCTCACATTCATCCCAGAAGTGGGTGATAGTGTGGAGCTGGATAAATTTTGGACTGTAGATGTCAAGGGGAAAACTTGTTTGTGTTGTTTAGTGGCGTTCCAACAGGTTATCACAATTATCTTTGATGTCAGTAATTTCTGTGTTATGTTGGCTAAGCGAAATAATATACCTCTAGTTTCCACAACTGCTGACATAAGTTTATTCAATGACTGTATTTTACAAACAATTATAGTTTTCGTTTCTTCTTTTTTTTTTTTTTTTTTTTTTTTTTTACAAATCACATTTAAAAAGATTCCTGATGAAGTTAAAAGAGAACAGCAGTTGAAATAATGAAAATTAGAAAAATTACTCAAAAATTAAAAATTCATCTGGTGCTTTTTATTTAAAGATAATTATTATTATCCAAAAATGATAAAGATAATAAGCTATTAATATTCAGAAATAATAAACTATTACTATTTAAAAACAATAAATTATCACTATTTAAAATAATAGAAATATTACTATTGAAAATCTTTATTATTAAGGGTTTTCGGACTATTGTCTTCATCTTTATTGTTATTTCCCCAATGTTATGTGTCCAGCAAGACACATAACATAACAGTTATAAGCGTTGGTTCCCTAAGCTACTAAGGAGACTATCATCTAGTGGTTGCAGGTTCAATCCTGACTACAGGCAAATAACAATACAGGAATACTTAACACTTGTACCTGGTTATGGCTAACGGAATCAGTACAGGCAACCCCTGTGGATTCAATAAAGGATGTAGTTCAAAGTACTGTGTAGGTTCCCAAGTTCAACAAACACCTGAAGAAGGCTGGAGGACATATCGGCTGAAACGTGTTGGAAATAAAAATAAAGATGAAGACAATAGTCCAAAAATCCTTAATGATAAAAATCATCAAGCTCCATCTCAAAAATTCAGACAACTAATACAACTGAAAAATAAGAAAATATTACCATTTTATGATATCTTCTATAGTAAACATTTGGAAGATATTTGTTTATTTAGATATAAATCTTCTGTAGTGATACTGACAAATTAATCTGCCTAATTTGCATGAGTGTAAGAGAGAGCCGATATAAGTCTCTCACTGAGAATAACTAGTTAGCTTGATTAGTGACTGACTTGTGCTAATCTTGCACATTATAACAATGGCATCACCAATAGGATACCAATTGTCTCTAAAGGATCCTGATTTTGTTAATATGTGGCTACGATGTTTTGCTGCAAGCGCAAGAACTAAAAAGCTGAAAGGCAACAAGGAAAAGAGAGGAGAAAATGAAATTACGGATCTCTTTTTGGCTACAGCTGGATGCGAGCTGATAATGTGTCTCCACAATGGCCTATCTCAAAAACCTGGAAGACCTGACTTTTAAAAAAATAAGTCAGATCATAAGAAAAAATATGAGACCCAAGAAAAAGTTGATCATGGCAGAAAGAACAAAGTTCATGTCGATGAAACCAGAAATTGACAAACCAATGATAAAATATCAACACTGTCTACAAAATGTTAGTAGATATTGCGAGTTTGAAAAACTTGGACAAGAAGAACAGACGATTGAAAAGGACTTAATTCAAATAAGGTTAATTGAAGGTATGTAAAATGCATCACACCAATATAAAATAATGAAACAACTACGTATAGAAAATGTTTTTAAATACCTGCATTGACTTTATACAGCTACAAGTATTAATACAGAAATATAACCATGATAAAAGTCAACCCAGCGAACAAATATTCGCCAATACTTACATGATAAAAAAGATAAAAAGATGTTCATATTGTGGATGTGAACATGAAATAAAAAAGTAAAAATGACCAGCATTTGGGAAAACCTTTACAAATTGGTTAAAAAAGAACCATTTTCAAGCAGGATGCAAATTCAAATAGAAAAAACATTGAAAGAGTTGAAAAAAATGAAACCAATATCAGTAAAAAAACAAAAACAAGAATGTAGAAAAAATTGAACAAAAGAAAAAAGACAACTTCAATTTGGATATGCAAATGGATACCGGCAATGAGGTAACGCTTATACCAAGAAATTTCTGGAAACACATTGGAAAGCCAACTTTACGAAAGAACAGTTTATTACTCCGCCAATTTGATGGGTCAGTCATAAAAACTTTTGGGTACTTTGAAGGTTCCTTGGAGTTAAAAGATAAATTTGAATACCTAAAATTGTCAATACTTGTAAAAAGAACCACGGACTTCTTGGAAATGATGTGCTTAACATAAATTCTACCAAATTAATCAATGAGATAAAAATGGAAAAGACTAGAAAGTTAAAAAACTATAAAGCGTGTTTAAATTTAAAAGAAAATGTTACCCCCTCTTATTGCGAGGCATGAAAATTGCCTGTACCTTTGTTGCCATTAGTAGTAGCAAAACTACAAAAATTAATTGAACGGGACCTTCTTGAACATGTTCCCCCTGGGGGTAGCAAGTTGGCATCACCCATTATAGTTTTAAGAAACTCAGATGGAGACATATGTATTTGTGGAGATTATAAAATAGGTGTTAATCACAAAGTTTGTTCGGATTCATATCCTATACCTAATGTTGAAGTTGCAATACATGCAAAGATTTGAAAATGGCATACCACCAAATACCAATAAACAATAACTTCAAAGTAGTTACAATGATAAATACGCAAATAGGGTTAGTAAAATGGAAAAGGATGCCTTATGGAATAAAAACAGCAAGCACTATATTTCAAAAGGCTATCAAACAGGTTCTAGGAGTAGATATAAAAAATATGGTTTGTTACCAAGACGATATATGCATAGGAGCTACAAATAACAATGAATTAAAAAAGAAAACCGACGTCATCTTGAATAGATTAAGTAACACTCGAATGACAATAAATGAAAAGAAATGTGTAAATAATAGAAGTAAAATATTATTTTTAGGTTATACCATTTCAAAAGAAAGAATATCACCAGACGAAACCTTGACAGAAAAAATACTAAAAATGGCTTCACCTACAAATAAAAAAGAACTTGAATCTTTTTTGGGATTGGTGACTTTCTACAGGTGATATGTATCAAAATATATAGACCTGACTGAACTGTTTGCAAATTTAAGAAAAAAAGAATGTTGAATTTATGTGTTCAGAGGAACAACAAAATCTTTTGATAGATTAAAAGTAATTATGGCAAAGAAACCAATAGTGAGAATTTTTGATCCAAAAAAGGATATTACGTTAACCACAGATGTAAGTGAACATTCAATGTCTGGAATATTATCACAAGAAGGACATCTGATAATGTATTTATCAAGAAGACTAATGAACACTGAATTTAATTATTCAAATGTGGAAAAAGAAGCATTGGCCTTTGAATGGACAACCACTAGAGCCCAACAATTTTTAATTGGGAAAAATTTCTTTTGGGAAGTGATCAAAGACCATTAGAGTTTATATTCAATCTAAGAAAAGAATTACCCAAATTCACGACAATTGAGAATACTAAGATGGCCAATTAGATTCACGGCATTTGACTTAGATATAGAATATGTCAAAGGAAATTCAATTCCACACATAGATGCACTATCAAGATTGCAATCTTACAAGGAGTCAAAAGATAAAACAGAAGAATAATTTGAAGATACATTTTTACGTTGGGTAGAGACTGATGTATTGTCTTTTGATAGAATCGCTGTGGATCCAGTACTAAGTAGGATAACATCGAGAATAAGGAAAGACCCTACAAAGAAATAAGACATAAATTAACAATAGAACATGGAGTGATTTGTAATGGCGATCTGATAATTCCCCCAGAAACACAAAGAAAGTTGGTGATAAAAAGTGTATATGATGATATACACTGTGGAGTTGTGGTTACTTGAAAAAGGATAAAATTAGAAGTATGGTGTGGCTGGGATATTCACAAGATGTCAAAGAATATATAAAAAGATGCAAAAAATGTAAAGAATTAAGAAATTTGACACAGACTACTTTACATTCATGGCCCAGAGAAGTGGAGTCATCGAGTTATGTGCATATGGATCATGCATACATTAGTGGATTGGAACTCTTATTAATACTAACAGACTCTTTTTCGGGCTGGCCTGAAGTAATCTGTGTGCCAGACAAGAAAAGTTTTATGATAAAACAGATTCTAAGGGTTATATTTTTCAGAAACAGCATATCAAAAACCCTGGTATCCTACCATGCACCTGAATTTTGTGATGAAGATCTTAGTTTATGGTTGGAAAAATAGGGTGTAAACCATATAAGACACCCAATTGAAGACGATATCATCCTCAATTGAATGGGTTAGCAGAAAGAGTGGTGCAGACCATAAAAGTGAGATTAAAAGCATGTTCTTAGCAAAAAGAAAAATTAGAAGTTTTTCTAACAAGGCTGTTTTTAAGCTATCGCACAATACCACTTGCCAAAAGACTTGAAGGCCCATCTGCTGTAATGGGAAGGCAAATTAGAGCTCCACTAATGATATTGTATTCCACAAATGAAAAAAATGTCATACAAAAAGAACAAAGAATCAAATCTGAAAGGGCAGAATTTATCATACAAAAATACCACAATGCAGTCATAATAAATAGAGAAAAGGGGAACAGTATATTAGTCCATGCAGATCAAATAAAGTCCCAAGGTGTATATAAAGAGCAAAATGATTCCTTCCGTTAATGATTTATTAGAACAACCTTTACAGAATGAAACGTCAGAAGATGAAATAATGCATGATCATGTGGGCTAGAATGAATTTGAAAACTCGGATGAAGATCAAATAATGCAAGAAGATGGCTCTGATTACTGCTCAGTGCGGGACAGATTGAGATCTCCCAGACAAAGAAATACGGGAGAGAGACAAGGAGAGCAAAGTTATCCTGTAAATGAAACAATCGCTAAGCACTCAGTACTATAAGGTCAGGATCAAGAGTAAAGTGGAGCAATCCTGGGAATGGAGTAGAGTCCTCCTCTACACATCGGTGTAGTAGCTATTGAAAAGGGAGCCTTCGGGTCTCCTTCGACTAAGGTCGCCAACTTTTCTTTTTTACTTTGAATTAGCATTAGTGTAAGAGAGAACCTATATAAATATTTCACTAAGAATAACTTGGGAAGCTTGATTAGCCACAAACAAATGCTAACCTTTCACATCACAACATCTTCAGTCTTAAAGCTTGTGACGTGTTGGTGCAGTTCTGTGAGACTCTAAGAATACTACCATTCTGGAAGAAACTCTCTATCAGGGAGCCTTTTCTCTGATAGAGAGTTTCTTCCACTTATATTTCAATACAGCCAATGAAGGCTTTTACATTAAACTCAAAAAGGGCTGCCACCTTAAAAGAGTTGCCCTAAGTGTTTCCATCAAACACCCCTGCCTACCTGACCCAGTCACCTGGGACTGCAGAATATACCAAGAGCATCTCTGCAGAGGGGCAAGACTCCCCTAATGAGTGTCCTGTATATGACCCTAAACAATCTGATGGTGAGGCTCCAGTAATGCTGGAGCTTTGGGGAATGCAGAATACTCCTTTATTGCCATCTGACCCGGAGTGGTAGTACCTGATAGGGTCCTATCTATGGGTCAAATAGAACTAAACTGAATTATTTGAAATTAACTGTTTTTAAATTTGAGTATTTAAACTGTGTACTTATGTTAAACTGAATTGTTTGAAATATAACTTTTTTTGACATTTAAACTGCGTACTTATGCAAAACTGAATTGTTTGAAATAGAACTGTTTTTGACATTTAAATTGTGTACTTATCTTCAACTGAATTATTTGAAATAGAACTGTTTTTGATATTTAAACTGTGTACTTATGCGAAACTAAATTGTTTGAAATAGACTTGTTTTTATATCTAACTGTGTGTAAGCAAAAAACTGTTCTCATACTAAACTGAATTGTTTGAAACTTTTATCAAAATGACATAATTTAACGTTAAATGACTCAAAAATGGTCGATATGCCATAAAACAAAACAATCAACCTAACCAACCAACCCCTGTCTACCTAGCTACACTTACTGATTTATTGACCTAATGAAAAACATTTCTCTGAGAGAACCCAATTATTCCAAATTTGTTAGTTTTGCAAAAGAAAAAAATGTTAGGCTGTTTATATAGAACAGTCAAATTCTTCCCAATTATTAATATAGATTGTCCTGATTATTAAAAAGCAAAAAAAAGTACCCCCACAAAAAACTCAGCTATATTTCTTTGGCAATTCTAAAATACCAAAGAAAGTTTTCATTTCCTGTTTGTGTCTATTGCAGATGGCGTCATACCAACTTGCTCATGAAGCTCTGACTGTGATAGGAACGCAGAAATATCAAAATCCTTGGTTGACTGGAGATTATTATCAAGATACGTGTGCCGTTTGTCTGGACCAATTTCATCGGAAACAGGTAATCATTTCTTTCCTTTTCTCAATTTTCTCAAACACTATCAAGCTTTTTTCTATCTATAAATAACTTATATTGTAATACTAACATGAGTCAAAAGTTTTGCATTATTTTGATGCTTTTACCAAAGTCAAGAAGGTAATGAACCACACTGGACTGTGAGATGCGAAGCTCACCTGATACTCTCAGAGTTCCCTTCATCACATTTGCTTTGGAATTCACAGATTTAGACTTATATGACCTT
The DNA here is from genome assembly GCA_963585895.1 of Sepioteuthis lessoniana. Lineage (NCBI taxonomy): Eukaryota > Metazoa > Mollusca > Cephalopoda > Myopsida > Loliginidae > Sepioteuthis > Sepioteuthis lessoniana. Next base: position 27,943,715 of record OY757945.1, on the reverse strand, counting down.
GCCTGATCATTAAAGTTCTTGTAACTCAAGAAAAATATGTTGAGCTCGTTCCAGAATTAGACTATGTTGCATGTTCATCTGTGTGACTTTCTAATCATAGAGTGATTTGGTTTGGTTTGATGGCATATCAACCATTGTAGGTCATTTAAATCCAAATCCTTTTTATACATATATTTTAAATATATGATTTTTAAACACATTTTGTAGATGAAATTTTTAAACAAGCCTTTGCACAATTTTTTTTTCACACAGTTAAATGGTTTTACTTAATTTCAAACAGTTCAGTTTAGCATAAGTAAGGAATTTGTCATTTACTCAGTTAAATAATCAAACAAAATTTCAAACAATTCAGTTTAACATAAGTTCTCTGTTTAAATGTCAATCAGTTCTTTTTGACCCATAAAAAAGACGCTATCAGATGCTACCACTCCTGGCCAGAGTGGACCTGAGAAAGATGATAATGAAGGTGTACTCTACATTCCCTAAAGCTCCAGCTTTACAGGAACCTCACCATCAGATTGTTTAGTATCATAAACAGGACATTCATTGGGGGAATCTCACCCCTCTGCAGAGATGCGGTCAGTGTATTCTGCAGCTACTGTCAACCTGGTCCACAGACAGAGACAATGTGCAACATGTCAGCACACCTACTACCATTATACTACCAACTATAGCAGGTACATTTCATGACTTGAACTGCTTCAGTCATGTGATATATGTACCATCATCTAACACACACCAAAATATTGCAAAACTTTTGACTTACCCTTGTAATTTACATAATATATAATCTTTGCAATTCTGACAAAGAGGCAATGATTTTATCCACCACCAACCACTTTCTGCTTTTCCTTTGCTCAGTGGAACCAACTTATAGACAAGGCATCACATTGAACTATGATTTAGTGAGGACTTATGATGTAATAAATATTCAAGAGTGGTTAATGTTTATGGTTACTATTTGTGTATCTTATGTTTCAGTCATTATCAACTACTGAAAATCTATCCATTACACATTTTATTGCCGAAATTAACTCAGCCATAACACCAAACTATGATTTTGTGAGGACTTAAATGTCAGCTGGGGCTATAGAACACACTGACTGCATCTCTGCAGAGTGGTAAGACCTCCCTTCGATTAGTATCTTGATTATCACACTAAACAATTGGATGGTGAAGCTCCAGTCCTGGAGCTTTGGAGAATGTGGAGTACTCTTTCATTGCCATGGCTACCAGGTCCACACACCTGGAGTGGTAGCACCTGACAGGGTCCTATCTATGGGAAAATAAATGCCAAAAATAACATGCTAAATTGAGTTGTTTGAAAAAGAACTGTTTGATATTTTAACTGTGTGTAAACAAATGACTAATGTTTAATTGGATTGTTAGAGATACATAACAATACTTGGAAATGTTCAACTTTGTTGACTTCTGCTAAAGTGAATTGTTAGAAATGGAACTGTTGGGTCATTTAATTGTGTGTATCTACAAAATGTATTTACAAATCATATATTTAATGTATATGTGTTATTTATGATCAGCAAATTGTACGTCTTACTCATCAATATGCAATTTCACTCGAATGACGAGAAAGGAAAAATAGAGGCTTCTTATGCAAACCGGTAGCAAATATTCTGCTTATGAAGCTCGAGAAATTTTGTTACTTAATGAGACTTCACCTTTATATGAACCGGTACCAATCGCCATCTTGTTTTTCTTTTTCTTTTTATCTCACGACCGGAAGAGGGTAAGTCATTTTTTTGTCTTTTATATTCTTGCCACAAGTGTTAACGAATCATTTTACTACAATATGCATAAACAGGATTTGGTATTAAATAACCAGCAATTGTTGATATGCTATAAAACCAAACCAACATCATTTACATAACTATCTGATGGCGAGGTTCCAGTACTGCCGGAGCTTTAAGAAATGCAGTGTACTCTTTCATTGCCATCACTCCCAGGTCCACTCTGGCCTGGAGTGGTATTACCTGATAGGGTTTTATCTGTAGGTCAAATAGAACTGTTTGGTGTTTAAACTGAGTGCAAAACAATAACATGCTAAACTGAATTGTTAGAAATAGAACAGTTTGCTGATTTAACTGTGTGTAAACAAATGTCTAATGTTTAATTGAATTGTTAGTGATACATAGCAAAACATGGAACTATGTAACTGTGTACAAAAGAATCATATATATTTAATATATATGTATAAAGAGGAATTAGCATTTAATAGCTGAAAATGGTTGATATACCATAAAACCAAACCAAATCAAGCCAATATTTTTCCTTAAATTAGAATTCTTTTTCTAAATTATCTGATGAAGGTGGTTGAAAATGTAGTGCCGTGTTTCCTAACATTTTTGCCTGAATGCCAACCTAAAACACTTAGATACCTTCTCTATCAAGACATGACAACAGCACAGATTCTTTTGATTCTCACACAACCTGTTAAATGAGGCTGTAGAATATACCGACTGAACCTCTGCAGAGGAATAAGACCCCCTCTTCCCCAACAAGTGTCCTGGATAAGACACTAAACCATCCAATGATGAAGATCCTATCCTGGAGATTTGGCAAATGTAGGGTACACCTTCATTGCCATTACTCTCAGGGGCACTCTGACCCCAAGTGGTAATACCTGTTAGGATCCTGTCTATGAGTCAAATAGAACTATTTAATCATTTACTATACTTGAAACCATTTAACTGTGTGCAAACAAATGAGCTCTGGCTCATTTAAAAATACCAACAATATTCTCCGCCGAAATAAATTTATTATGACAGCTTAACCGAGTTTGAGTCTCCATTTAATTGTACTATATGTATATATATATATATATATATATATGTATTAATTTATATATGTATATCTAAAGAGGATTCGGCATTAAATAACCCACAAGGATTATTATGTCATAAAACACAACCAAACCAAATGATTAATATTCAACAGAATTATTAGTGTTGGATTACAATACCTGCAAGCATTTGACCGTGTGTAAATAGGACTATTAAGGTTAGATAGCAATACTTGAAACCATTAGACTATGTGCAAACAATAAATAGCAATACTTAAAACCATTTAATTGGCTTGTTTAATAATGTTACCAACCAAGTCCTTGGAAAAGGGCATAAAATAAATAAGACAAACATATACTTAGAGAGAAAAAATAAAGTTTTATATTACAGAAAACAAGTTATACAATGTCACCAGTGTAGCTTTCCTACCAAACTTCCTGACTCGATTTCAGTCAAATGTTATATCTTTATTTGGAAAGTCCATTGTGTATCGAGAATAGGGAATTATATATATATATATATATAAACTGATTTTGGCATTAAATAATGTACAAGTTTTATATAGCTATGATGAATGATGAAGGAATTGGCATGACTCTTCTTTATAAAAATAAAGCTCTATCAACTTTATTTCTTGAAAGGATCAAAACTGATGTAAGTGTGAGATAGAGATAGGGAGATGAAAACATATGGAGGATTTGAAGGATTTGGACACTGCTATAAGCGGCTGGAGATAAAACTAGACGGAAATTACACAAGAATGTTGAGAGCAGTATTGAACAAGTCCTGGCGATAACACCCCACGAGACACCAACTATACAGACACTTGCCCCCCAACATGAAAACTATACAAGTTAGACGAACCAGACACGTGGGACACTGCTGGAGAAGCAAGGACGAGCTCATAAGCGATGTACTCCTGTGGACTCCCACATATGGATGTGCAAAAGCAGGACGACCAGCACAAACTTACATACAGCAGCTATGTGAGGACACAGGATGTAACCCTGAAGACCTGGCGGAGGCGATGAATGATAGGGAGAAGTGGCGAGAGAGGGTCAGGGATATCCGTGCTGGCGGCGCGACATGATGATGATGATATTGACCCTTATGTTCCTCTTAGCCATGTTGTGCCATAGCTTTACTTGGCACTTCTTAACCATGCTGTGCCACACTCAAATTCAGGGCTGTACATCTTTTCTTCTTTGACGAGACATTCTCAACCGGTCTTTGCCACTGGGCCACTTGTCCCCCTTACAGCCACACTAGGACTCTAAGACTCAAGACTGTCGACTGACTGTTACTGCTGTGGTCTGCCACTGGCTGCTCTCCATGACTGACCAAATCTCCTCTCACTGCAAGACTGAAACTGACAATTACTCTGTAGGTATTTTTGTATAAATAATTTCATAATGTCTACATATTTCCTGTTCAACCCCTGTGAGCTACTTACTCCTATGCATCACTGTCTTCTTGTTTACACAGATGCATCCTGCAATCACTTTGTTTACACAGCTGGAACATCTGGCTCTGTCAAAGATCAGTATGCAACACTAAGGTTGATGTGCCATAAAATACAACCAACCAACTTGTTTTTCAGCCTAATGTTGATATGGCTTCAATCTCAAGTGATTCCTGCCTAGTGTATGGTTAATCAAAGGCTATTAGTTACGATAATAAAGTTTTTATTTTACATTGTTTACTATTTATTACATCTGTGCATATATAGTTTTTGGTTTCTTTACTTTTAATGGTATATCAGCCTTCCAGGGAGGGGGTGACCTCATGGTATAATGGTTAAAGCACTGGACTGCAGAATCGTAGTAAGCATGTTCAAATCCCAGATGCACTATTAAATTCACTTTCAGACAAATACCCTTGGGAAAGGTATGAACCCCCTTATCCTTTCAAATTAGTTAAATAGTACCACTACTGTCTTTCAAGAAGAACCAAACCTTCTGGGGTTATTTAATGCTAAATATATCCTTGTTGAAGGATAAAGGTGTTACTATTTTACCCATAGCTAAGGAAATAAGGGAGTTCATGCCTTTCACAAGGTTATCAAAACAAAAGTGAATGTAATAGTTTAAGTAGAGTTTGAACTTACTACAATATCACAGTCCAGAACATTAGCCACTACTCCATGGGAACCCTCCACCCACACTGTGCATATAGGATGTACAAATGTTATAAGTTGGAAGCATAACAATGTTTTATGATTTTTGTGTATCAAAAAAAAGTAAATAATACTTTCCAAGTAAACTTAAATAATTACATAGATAATTATTATATTATCAATGCTATTGTGTATCAGTAATGGGGTTTTAGTATGTTCTGAATATTCATATAAACACAACATTGTTTATTTAGGGTATTGCATTAATTTTGATTATATTAGTGTAGTTTTGAAAGTATAAATAAGTGTTTGAATGCTTTCCTTTTATTTTTTAGGGTGTTGAAAAAATATTTTTGTAGGCTAGCATAGCTAAAAATCAAGTTTGTTTCTTTGTTTAATGGCATATCAACTCTTTGTAGGTTATTTAATGCCAAAGCCATTCTCCTAGAAGAACAGTAGTGGTACTATTCAACCCATAACTGGGAGGATAAGGGGGTTCATACCTTTCCCAAGAGTATTTGCCCGAAAGTGAACGTAATAGCGCGACTGGAGTACAAACTCGCATACTACGATTCCGCAGGCCATCGCTTTAACCATTACACTACGAGGACACCCCCTAAAAATCAAGGGTTTGTTCAGTACATGAGTAAATACCGTAAACAACAAAATGAACTTATCTGTCTATATTTCTGAAATGAGACATTGTAATTATTATTATTATTATTATTATTATTCTCTACACATTTGGGACTGCTATACTCAGCTTAATTTTATTCTCACAGTATTACTGTCACTTTACTCTTTGGCTTTATTTGAGTTCTTTTTTTAAAACTCAGTAACTTTATAAGAATTCAGAACTTAAACCTTTATTTGGGAGTAGACTATTCTTTGTCTCTGCTTTGCAATTATCTTGCATCAACCACTTGTTACCTTTTTCACCTATGTTGGAACTTGCACCAATGATTGAATTCACAATCTCCAAATGATAGGATACAAGATACTCTCAAGACATGGATGGCAGAATGAGAACCATTTATCCTTGTGATTCAAATAAAAGGTTGAGTTTATAATTCTCAGAAGTATGACAAAAAGCACCCGATGAAAGCCAAAGAGTACTGTGGTCAAAAAGTGAGTATAGCAGCCAAGATGAATATAGCAATCTCCAATGCGTAAAGAATAATACAATTCATATAATAAGGCCCCCAAAATAACAGATACAGGATAATAAAAAGTAACACATTTCTTTCCCACTTTTTCACATGTAGACTTGGATTTTTGAAAATAAAATTTCATTCTAATAAATCTAGTCTTAAACTGTCGACTTAATTTTCCATATCATCATCCTTTTCTCTTGCTCACACACATATACTACTAACTTAACTTAATCAAATCTTATGGGAAAGTTTGTTGTCTTGATAATTAATAAACACAAAAATTATTATTAAAATAGTTTTGATACAAGTTGTCAAGAAGTCAGATGCATCTTTTCTGAGGCACTCTGTACTTAGGGCTCTAACTTAAAATGTGTCTTCTAAACACAAGATCTTTGCATCTGCAAAGATATCTATGTACTTTTTTAAAAAATCTGTTTGAAGAAATTCTGGGTGTGAACCTACTCTTACTGAATAATTTTGTAAAAAATAATTCCTGTTTATTGTGCAGGTTTTAAGCTAGTTTTGATAACCATAAACATTAACCTCTCAATGATAGTTATAACTCATAAGTCCTCACAAAAACATAGCTCGATGTTATGTTTGTTATGTTTACTGCAATAAAAATGTTGGTTGGTTGGTTGTTTGGGTTTTATGGCATATCAACCTTTGTAGGTTATTTAACGCCAAATCCATTTTTATAGAAATAGTTCTCTTTCAATCAATTCAGTTTAGCATAAGTACGCAGTTTAAATGTAAGTACAATTTAATTGTGAAAAACATTTCTATTTCAAGCTATTCAGTTTAGTCAAGCAGTTCTAATTCAGCTAATTCAGTTTAGTATAAGTACAGGTTTTGTTTGCACACAGTTAAATGTCAAAACAGTTCTATATTAAACAGATCAGTTTAGTGTAAGTAGAGTTTCAATGTCAAAATCAGTTCCATTTCAAAGAATTCAGTTTAGCATTAGCACACCATTTAAATGTAAGTACAGTTTGATTGTCAATTTTGATTACACTCAGTTAAATGTCAAAACAGTTCTATATCAAACAAATCAGTTTAGTGTAAGTACAGTTTCAATGTCAAAAAACAGTTCTATTTCAAATAATTCAGTTTAGAATAAGCATGCGGTTTAAATGTAAGTACGGTTTAATTGTGAAAATCATTTCTATTTTAAGCTATTCAGTTTAGTGAAACAATTCTGTTTAGCATAAGTATGCCGTTAGCTCTATTCAACCCATAGATAAGGCCCTATCAGGTGCTATCATGCCAGGCCAGAGTGGACCTCGGAGCAATGGCAATGAAGGGGTGCTCCGCATTCCCCAAAGCCCCAGCATTATTGGAACCTCACCATCAGGGCACTCACCATCAGTGTCATATCTAGGACACTCATTGGGGGGTCTTACCCCTCTGCAGAGGTGCAGTCAGTGTATTCTACAGCCCCAGTCGACTGGGCAATGCAATAAAAAGTAGGGCAGATAAGTTAATGATCCGATTAAGTTACTTCAAGAAAAAAACACCTATGTATGAGCAATAGTCACTAGAGGAAAATACACTTTAACCAGTCAATGACATTTATTAACTTCTAAATCCTCACAAAATCATCGTAATTAGAATTGAGCATAGTTTGGAAGATGAGGATAAGAATGAACCCTAGGTAAAGAGACCATAAACATTAATTTGTCAATGACATTTATTAACTTCTAAGTACTCACCAAAAATATCTGTTGACATTGATTGTTTAAAATGAATCTTTTTTGGTTAATTCTTGTCATTGAAATAGTTTGAATTTGTCAAGAAGCTATTTGCATTCTTTTTGATGTACTATGTATATCAGGCTCTTACTTTAAATGTATCTTCTAAACATTTTTGTAAACATGTTAGCGTCCCCCAAAATATTTATATATATATATATTTTTTTTCTTTTTCTTTTTAAATCTTTTTGCAGAAACTCCGAGTGTTACCCTGCTCTCACGCTTATCACTGCAAATGTGTTGACCCATGGCTGGTCAAAAACCGAACATGTCCACTTTGTAAGCTGAACATTGTTGGTATGTTATCCTTTCACTTCTTTTATTTTTTATTATAACAAAAAACTAGTTTGGCCTGTAGGAGCACCCTGTGGCATGCCCCAGAAAAATAGGCTAAGATAAGCAAATTATACTGTTCTGATGTTGTCAGTGGAATTAAATATTTAATTAACCTCATTAACTCTGAAATATCAACTGATTTTTTATGTCTATGTTTACAATTAACCTCTTTGTATAACTTTCAAAACCAAACTTTAATTTGCAAAAGTTTATACCACTGAATTATAATCATTTCTATTAATGTCATCTTTCAAGAACAAGCAGATAGGAAAGTTTGTGGGAAGCATACATATTTGAGAAGTGTTCCTTAGTTGTTGGTTGTATGAAATGAAATATGGCTGTAGGCAAGTAAACCTTTGACATTGTATGCTATACTATTTTGTGATATCATGTTTAATGTGGTACAAGGTTATTCAGGGATGAAAACATCCTTCGAAGGGCAATGAATCCTGTCTTGTTTTGAAGACATCCTGTGTAAAAAGAATGAGATTTTTGCTACTTTTTTTTTTGGTAACGCTATCAAGTGGTCCCTAGCTGAAATTCCTTGGTAGAAAAGAGTAGTACCCCTCCCCCATATATACATGGGTTGAACAAAATAATGGAAGCACCTGGAAATTTGAAACAAATTTATTTTAATATTGTTTTCTGATTGCAGCTCTCCCATGAACTCTGACTTTTTGCAGCTTTTGAGGAAACTGGGTTCTCGAGATGGTCATTAAGCTCTGCTGTAATTTTTGGAGCTGTATTCTTGTGATCCTTCCTAACAATCTGTGTAAGAGTCCGATGGTCCCTATCAGACAGCTTTCACTTTCTTCCAGAGTTTTGTTTCACTGAGGAGGTTTTTCCTTCTTTCCCAAATACTATCATTACTTTCCAGATAGTACTCCTTGCTACACCAATTAATTCAGCAGTTTTTGTTACATCAGCTCATGCCATACAAGCACCAACAATATGACCTCTTTTAAAGTCTGATAGATCTGCCATTTTAATAAATTTTGATAAATTTCTTCTGATGATATCTGTAAAAAACAACAATTTTAGTAAAATAAGACGAGAAAAATTAATAATAAATCAAAAAACATAAAAATAACAAATGTTTGATAGTTTTATAGGAGTTTCAAAATTATGATACTAAGATTCTACATGTTTCGGAGCTCTCTGGCGAAGGAATTGCCGGCCACCGCTAGCGTAATGCGAAGCTCTTCAAAAGAATTGAGCACTCTGGTAGCCGATAGGGTATAAAAAATGTAAACAAAGGCTGCTGCTGCTGTTTCTAAAAATAAAAATACCTTAAAATTCCCTTAGCCAACATGGTCCGCTTGGTGGACGAGTGGTCTGAATCACAGCCTAGCGTAAAGTTGGATGGGTTTCGATTCCGGCTCCGAGCGTCCTGCGTGTCTAGCCTCACTGAAGAGTTCTGATAGAATGAAACAGTCTGTCTGTGGATGACTATATATATATATATATATATTTATAATTTAGGATGGTGTAGAAACAGAGTCAACTGCACTAGGTAGCTATCATTTTCTCACCCATGTAGACTAATGGTCTGACTATCATGAAGTGTTGTTGAAACTGTGTCTGTATAATATATATATATATATATATATGCATGTGTGTGTATGTATGTGTGTGTGTGTGTGCATGTTGGGGAATTACCCTACCAATCTGCCAAGGAATTTTTGTTTCTGACCAATGGATGGTATTACCAAGGCAGTATATAAGAGAGAGAGAGAGAGAGAGAGAGAGAGAGAGAGAGAGAGAGATAGAGAGATCCTTGATCTGATGATACATATTGATCAAGTGCTGTTGAAACTGGGTCTATGCTATTAAAATTTAGATTTACATATATTCTATCCTTGCTATAGAGAATTTTTTTTTTCATTTATGAATATAACAAACAATATAATCATATATATATATATATATATATATATATGCTACAACAGTATATGGTTTTCACTATCTCACTTGATGGATTAGAGGCAGACCAAATGCGGTATAATTTGAAGAGTGCTCAATATTTGTGATAGAGCTATTATATAATAATGATAAATAACACGAAACCACTGGTTGCAGGTAAGCATCCATGCAATTAAATATATATAAAAACTTATATGTATTTATTATTATATCATATATATTTATATAAATATGTACACATACACACACACACTCAGTATGCTCAAAAAGTATTTTGCTCAGTCAGCTCTGGCTGTAGAATACACCAACTGCATCTCAGCAGAAGGGTAAGACCCCTCCCCCTATAAGTGTCCTAGATATGACACTAAGCAGTTTGATGGTGAGGTTCCAGTGATGCTGGAGCTTTGGGGAATGCAGAGTACCCATCACTCCCAGGTCCACAGGTCCACTTTGGCCGAGAGTGGTAGCACCTGATAAGGGTCCTATCTATGGGTCAAATAGAACTAAACTGTGTATTTATGCTAAACTGAATTGTTTGAAATAAAACTGTTGTTGACATTGCAACTGTGTACATATGCTAAACTGAATTGTTTGAAATAAAACTGTTGTTGACATTGCAACTGTGTACATATGCTAAACTGAATTGTTTGAAATAAAACTGTTGTTGACATTGCAACTGTGTACATATGCTAAACTGAATTGTTTGAAATAGAACTGTTTGTATGTATAAAAATGGATTTGGCATTAATAATCTTCAATGGTTGATGTGTCATAAAACCAAACCAAACCAATCAAAAAGTATTTATGAAGATTTAATCTTTTGAATTTTATACATATAGATCTAAATTTGAATAGTTTGGACAGTCAATCAAGTCTTGGTTTGATGATCCTATTAGCTAGAAACTGACAGTCAACAAGCACTGTTGATTCTGTCTCAATGCTCTATCACTGATATTGAGCACTATCAATTTATTATAGAGCAAACAATATATATATATATATATATATATATATATATATATATACTATTACTGCATTAAGTTGGTTAATTCTTTGAGCTCTTAGCCTCTTTAACTTCAGACACTTCATATTTGAGCTCCAAAGATTCACAAGAAAGGAAATCTGGCACCAAAAACATCAAAACTTTACTCCTTTGTGCATACATTTTTGTTTAAAGCGATCACATCATTTCATTAAAAGAAAGGCTTTCATTGACAGATATGACCATATGGAAATCTGATCTCTCTAATAAAATAGAATGGGAATTCTTCCAAACTGTAGCTGTGTCAGTACTACTATATGGTTGCACCACTTGAACTCTGAAATACCTGAAGAAAAAGCTTGAGGGGAACTAAAAAAGGATGCTGCATGTTGTTTTGAACAAATCCTGGAAGCAGCACCCCACAAAACAGCAGCTCTAGAGTCATTTACTTCCAATCACACAGACCATACAAGTAAAAGGAACTAAACATGCTTGATATGTAAGTATAAACTCACTATCAACATTTTCTTATGGACTCCTACACATGGACACACCAGTATTAGCTGACAATACTGTTGTGACATGGTTACACTTTGGAAGAAATCCTGTTCATCAGAGAGATCAGATTTCCCTATGGTTGTTAACCTGTCAAAAATAGTTCATGTCCTAAGCCTTTTTCATGCATATGTTAACATCACTTTCAGTAGATGAGATATTGCTACCATGTTATATGAACTGGTCTACTAATTTCTGAGGCTTGATATTTATTCAGGAAATGCCATCATCTTGATTAAAACACTTGAATTCTGTTGTATATAAGTTCATGTACAGACCAATCTTGATGATTTTATGTACTAGGGTGCGTCAAAAGTTTTGCAATATTTTGGTCATGTGAAGCACAATTTGGCAGCCCCACATGTTTTTTGCCAAGGTCATGAATGTGACAAACTACATTGGACTATGAGATGCCTAATTTACCTGATAGTCTCTAAGTTTGTCTCTATAGCTTGGAGCATGGCTTCAGAATCCATAGTTTTAGGCCTACCTGACCTCATTTGATGATCAGGGTTCTTGCAACCCAAGTAAAATTTCTTGAACCATTTAGTTACTGTACTCTAATTAATTGCACCTCCATCTTTCATACAAAAAATGTCTTTCATTGTTTGTATGGCTTCTAATTGCACACAGAGTAAGGCTAGCCCTCTTGGTTAGGTTTGTGGAATACACTGACTGCATCTCTATAGAAGGATACCTCCCCCTCCATGGATATGACACTAAACAATCTGATGGTGAGGTTCCAGTAATGCTGGAGCTTTGGGGAATGCAAAGTACTCCTTCACTGCCATTGCTCCCCAATCCACTCTGGCTCAGAGTGGTAGCTCTTGATGGGGTCTTATCTATGGGTGAAATAGAACTGTTTGAGCGCAAACAAATGACTTCTGATAAATTGAATTGTTTGAAATAGAACTGTTTGATCATTTAACTGTATGTAAACAAATGACTGATGTTTAATTGAATTGTTAATGATAAAAAGTAATACTTGGGAGCATTTAACTTTGTTGATTTATACTAAATTGAGTTGTTAGAAATAAAACTGTTTGATCATGTAACTGTGTGTATTTACAAAATGTGTTTACGAATCATAAATTTAATATATATGTAAAAATAGGATTTGACATTAAATAACCTACAATGGTTGATATGCCATAAAACCAAACTAAACCAAACCAAACAGAGTGAAGCAATGTACAACATGTCAGCACACCACCTAGCATATTATTACCAGCCACAGTTAGTACCAACATGAACTGCTTCAATCATATGATATAAGTACTGAAAACTAACATATACTAATATATTGCAAAACTTTTGACTTAACCTAGAAAAAAAACCATGAATAGACAAGGGAAACTTATTCTTTTGTAATAGATTTTTTATTCTTTGTTTTTTTTAATTGCAGATAAACTTGGGTGGCACAAATAATGGTACAAATATGAAGAGATGACCAATTCGGCTGCTGCTGTCCTCAAAGTAACAAGTTGCAATAGAAAATACTTGCTCTCATTTTACTGACTAGGCTCTCAAAATTCATCTATTTGAGGGGGGGGGGAGATATGACTTTACTGTTAGGGCTTCTATTGTTTGCAATACTAACTCTGAGAATCTGATTTTTTTCTTATTCACAGATACACAAAAACATGCATTACTTATATATAGTGTTATTTTTTTATTCGTACCATAAATTTTAATGAAACTTAAATGTTTTAGACACACATAGGAAATGATTAATTTCCTTGACTATTGTTGTAAAAGTTCCCTTAGTTATAGAGAAAAGTCATAAGTAAAGGACTAATCACAAATTAGAATATCAAATCAAGGAAAAGAAAATTCTAAGAAATTTTCTATTTTTTGGTATTTCTGAGAATTTTCTTTCTAGTAAATTATGACTCTTTGCTACAACTAAGGGAACTTTGACAGAAATAATCAAGGAAAATAATCACTTCCTATGTGTGTCTAAGGCATTGAAATTTCATGAAAATTTCTGGTAATAATAAAAAAATGGTTAAGTTTTTTCAATGTAATTTTTTTTCATTTTGGTCCAATACTGAGTGTATATATTTATATATATATATATAATATATATATATATATATATATATATATATAGTACAATTAAATGGAGACTCAAACTCGGTTAAGCCGTCATAATAAATTTATTTCGGCGGAGAATATTATTGGTATATTCTCCGTCTCGTCAGATGACTCAAGAGTTTATTTGTATATCCTCTATAGATGACCAATAGTTTGTTATTGAGCTACTAAATTTGATATTTACACCTTTCTGGACCAAATTAAATGTTTTTCTTTTTTTTTTTTTATTCTTCTTGGGGAAAGAAGCTCTATCATGGAGAGGGGGTCTCTAATGACAAATTGAGAAGCCAAGTTACTGCAAGACATCACACACAGCTTATAAAATCCTAAACTTCAAAAAGAAAAAATTTTTTTTACTAAAATAATTATCCCCATTTAAGCATTAGTTATTGGGTAGTATGTAAAATGGTTATATTTCATGATTACTTTGTTAAGACTAATGATCTTAGACAAAAAACAAAAAATAGAGAAAAATGTTTTTGTAAAGAGGTACTGTAACTTCTTAATATCTACTTTGGACAAAAAAACAAAATGATAGAACTGATAACTTTCTAAAATTTAAAAAAGACATTTCTTTATAAAAGTCTGCATCAACTAAAACATGTTTTTACTTCTGTTTTAATAATATAAACTTTGTCAAGGAGGAGCCTTTTAAATATTTATTTCAATTGGGTAAAAAACAAAAATGTTAGAATTGATAAATCTCTCACTCACTAAGGTTTAAAGAAAAGATATTTCGTTACAAAAATTTACCTCACCTTATACATACAGTTAACATCCATTTTGATAATATAAAGAAAATGACTTTGCCTCTTGAATATTCATTTTAATTGGATAAGAATTAAAATGTTAGAATTCATAAATCTCTAAAAGTCAATCCCTAAAATTAAAATACCTATTCCTTTACAAAATTCTACATCAACATATACATTATACACTTCCATTTTAATCATATAGACTTTGCAATGTATCTATTTTAATAGGAGAAAAAAATATTAGAATTCATAAATCTTTGATATATACAGAATTTTAACAAACGGTTTAATTAGATAATTCGACAGATTTTAAGCCAGACCAAATTTTCTTTTTGTAAAAATCAAACCTTTTCAACAGTATTTTACAATAGTTATTTGGTGAAGTCTTGAAGTATTTTTTGTCCTTTTTTTTTTGGTGCATTTACTTAATAAAGATCTAAAAAAATTTCAATCTATATCTACAATAGGCAGGAGTTTGTCTGTCTGCTCTATACCTATTCAATTTAGCATGCACACTAATTGGATGCAGGGGAAGGTTTTAACAACAACCATTTGCTCTTTAAGGTGGGAAAAGACTCTCATTAAGAATGAATCTCTAGCAATTATTAGTGGGAGGCCATATTGCTGCAAGACATAACAAGTGTCATACAGAAATGAAATTTTCAAACATCAAAAGAAAAATATTATCAAAAGAAAAAATTATTTGAGATGTAAGTTGTAAAAATTCATTATAAACAGCTGCCGCCCAAGTATTTACCCGTTATTCAACATTGATATTTACACATGGTTAACATATAGATATAAACTATATAATTGATATTACCATAATTATTTGTGTATATGATGCACTGTTTTTCCTGATTTTCAGCTCAAAAGTTAGTGGTGTGTATTTTACACAAGAACTATATAATTCACTTTTTCCGGCCACATGTCTCACCATATTTGGGACAGGAAGACCAAAAGTAATTTAGATCTCTAATCCAAACTAATATGTTTATGTTATAGAGAAATACTCATTTCAATGTGTGTTTGTTTATAATTTTGTTTCTCCTAATGTGAGTTTATTTTCATCACAAGTTTCCTGCATTTTGATGTGAACATGCCTGTACAGTTGTTCTAAAAACTTTGTAAGTTTTTTTATTTTGTGTCTTAAACTACTTAAATTCTTATTTTTAGCCTGTACAAACTGAAAGAAAGTTGAGAAAATGCTAAATTCAAGTTGAATTTAATTGCTATGAATTCTAAAAAATCAGTACAAATTATACACAAGAATCTTTTTCAGAATTTCATAGTTTATAGTTAGGGGAGTGTGATATATACAAGTACATGTTATATACAAATAATTTGGGTTGTTAATTTTAAACTGTACTGTGTATACTTACATATCATGCAATTTTCTGAGACCTAAATTAAGACATTTTGCAGCTGGAAATTGTAAGAATACCCATTGGCTTCGGCTTAGCCTTGGCCAACTATTTATACACACAAAGTTTGTATCTCATATATGGTGCAACCCCTAATATCAAGTTCAAATTTGCATGATATACAGTTATGTATTTCACACACATACACACACACACATATTAGATGTTATACTTAATTTAGTTTCCACTGAACTTGTCCTGTGTATACTCAGATGAGCTATTTTTATCTCCACAGTCTTTTCTGTACCAAATTGTATTGCCATATTTGTTGGTATATAACTTTAAGATAATTCTATGCCAATATCACACAGCACCCTATTTGCTGGTATTATGATGAGAGGGTTATCTACTGAAGTTTGTTATCGACAGCTATAGAATTTGGAAGAGGTTAAGTGAGCTGTAGCTCGCTCCACCCTCTCAGTACCTTTTTAAACCATGCGTCTTACATGCCGGTGATTCCTCAAAATCTACAATGATGAACTTTTGATAAAACTCCAGCAGCCAAATATTGAGTGAACATAAGAAAGTCTACCTTTCCTGATTATTGCCTAATATTTTTGTTTGTTATCATTTTATTTATTATTTTATCTTTTCTATATGTTTTTTTTTCTTTTACACAACATATTTACACCTAGCATGAGTTTTATTTTAATTCTATTTCAGATAATTTAAAGCACAAGATAGAATTCGTTTTATACTCTTGAAAAAAAATGACTTCCTGTAAATGCAGCTAATAAATATATATATATATATATACATATATATATATATATATATATATATATATATTAATAATAATTATGCCTATTGGAAGCCTGTCACTTGAAGTTTCATGTGATGTGCACAATCTTCTGACAGAAATGTGAGAAAAGTGGCTAATTTGTTCAACAATTTGTTTAGGAGGTGACAATAACTGTGGATTGTGTCTGAAAAAAAAAATGATGCATTTTAGAATATGCTGAAAACAGACTGCTGAACAAAAAATGTGCATTGAAATCTAAGTGTAGACATGTAAATAAATATCTCTTGTGTCACCTACCACCTGACTCTGACTAATTTCATAATTTATACTCCTTTATTTAGACTGCCCTCAATCATATACACAATTTTTTTTGTGTGAATATCACATGTACTAACATCTTATATAACTATAGATCCCATTGTATAGATGCTTGATTAGCCACTTTTCTCACCATTCTATCTGATGACTGGGATCACCACATGAAAGTAACAGACTTATAGTGTTCATAATTATGGTTTGGTTTGGTTTCTTTGTTTAATGGCATATCAACCTTTGTAGGTTATTTAATGACAAAGCCACTCTCCTAGAAGAACAGTAGTGGTACTATTTAACCCATAGCTGGGAGGATAAAAGAGGGAAGTCCGCTTGGTATTGTGGCAAATGTGCTGGACTACAATATTGTAGTAAGTTAGTTCAAACTCCAGCTGTGCTATTACGTTTACTTTCGGACAAATGCCTTTGGGAAGGGTACGAACCCCTTTATCTTCTCCAGCTATGGGTTAAATAGTACCACTACTGTTCTTCTACAAGAATGAGTTTGACATTAAATAACCCTCAAAGATTGGTATTCCATTAGACATTGAAACCAAACCAACTTCATTTAAAGATCAAAGCTTTTCATTTTTTTTTTAAAATCCTGAGATGACTTTTGGGACACCCTATATATATGTATATATATATAATATGTGGAGTGGGGTTGGCTCATTACTAAAGCCTACAGAGCTAATCATTTAAAACTGTCTCTCTCACCAGATCTACATAATGTTTTATATTAAAATGATAACAATTATTTATTTGCATATAAAAAGAGATATTCTGCCTTCACTGAAATAAATTTTGCATTTACTGGAAAACATATTTCGTACTTAAAATTAGTAGAGTATTTAACTCTGCTTTTACTTTTTCACATCTAGAAAGACAAGAAAGAATTCCATTTCAATTGAAATTGCATTTTTTTTATTATGTACTGAGTTTGGGTCATGGAATTAAACTTGGATTTCTAAGATCAATCTTTGTTTTTTGTTATTTTATTCCATTTGTAGCCTTATGAACAAATGGCTCCAGGATCACGCGTTCAACATCTTCAGTGTACTAGTGGTAATATATTCAACCACTTCAGCACTAAGGCCACTCAATAGTGACACATGGGGAGTAGAAGCGGAAGATATCACCCTACTGAGGCAGAAGTGAGGATGAGGTATTCTGTGAACCTCAGTATATATATATATATATATATATATTACATGGTTATGTCTGTGACCTTGGGTTTCATGCTTTACGCATTCATCAGACAGAATCTGAATATATATGTAATATATATGTGTGTGTGTGTGTGTGTGTGTGTATATATATATATATATATAAAAGCTCTATCATTGATATTGAGGGCTATTTAAAATTTGGTCCTCGATTAAATCACCAAGAGAGCTTGTGGTAGCTATAAACCATTACAATACTATATATACATATATATATATATATATACTTAGTAATTTAAAAATATTGCAATATATTGGTAACATGAGGTACAATTCAGAAGCTCTAAATGATTTGCTTAAGATCATGAAAGTGACAGACCACACTAGATTGTTAGATGCCAAGCTCTCCTGGTACTCTCTGAATGCTACCGGCCAGATTTGCCTCTATGGCTTGAAGCACGGTCTCAGGATCCATGGTTTTAGATTTTCCTGACTTTGCTTGATTGTTAATGTTCTTACAACCCAAGCGAAATTTCTTGAACTATCTGATTACTGTACTGTGATCAACTGTGCTTTCACCTTTTATTCCATAGTGGCATTACGACTGAGTTTGAACTCACAAAGCATAAATTCCTGAATTAGACTGTGTTGCACATTTATCTGTGCAAATTTCAAATCACATATGCGGAGTGAAGCAATGCACAACATGGCAATACACCATCTACCACTATACTATCAACCACGATGGATACTTTTTACACTTGAATTGCTTCAGTTATCCAAGTTTTTAATAAGATTCTTTTGGACTGTTTTGAAGGATTCAACTATTATTGGTATCACCATCATCTTCATATCCCATAGCTTTTTCCACTCTCTGGCAACATCCAGGTATTGCTTATATACATGTTGCAAACTAACATGTTCCAAAATACTGCAAAACTTTTGACCCACCCTAGTATATATGCACACTCACATGCACATATATATATACTGTTGTACTCCCTACATAATGGACTTGCCCTCCTCCATATATACACGTCAATGGAGCGTCAGAGGAGTTGACCAGACCCACATTACACAGCCACATTTAATACTACTTGCATAGTGGACGGATTATTACTACCCCACTGGACTCTCAGCTTCCTATTTACTAACTACTGTTTATCCAGGTTCACTTGTATCTTGTTTCTGTTACTTGAATATATATGTTTTTCTATCAACCTTTTTGTGTTCCCCGTGTCTTTCTTTTGTCAGAATCATAACATATACACACCATGGATTTAGCGATTTGATCTCATTTTTTCTTCTGGTGACCTCGATGTGAAGAGACAAACATTCCATATGAATGAAAAATGAGTAATAAAACAAAGATATTTGAAGTGACTCTTCCTCAATCAACGTAGAAGCTGGTTCCCATCATCCTTTTTTTGTTTTTCCTGCTTACAAGGCTTCAGTGACTGAACTTTGAGAGAATAAAAGAGAATAAAGCTAAAAAAAGTTTTTTTTTCATTCTTTTTTATTTTTTATTCCCCATCTGATGACTAACCATCACCAACTTAGCAACTGCTGCTGGTCATGCTAGACATTGTTATGGCTTTGAAATGGTCAAAGAAATACAGCATTAGATATTATAGTTACTGTTGTATTCATTACTCTTTAAAGGTCACAGATCTGAGCAGAAACCTGTTCATATTTGTATAAAGATAGGATCTGTCTATCAACCGTCTACATCTTACTCTCTCACCCACCTTACATATGCCTTCAAGTATTTCAAGTAATTATATGGTATCAAATAACTATTACTAATAATAACCCTTTGTAAACCATTATAAAATTATATGACTATTTTAAATGCAAACAATTAACCCTATTTGATTCATAGATGGGATCCTATCAGGTTCAACCACTCTGGGTCAGATGGTTGATTAGTTATGTTTTATGGCACATAAACCTTTGTAGGTTATTTTATGCCAGCTCCTATTTATAAATATATATTAGATATATTGATAACAAAGTAATCCAAGTAGAAGGAGAGATTTATTGAGATTACCTTGTTATCAATTTTTTCTCACAATTGCCGGATGACAATCCATTATAGGGGGTGTCCTTGTTGTGTAATGGTTAAAGCGATGGGCTGCCGGATCATAGTAAGTGAGTTCATTCTCCAGTCGCGCTATTATGTTAACTTTCAGGCAAATACCCTTGGGAAAGGTATGACCCTCTTATCCTCCCAGCTATGGGTTAAATAGTGCCACTACTGTCCTTCTAGGAGAATAGTTTTGGCATTAAATAACCTACAAAGGTTGATATGCCATTAAACAAAGAAACCAGACTAGACAATCCATTATTGACTTACATATTAGTTATATATGATTTGTAAAATGAATAGTTTGTTGGTAATAATTTCTTAAGTAGTCAGTGCTCATTTGTTTGCGCACAATTAAATCATTTCAGTTATTCTTATCGAACATTAATAATTTTATTTGCACACAGTAAAATAGCTTCAAGTATTGCTATCTAATACTAGTTATTCTATTCCACATTATTCATTCGTTTGCATGCAGTTTAGTGGTATAGAAAATAATTAAATATTTCTATTTGAACCATCGATGGAGCCATCACTGGTGCTACCAATCCAGGTCTGAGTGGACCTGGGAGTAATGACAATGAAAAGTACTCCACATTCCCAAAAGCTCCCAGACCATCAGATTATTTTGTGTCATATAAAGGACACTTGTTGTTGAGGAAGGGTCTTACCCCTCTGAAGAGTTGCAGTCAGTGTATTCTACTAGGCTGTCAGGGTCAGAGGGAATCTGGGAGTCCTGAACCTTTATAAAGTATGGATTCACCTCTTTATTGCTATTACGTAGAAAGATCTATTAGAAAATTATTTGTGTTAGATAGGAATACTTGAAACCACATAACTGAGTGCAAATTATTTCTATTTGGAGTACTTGATATCATATGACTGTGTGCAAACAAAAAATGATAGACAAATGAAAAAAGTGCAAATACTGTTGATCATATCTTTGCTATCCTTACTTAGGTATATATGCTTTATCACTGATATGGACCACTCTTTATTCATAGACATAGCAAACAATATATATATATATATATATATATATATATATATATATATTGTCACGTGGTCTGCCACTGAGAGGAGAGAAATAAGAAATTTCCCCTACCTTCCGTGTTTGAATTAACAGACCTCAAAGATTGACCGTTAAAAGAGGAATAAGGAATGTAGGTCAACTCCCCGGCCTGCCTGTTGAAGGAAGTAAAGAATGTAGGTCAAGCTATCTGTACTCTGTAACCTCACCCAGGTGGATAGAGAAGGGGGACGGAGGTCCGTATAGTAGCCTGAATGAATCGCCTGACAGGGTGAGGAAGGAGAAAGAAGCCGAATGATTGGTCAGAACCCTAAAAACGGAAGTAGCTCTTTTCGTCAGGGGAAATAGGAAAAAAGAATTCAGTTTTCAGAACGGAGGTCGCCGTGGAAGGACATGCGAATCTCATGCCAAAACTCCGGACGAAGAAACAGGAATAGAGTTCTTGGATAGGAGATAACAGATGCTTTCAAGCCAAGCTGTACAGAATCCCTCTAGCCCGTAAAAGAGAAAATACTATCAGAAGAAACCCGTCGACGAAAAGCTAAGTAAACCTTAAAACCGTTTTCTCCCTCCACCCTTCCTAGGTATTGCGATTGTATGCTCTCTTCCTCTCAATTTGAAGAAAGAAGCATATATAGAATTATATGCATTAAGAAAAGAAGAGAAATGGAATGAAAAGATTCATTTCATAAACTGTGAACATATGAGTGGACTTTGCTACCTTTTTCAAGGTTCAAGAGAAAAGATAGAAAAGTAGAAAGAAAAGAAAAAGAAAGAGACATTTGTGTTTAAGTCTTGTCTGCTGGTAATATAGCCGGCATCTTAATATTTGTCTGTGTCAGCACGTATTAAAACCTTGTTATATTTTAAATGTTTCGTGTCGAAATTTATTCATTGTGTTGCTTGCCTATCGAGTCGCCTTCTTTTGCATGTTCCTTTTCAGCTTCATTTTCGCCTCAATTTATTCTCGCTAAATGTCCTATTCGCCTTTAAAAATATTACATGGGAAATTGGAATTGTCGACTACAATAAATAATATTATATCTAAACCTCGAGACCCATATCTTCTATTATCCTAGGGATAGGAAGACAAAGTGGTCTGGTGGGTGTGTGTAACGTAAAATATGGAAACCCCTTGCCAGCGGCGGTTAGTCTAGCCCCAAGTTAACCCCTACATTATCTGCCAGTTCCCATGTGCCAGAAGAAAGAATCTTAACTGGGACTTATTTTGCAAGGGATCAAGTGCCAGACTGCCCCGACTTCACACGTACGAAAAATAAACTCCCGTCCTGGAATAAATATTTTATGCCACGTCACAATATATATATATATATATATATATATATATATATATATATATATTTACTATCCCTTCTATCTGGTTGTAATTTATTTTATTTTCCTATTGGATCTGATGAAGTCCTGTTAAAAATTATTTTAGAATCTTTGATTCATATCAATGCTCTTAACAGGATGGAAATGAATTTATTATCCTAATATGACCGAATATTGTTTTTTTTTTAAATAATATATATATATGTATTTATTTATTTTTAAAATATCCAGTCAGTGTCCAGGGACAGTAGATGTGGATTATTCTTTACATAGAATATATAGTAATATTCTCCGCCGAAATAAATTTATTATGACGACTTAACTAAGTTTGAGTCTCCATCAAATTGTACTATATATATATATATATATATATATATGAATGATGCTTGAAAGGGGTAAAGCTCTAAAATAAAAGTAAAAATAGTATAGGCACTCTCTTATTTACCAAAGAATAGAGAGCCAACTGTTTTCTGGGAGATTAGACGTTATGTATTTTCCTGCTCTGATCTCATTTAAATACAGATTTCCTGTAATAAAAATGGGTGGAGATATTTAGACAACACAGTTGTTTGGAGGCTGTGAATTAAAGAATTAGTTTTCTGGGTAAATAAATCTGCCCAGAAGAGCAATACGAATAATTTTCTTATATATAAAATTCTGTGTGACTGCATAAATGGAATTTCTTATCATTCAGACATAAAACTAGGTTGCCGATATATTGCAAAAAGCTTCGTTTTCAGCTTCAAAATCAAGAAATACAAAAATCAGACAAATCTTATTTCACTATTCATTTTTTTTACTCTCTCATTATTTAATTTTCAGTTTTAGTTTTAGTTTTTTACAATCTTGCATTGGGTCTTTACCCAAGACCTAACATGAGGGCAGGTTGTGATTCTATGTATTTGTTTTTTTGCTGCCTCTATTTTTCAGTCATATTGATAGAACTCTCTTAAGGAGATGAGCAGTTCCGCAAAGTACAATTTTTTCTTTCTTATAAGCTGGGACAGCTAGATTTGTTGGAAATGTGTTTATCTGTCTCTTTCTCAATCATACCCAGTGCTCCCATTATTACTGGTATGGTGAGTTTTCTACATCAGCTTAATCTGGTGGTTTTTCTACTGAGGTGACAGGAAGTATTCTCAGATTGCTAAGACTCTTCTAAGTATTCAAGCTGATTTTAACACTGCTGTGGTCTGGATGATACCGATTCTTCCTTTGGTATCCAGTTCTCTCAGTCTCTTTTCTAGGCATTTAGGAACCATTCCAAGGGCACCAACTACAATTGCTATCTCTGTCACCTTCATGTTTCACAGCTTTGACTCCTTTCGAGTCTTTCCCATTAGTAGTAATTGGTGGTTTTCTTTGCAAGTTTTCTCTGGTCTCCAGAACTCTTCTAAGTATTCAAGCTGATTTTAACACTGCTGTGGTCTGGATGGCCTCAGTTTTTGTACAAATTTTTAGTTATCCTAGTTTTTTTCAAGGTTCTTTCTGATTGTTCTTTGGACTCCGACTATTATTGGTATCACCATCATCTTCATATTCCATAGTTTTTTCAGCTCTCTGGCCCAGAATGGAAGCATCTAATAGAGCCCTATCTATGGGTTAAATAGAACTAACTATATACTTATGCTAAACTGAATTGTTTGAATTAGAACTGTTTGACTAAACTGAATAGCTTGAAATAGAAATGCTTTTCACAATTAAACTGTACTTACATTTAAACTGCATGCTTATGCTAAAATGAATTCTTTGAAATGGAACTGTTTTTGACATTGAAACAGTACTTATGCTAAACTGAATTGTTATAAATAGAACTGTTTTGATATTTAACTGTGTGTAAAAAGAATCTGTACTTATGCTAAACTGAATTAGTACTGTTTGAATAAACTGAATAACATGAAATAGAAATGTTTTTGACATATAAACTGTGTACTCATACTAAACTATTTAAAAAAAAAATAGAACTGACTATTTGCATAAAAATGGATTTGGTATTAAATAACCTGCAAAGGTTGATATGCCATAAAACCCAATCAATCAACTAAATATACATATACATATGAAAATGTATAGAACAGATCTTCAGATAATGATTTTATTTATAGAAATATCTGGCAACATTAAACATATCGGTTATTAGTCCTTTTTCATATATATATATATATATATATATATATATATATATATATATATATGTACACGAGGGTTATTCAAGAGATAAGGTAAATTTTTTTCTTACTGGTGGCTGAACCCAGAACTTTTTCTTTACTAGAGAGTCATTATGTTTCCACTCCATCTTTTCTAAACCGGCTTGTAGTGGCAAATCCATGATTAACCCATTTGTAGACTTTTATTTGACTAAATTTACTTCACCATACACATTACCCATTATTTGGTAAATTTCACATGGTTTGCACTTCTTAGCCAACAAAGATTTGATAATAGACTTCTGTTCAAGCCTGGAGTTCTCTGATTTCCACCATTGTGAATAGCCTTAAAAACAAATATTATTGCAAGATAGAAATGATTTTATCTACAAACCAATCAATTTTTTATGGAAAAATTGTAAAAAAAAATTATTTTCCCTTTTTTCAAAAGAATTTCCCACTCAATCGATAGTTTGAATTTTTTAAAAAATATGAAGTTGAACAGTTTCAATTTTGACTCTTAAGTGTTGTAATTTAAACTTAATCTCTTGATTTACACATTTCCCTGTTAATTTGTTCTGTATTCAGTATTTACCTCTTCATAGCAATCACTCCCAGGTCCACTCTGGTACAGAATAGTAGCACTTAATGGGGTCCTATCTATGCATCAAATAGAACTGCTTGACATTTAAACTGTGTACTTTTAAACTGAGTTCAAACAAATGACTTACACTCAAATGAATTACTTGAAATAGAACTGTTTGATCATTCAACTGTGTGTAAACAAATGACTGATGTTTATTTGATTTGTTTGTGATACATAGAAATTCTTGGAATGATTTAATTTTGTTGACATGCTAAATTGAATAGTTAGAAATAGAATGCTTTGATTATTTAACAGTGTGTAAATAAATGAATGAAGTTCAATTCAATTTTCAGTGTTAACTAGCAATACTTGAAAACATTTAACTGTATGCAAACAAATGATTAATTGTAAATAAAATTATACATATCAGATAGAAATAAGTGAAACTATTTAACTGTGTGCAAAAAAAATGAGCCCAGCTCGTTTAAAAATGTTATCTACAAAACATGTTAAAAGATCATGTATTCAATATGAATATGAATAAAAAAAAGATTTGGCATTAAATAACCTACAATGGTTGATATGCCATAAAACCCAACCAAACCAAATCATATATAGTTAATATATATGTATAAAGAGGATTTGGCTTTAAATAACCTACAATGGTTGATATGCCATAAAACCAAACCAAACCAAATCATATATAGTTGATATATATGTATAAAGAGGATTTGGCATTAAATAACCTACAATGGTTGATATGCCATAAAACCAAACCAAATCATATATATTTAATATATGTGTATAAAGAGGATTTGGCATTAAATAACCTACAATGGTTGATATGTCATAAAACCCAACTAAACCAAATCATATTTAGTTAATATATATGTATAAAGAGGATTTGGCATTAAATAACCTACAATGGTTGATATGCCATAAAACCCAACTAAACCAAATCATATATAGTTAATATATATGTATAAAGAGGATTTGGCATTAAATAACCTATAATGGTTGATATGCCATAAAACCCAACCAAACCAAATCATATATAGTTAATATATATTGTATAAAAAGGATTTGGCATTAAATAACCTGCAATGGTTGATATGCCATAAAACCAAACCAAACCAAATCCTTTATATTTAATGTATATGTATAAAGAGGATTTGGCATTAAATAACCAACAATGGTTGATATGCCATAAAAGCCAACCAGACTCATTATGGTACAATGTCTCGTATGCTACACTGTGACATCATATTTATCATGTTTGAGCTCCTGTTGTGCTATTGTGATCACTTTTGGTTTAAAACGCTTGGAAAAAGTATGAACCCCATTATCTGCCCCCCCCCCAGTTATGTGTTAAAGTATTTTCTTTTTCAACAAGGATGGTTTTGGCTTTAAATAATTCATGATGGTTAACCTGCCATTAAACAAAGATCACCCAACCAAACCATTATGGAACCACAATTTCTTCCTTCATTTTTTAACTCTTATGTACATTATCTGTCTATCTTTCTATCTATCAATCTATCTATCTATTACTGCACAGGTTAATTTGAATGGTATCTAAATTGAACAGACTTTTTTCCCTCTCTCTTTTTGACACCCTGAGGAGAACAGTTACAAGACTCTGATCCTGTATTAAATATTGTTTTGGTTGGTTAAAAGAAAGAAAAAAATGCAACAAAGGAAAAATCCTTTGGGAATTTGTCAGTATGTTGTGATGTTATTTAGAACCATAATTGGATAATTAACGATGGGTTGAAAGCAGCAGAATGAGGAGGGGGACTTGCTGGAAAAATGGCAATTATGTGGATTTAATAAAAATAACAAATTATCTCTTCTTCGCTTCCAGCACTCACTAATAAAAAATGTGGGTGGAGATAAGGAAGCTGAGACCCAATTCTTTAAAATGATATCAGACATGAAACAAGAGGAAATGCATAATTTTCTTTTCATGAAGGTTTTTTTTTTAAATTTCTTTGCATATTTAAAAACAAACAAACAAACAAACTTTATGCTATTTTTTTCTTGATTTTAGAAATGCAATGTTTTCTATTTTTGTTATTTTAAGAAAACTGATGCAATAAAAGGGGATAAGGGGATGTATGTGAAAAAACGGGTTTGAAGATTAATAATAAAAATGTGTGTCATGATCAGCCTCTGTATATCTCTCCTTCTTTTTCTGTAAGTTTATTCTTATTATTCCATTTTCCTCATTAAAAGGAAAATGATAGATTAATAAACTATTTTATAAGTAAGATTCTCTGGTCCAATAGAAAAAGAAATAAATGTTTATCACCTGATGCAGTTAATACCCAGTTGTGAATAATCTATAAAAGAAACTTAAAAATCAAGCAATATTATACACACACACACACACACACACACACACACACACACACACACACTGACACACACACACATAATATATATATATATATATATATATATATATATATATATATATATATAT
>OY757945.1:27873432-27913432 GCA_963585895.1 Sepioteuthis lessoniana | reverse complement strand
CCGCTGCTGGGAAAAACTGCATTTCATTTTATCGGTCAGGTCTGACATCCTGTCAGCCTATCAATTGCTGCCCATGCCTTTTCTAGTCACGTGTTGATGTCTGTCTCGGTTGATGAGACACTGCATCCTTGGTAGGTGAACTTGTCAACTAGTTTCAGAGAACTACTGTTTAGTGTGGAGATGTTGCCTCTTTGATTAAAGCACATGTATTCCGTCTTGTGCGCGTTGACATGGAGGCCTATGCTTGCTACAGCTCATTCCAGACTATGTAGCAGGATATCGGCTTGGACGGGTGTATTTGCCAGAAACGCTATGTCATCGGCGTAGTCTGCGTCATTAAGCAACAAGGAGATTAAAAAGAAAATGAGGAAAACGATTTCGTGTTTGGCTTTGATAATCCTTGAAAAACTAACAATCAAAATTTGTCAATTTTATCGCAGGCAAATGAAATGATAGGCTTGATACTTATAAAGTTTATTTCAAGGAAGGAAAATGTTTAATATATATATATAAAACATTTTCCTTCTTTGAAATAAACTTTTAAAGTATCTAGCCATTCATTTGATTTGCCTTCGATACAATTGACAAATTTTGATTATTAGTTTTTCTAGGATTATCAAAGGCAAACAATAAATCGTTTTCCTCATTTTCTTTTTAATTTCCTTGTTGCTTAATTCATATTCATCTTTAATCTTTATGGATCAAATTTAAAGTGTTTTAATTTTTTTTATATGTTAAATTTTAATTTCCAAATATTTTCGCAATACGACATTAAAATCTATCAGCGTCGTTTCTTTTGATACAAATAGTTTAAGATCATCAGCAAATATATATATATTTATATTTCTGATTTTATATCATTCGGTAAATCATTTATGAATATCAAAAACAGCAAAAGGTCCTTTGTACTGACCCTGAGGGACACTGCAGGTTATAATCTATGTTTCAGAATAATTGTTACTAATTTTAACTTTCATTGTTCTATCTGTCGCAATATATTGGAAGTGTCCTTGTGGTGTAATGGTTAAAGCCATGGACTGCGGAATCGTAGTACGTGAGTTCGTACTTTAGTCTCGCTATTACGTTCACTTTCGGACAAATACCCTTTGGAAAGGTATGAACCCCCTTATCCTCCCAGCTATGGGTTAAATAGTACCACTACTGTTCTTCTAGGAGAATGGCTTTGGCATTAAATAACCTACAAAGAGTTGATATGCCATTAAATAACCAGACCAAACCAGAATATATTTTACAATATTTACTATTTTATAAAAAATACTAGCTTCGGCGGTACATATACTAAAATTGGAACGATACAGAGAAGATTAGCATGGCCCCTGCGCAAGGATGACACGCAAATTCGTGAAGCGTTCCATATTTTTTTCCTGGGAATGGAGTAGCGCCCTCCCCTACACCTTGGTGTAGTAGCTATCGAAAAGGAGCCTTCGGGTCACCCTCGACTATGGTCGCTAACTTTACTTTTTTTATAAAAAATACTGAAGTTTTCCGTTTCATTAGTAAACGATTATAAGATAACGTATCAAATGCCTTGCTAAAATCCAAATATATAATATCCGTATTATATATTCATTTATAATATCAATACTTTCTAAAATATTAGATAATGTTGATTTACCATTGACGGAACCATGTTGATCACAATTCATATCATCGCCTATAAAATGTAATTAGTGATTTCTAATCAATTTTTCAAAAACCTTATACAAGATACATGTTAGAAAAACTGCTTAGTAATTATTTTTTAAATGTATCGATTTTTTTTCTAGAGAGTCGTATTACAATTATTGTTTTCCGAATATGTAGAATCATTTCATATTCTATATATTTCTCAAACAATCTACATATTGAATAGATAAAACTTTCGTTTGATCATAAGTATTTGAATATTTTCGAATGTATTTCACCTGGTCTCATATTTCTATTGACATTCAACTGGAATAATTACAGTTTTATGTCTTTAGCTCTTATTAAGTCGTCCATAATTCTTTTTGTATCCTTCTCAACTTTCTTGTTGTTGATCTAACTATTGCAAAAAATGAACAAATCAAAAATGCTGCTTGTGTACCAGCAATTATAATTGGTGTGTTTGTTAATTCACCTGTCATATATATATATATATATATATATATATATATATATATATATATATATATATATATATCTTTTTTTTTCTTTTTTTTTTTTTTACTGTACTTGCGTTTTCGTGAATTTTAGTTTTGATTTTACATATGTCGATAAAGATTTTCAATTGTATTCAATATATTTTACAATTTTGTTTTCATGTTTTAATTTTTCTTTTACTTCCAATTTTTCATTATTTTACTTACTCAAAGTAAAATAGTTTTTCCATATTTGGTATTATAGGGGTTTTATAAGGGTTTAATAAGGGTGTAATTTGGAGGGCCCCATGTGTTTTCAGAGGGTATTTGCACAAAATTTCATAACTACGATGTGGTGTACATCTTAGCATTCTTGAACTTTGTTTCCCCATTGAATAATCATGGGAAAGTGGTTTTCCTGTATCCAACACAGAATATATGCAAACCAATTGTAATTAGTTAGCCGCAATAATAATAATCTTCTGATCACTGATTTTTGTTGTAGAGAATCGATTACACTCCTCTGTATAGAATGGACTATTGTCTTTGAATATTACTATTGACGTTGTTGGTCGGGGGCCCGTTTTTCTCGAGAGAAAAGCCAGCAATATACCTCTAACACATCCTTGTATATATATTTTAAAATAAACCCTTTTCATTGTAAGTTAAGATTCGAGCTATCATTTCAGTCACCCATGCCAGTAACATTACAATAGCTTAAATCCCTAATCGGTTGGATGAAAAAGACCTTGGGGACAGATATCCCCCTCATACACACAAACTCTTGCTGGTTGGGTGTCAAGGAGAACAACCTCTTGTGAATTGGTGTAAAGCAGGCAGTTGTCGCTTATTTAGTCCAAACTTGACGAGAAAATTGGCTGAATGTTCAAGCGTGCAAACTTACGCTGTACCCATGGTGAACTGAGATGATGTTTAACTCTTCCCCATTTCAAATTATTATGTCACTTTTCGTCAGTTAAAATTAGTCGTGTTGTTGCGGATACGGCTATAAGGAAATTATTGATATCATTCGTTACCCAACCGCAATTATTTGTATATAAGACACACCATTTTTCCAGATTTTTTAGCCCAAACGTTAACAGTACGTAATATACACGAGAACTATATGATTCATTTTTTCTCACCATATTCGTGACAGAATGACCAAAAGTTATTCATATCCATATTTACCAACTCCTCCGCTCGGGCAGGATATGACATAAGGTCAATTTTTAAGTGGGAGTTTAACAGGTTTGAATTCAGAGTTTTCCTTCTCCAAGACCAGTTGCCTCATCAAAGCTGAAGAACCTAGTCTGCCATACTATTTACCCATAGCTGGAGGGAGAATAATTGGATTCATACCTTTCCCAAGGGTATTAGTGCTATGTGAAATGCAATCGGTCTCGTCCAGGATTTGAACTCGTGTTGTCGTGTCCATTTCCTACGACGATAACCATTACACCATGGGCACCTCCTTAAAAGTTATTCATATTGACAGTTCAAACTAATGTGTTTTACGAAGTTTTAGAGAAATATCCACGAAAATATATATTTGTTTATGTTCTCTTAACGTGAACTTATTTTCGCTACAAGCTTGTTACATTTTTGTGTGAACATGGCGTGTGTTTGCTCTAAATACCGAGTCAATTTTGTGTTTCAAAACAATGTAAACTAAATAAATTCTTCTTTTCAGTCAGCAAGGGTCAGTAGACAAGAGTCTGATTTTTAAAGATGTCTTTTAGTGCTAGGTGGTCGAAGTAGGAAAAGCAGTTTTCTTTTCTGAAAGCCTAAACCCCATATATTCAAGAGAGTACGAGTCTAGCGAGACCCGCTTGTAATTTAATAATATGAGAAGTTCAGCAACGAACACGCAGAACAACGCGAAATTGTATACGGCAAAAATAAATTAAGGGAAAAAAAGTTGATAAGGTGTGAAATAAATTTAGATACATCCTGAGAATATATATAGCATAGATATATAAAGATATATATTGTAGAAGCTATGAATGAATGTAGGCATATTCGGAAGTGTCTGCATTGATGTAATTCTTATATAAATACAAAAGGAATTTTAAATTATTATAAGCTTCTTGCTTAACACACACGTATATATATATATATATATATATATATATATATATATTGAGAGACAGAGAGACAGACAGACGAACTGAGATGGGTATGATCAAACTGAGATAGATAATAAAAGTATTCGGAATGGATAAAAAAAAATGAATATGTCCCTTTGTACTAATTTTGTTGATTACGCAAAAAAAAACATTTTAACCCGGTCAGCTGATGCTGGAGAATACACCGATTGCATCTCTGCAGAATGATAAGATACCCCTCTTAATGAGTATCCTGGGTATAGACATTAAACCATCTGATGGCGAGGCTCTAGCCTTGAAGATTTAAAAAATGTGGAGTACCCCTTCATTGCCATTGCTCCCAGGTCCACTCTAACTATGGTCAAATAAAACAAACTATGCGTACAAACAAATAACTGGTGTTATATAGCTTTAATGTGACTTTTATATAGCAATACTTGAAACCATTTAACCACTAAAATGAAGATGAACGAACGTCCAATGTAATGTCTGCTTGATCTGGTGTATATATAGATATATATTTCATTTAAACACCCTGTCCGGTGGCAAAAGCTGCTTGGTAGCGCCAGGAGTGGCAGTATCGCCTTGAGCTACCGAAACTGTGTTTTCACCCCTGGTTGGCGGCTGAGGAGGACAGAGTATCGCACGTGCTTTCACACGTTGTATGATGTAAAAAAAAAGAATGTTATCGACAAAATGCGTTTACAAATCATATATATACATACATACATATATATATATACACAAATTTTCTCTCTACATATTTTCTTGTTGATCCTTTCATATTGCCGTATTGATCTTATAGTATTCAGCAGGAATTGATTGATATATCTTCCATAATTATTTATTTCCCAAGTACTTTCTGCCCGACTTTGGGCCCTCATCAGAGGAGGATGTATTACAAAAGTGATGTAACTTTTGTATGTACATTACTACTTTGTAAGAAGAAGAGCATCTGGACTGTTGCAGTGTGTAGCGTTTACTTTTAAAATAGTTTTTACTGATACAAGTTCCATAGCACAGGATTTAAAAAACATTCATGCCCAACAACAGAATTACGGAAAATTCACACCGAAAACACAATATTAGAACATCAAAATAACAAACAAAAACAGATTCTCGAAGCACTACATATTAGAAACATGCAACCCAAATTTAACAGAATTAATTTTCAAACCAGTGCTAATGTACTTAAATGTCTTTAGCTACTGACACTATTTATAGAACAATTTTATTCAACGAAATTTGTATTAATGAAGAAATGCTGCCAATATATATATATATATATATATATATATAAACAGGATTTGGCATAAATAACCTACAATGGTTAATATTCCATAAAACCCAACCAAACCAAAACAAGCAAAATCATTTGATGTCTTCAATGGAAAGACTTTGTGGAGAATAAGATATTCACGGATATAAAAGAAAGCTTGTCAACCTGATGACGAATATCAATAAAGAAGTAAATTTTATTTTAAGGGAGGCAAAAGCTGTTTGAAAATATATAAAACCCTTGTAAGACCTCATATAGAATATTGGACTCATGTTTTGGCTCCAGTGTCTAGACATGGAAATTTGAGGGCAATATTGAGATTCGAGATTCGAGGGCATTCAAAGAAGAGTGACCAAAAGAATAAGACCGTTCAATCGACATGTTTAAATGTCTAATCTTCGTCCAAGGACTTACCACAGCGAAAGACAAAAACATCAGATCTAGGATTTTTGACTATTATGGAGCAGGACCCTGAAATTACGCTACAGAAGGTGACTGAGGAATACCAGAAGCTGATAAATACTATACACAGATCGAAGAAAAGAACATTTCTCGAATCCAAGCGATAAAACCACCGAAATTTACAAAGACGAATTTATAAGAATAAAAAAACATCTCAGCGTGACACCTGTGGGGGTTCATTTTAAAAAGGACTGTTTTTTAAGGATAAGGTTTGCATTGAGTGTGGCTAAGTCGGTCACAAAAGCTCCTACTGTCGGTACAAACAGAAAAGAAAAAAGCAAGAATTTAAAGCAAGAGTAAATGTTGTTTTATCCAAGAGCGAAATTAAAGATGGTGAAAAAAGGAAATACGTGAATACAAAAACACCGGACATCCAGTGCAGTTATTGTTAGATACAAGAAGCGGCATTTCTATTGTGAATGAACAAACATGGAAGAAATAAAATTAATTTTTATTTATTGCGGACTTTTTGTCCTCATCTTGGTATTTTTTCTTTTGTGTGTTGTTTCTTCTTTCACAACGTTTCGGCCAAATTTCACCTCTGGCCTTCTTCAGGTGATTTACCGCGACCTCGAATAAGAATGCTGAGTCTTGTAACCATATTTGTCACTTCCATAGTTGTTGTCTATCGCACCGCGTTTTTTGACCAAGTAAACCTCTGGCTGGCTTGGGTAGGATTTGAAACCGCTATCTTCTGACAATGCTCACCTGGAACCGTAGAGACTCAACGCCTCTATCCGCTGCGCCACGGGCCCCGAAGTCCGCAATAAATAAGAATTAATTCTCAGATTAAGAAGCCTCATCTCAAAATGATTCCAATTAAAGACAAGTGGAAGAAATAGGTTTTCCATCATTGAGGGTTATCAAGAAAAATAGCAAGAGGTGTAATCTAGAGTAAAGCTAAATTTTAGCGGTGAATTTAGTTGCAACGTATCATTTATGGAGAAAACTTTCAAAATCAAAAGTTTATGTTCTTCTAGGTATGTCGAAATTATTTAGTACAGATTGGATCGCGCCTTTTGATTTTTGGAAATTGCCCGTAAATTCATTTCCCCAAAAAGTGGACGTGGCAGTAAAGGAAAAATCTGAAAAAAAAAAAAAACGAAAAAATTATTTCCGACTTGAAAATTGAATTTCTACGCGTCTTTTCTGAAGGTCTCGGACAATGTACAAAAACCGAGGTCAGGGTCGAACTTAAAGACAACATAAGACCAGTATTTAAAACAAAAAGGAATGTACCATTCTCGGCTTTGGATGCAGTAAACCAAGAACTGTAACGTTTAGAAATAATGGAGGTAATCTCTAAAGTTGACTACTCAGATTGGGCGGCACCTACAGTGTATGTAAAGAAAAAGAAAAAGATCCGATAATTTTCAGATTTTTCAACCAGATTAAATGACTAACTATGAAAACCACACATTACCCGTTACCGTCACCTGAAAATATTTTCTCTAACCTAAATGATGGTAAGGTGCTTTCTAAGATAGATCTGTCTGAGGTATATCTACAAGTGAAAGTAGATGAGGAGTACTCGAAGTTATTAATAATTATCACATACTTTTAAAGCTAAATCGTCTATGTTTGGGATTAAAGATTGCTCCCAGATTGTTCCAATAAGTAATGGACACCATGTTAGCTGGACTAGAATTTGTCACGGCGTATCTAGCTGACATCCTGTTAAGGAGTGAAAACAACGAACAGCACAAAAAACATATCAAGCCAGTGTTCCAGAATATTGACGAATATGGCTTCTAGCTAGGTCCAGAGAAATGTGAGTTCTTCATGAAGCAGATAAAATATTTAGGGCAAATAAATGACGACAACGATAGAAGATCGGAATCGAAAAGGGCCGAAGCTATTAAAAATATACCAACACCAAACAATGTCACAAATCTTCAGGTATTTTTATGTTTGGATAACTATTATATACATATATATATATATATATATATATATATATATGTTTGGATAACTATTATATACATATATATATATATATATATATATATATATATATATATATATATATGTTTGGATAACTATTATATACATATATATATATATATATGTTTGGATAACTATTATATACATATATATATATATATATGTTTGGATAACTATTATATACATATACATATATATATATATATATATATATATATATATGTTTGGATAACTATTATATACACATATATATATATATATATATATGTTTGGATAACTATTATATACATATATATATATATATATATATATATGTTTGGATAACTATTATATACATATATATATATATATGTTTGGATAACTATTATATACATATATCTATATATGTTTGGATAACTATTATATACATATATATATATATATATATATGTTTGGATAACTATTATATACATATATATATATATATATATATATATGTTTGGATAACTATTATATACATATATATATATATATGTTTGGATAACTATTATATACATATATATATATATGTTTGGATAACTATTATATACATATATATATATATATATGTTTGGATAACTATTATATACATATATATATATATATTTATGTTTGGATAACTATTATATACATATATATATATATATATATATATATGTTTGGATAACTATTATATACATATATATATATATATATGTTTGGATAACTATTATATACATATATATATATATATATATGTTTGGATAACTATTATATACATATATATATATATATGTTTGGATAACTATTATATACATATATATATATATATATGTTTGGATAACTATTATATACATATATATATATATATATATTTATGTTTGGATAACTATTATATACATATATATATATATATATGTTTGGATAACTATTATATACATATATATATATATATATATATATATATATATATGTTTGGATAACTATTATATACATATATATATATATATGTTTGGATAACTATTATATACATATATATATATATATATGTTTGGATAACTATTATATACATATATATATATATATGTTTGGATAACTATTATAGTACATTCCTAAAATGTACGATTTTAGAGCGCCATTGAATGACCAATTAAAAAAGGGTATAAAATGGATTTAGACTAAAGAGTGCGAAAACGCTTTGCAGAAAATAAAAAAAGCTATATGTTAGCAGATTTATCGTGAGTTTATTTTGATCGTAAGAAAAAGGTAATTGTAAGCAATTATGGGATCGGAGCGGTAATTCTCCACAAGTTTTAAAGATGGGACAACAAAGCTTATAGTCCATGGGTCCAGAACCCTACTTCATACAGAAAGAAATTATAGCCAGATTGAGAAAGAAAGCCTGGCAATAACCAATGCGATTAAGAAAATTCACAGCTTCATCCACTGGAGAAAATTCACATTACAGATGGAACATAAACCGTTGTTAACAATTTTTTTAATCAGAAAAAAGAGTATACCCACGCTCATCGCCAACAGGTTCCAGCCCTGAGGAATAATCTTGCTGAACTACAACTTTAAGATAGAATTCCTATCATCAGAAAAAAAAAAAACAACAAAAAAAACAAACAAACTAGGAAACGCCGGCTGTTTGTCGAGATTGATCCTAAAATTTTCAGAAACGTTAGAGGATACGGCAATAGCTGCTTTAAGGGCTGAAAAGGAATTATCCGTATTGCTATGCAATACGATTCGGAGTTACCAGTAACTCTGGAAGATATTTTTAAAAAGCAGCCGAGAAAGTGGAATTCATTAAAAAATGAAGAAACAGGTATGGCTGATTGAAAGACAGAAAAAAGAATAAAGAGTATCATCTTTTTTTAATCTGGAAACAAGTATTATTATATGCAGATAGAGTGGCAATACCTTATACACTGCAAAAGAAAATCTTGAGAAAATTTCAAATTGGTCATCTAGGCATGACAAGAATGAAGTCATTAATGCGTACTGGCCTAGTATGGCCCAGAATATTGAAAAAATGGCAAAAGAGTGTAAAGGTTGTCAACTTGCGGCAAAAGCACCACCAATAAAAATTCAGCATGGCCTAAAACGGATGTTCCGTGGACGAGGTTACACATCGACTACGTTTGACCTCTAAATGGTCATTATTATCTAATAACTGTGAACAGTTTATGCAAGTGTCCAGAAATATTCAAGTATAGACATCTGAAATCCACAAATATTGTCAATGTATTAAACCTGCTTGTCAGTCGTTTTGGAGTGCCAAAAACGTCTGTTAGCGAAAACGGGACGCAATTTACCGGCAGAGAATTTAAGAATTTCTGCACATCTTTCTCCATTGACAACATTACGACCGCTGTTTACCATCTTAGATCACATGGGCAAACGGAAATATTCGTGGACACTTTCAAAAGAGCTCTAAGAAAGAAACGAGGCATGGACGTTGATAAGAGGAATATACAAATGTTTTTAGCGGTTTAAAGAATTACTCCCAATTCGAACACAGATTCAGACCTTTCACCGGCCGAACTGATGTTCACAAGAAAAATTCGGCCAGTTTTCAACAGGCTGTTGCCTAGTCCAACGAAAAATTTGTAAAAAAACTTTGTGACAAAATTTTACAAACCAGGAAGTAGAGTTTTCTACGGAAATTACGGAAAAAGTTTTTGGGAAGACGGAATTATCACTAAAAGACTTGGCAGAGGGAAATACATGCACAAGGAAGAAGATTCAAACTTAAGAGACCCTTAGATTAGTTAAGGTCAAGATATATTAAAAATGTCACGCCAAAAATATATGACATATTCGAAATACCAGTTCCCATATCTCTACTAGTACTGATGGAAGTATCTCCAACGCCACCATTGCCGGAAGTACCAGCTCCCCGAAAACTACTGATACTACAAATCCCACCAGGACAAAAATTGGTCAGACGGGAAAGTATCAGGAAGAAGAAGAAAGTCAAACGATTATGTCTCGACCCCTAAAAGAGGAGGCATTGAGCAAAATTTTCATGGGAAAATTAGCTCAGATGTTGTAATGGAACATCCTACGCTTCATCTCAATCATGTGAACTGACTATATATATATATATATATTGAGCACGGTCTGATTAGTCGCATGCCTCACTATTTCTTGTCCGTCTTGTATCTCCCTTACAATAAAACCCATCATTTATTCTACGAACGTGCAGACTGTTCCGTTCCATTCAAGTACCACCTTATCTAATTGTATCCCTTTTAAGAACACAACACTTTTATCGGGGAGGGGTCCGCGTGGTGTAATGGTTAAAGTGATGGACTGCGAAATCGTAGTAAGCGAGTTCGAACTCCAGTCGCGCTATTACGTTCACTTTCGGACAAATACCCTTGGGAAAGGTATGAATCTCCTTATCCTCCCAGCCATGGATTAAATGGTACCACTACTGTCCTTCTATGAGAGTATCTTTGGCATTAAATAACCTACAAAGGTTGATATGCCATAAAACAAAGAAACCTAACCTAACCTAACACTTTTATCGAGCAGTAAATTAACAATCTAAGAGGAGGCTCATTTAGTCTTTTATTAAGCATTAAATAAACACTCTTAGAGGATATTCGTTTAGGCTTTTATTGAGCAGTAAATTACCTAAATAAAAGATATGACATAAAACATTTTTGTAGCTGAGCGTTCTGGCCACATAGAATATTCTTTAAGGAAACTATACTGAATTATAAAAATTAACGATAAAATTTTCCACAATCGTGCAGAGAAAAACATTATGCTGAAGAAAAGATTTTAAGGGGTAAAATGATGGAATGATTCTGGAATCTGCATTTCTAAAACAAATGCAAGCATAAGCATAGATTTGCAAACCGGTCTACAATTAAAAGACATTTCTTGCAGACTCCAACAAGCAGCTGGGCATATCTAATTAAAAGGAAACATTGCTCACAGAAAAGAAATGTCAATTGAAATGATCTTAAAACTCAAGGGGGTGTCCTCGTGGTGTAATGATTAAAGCGATGGACTGCGGAATCGTAGTAAGCGAGTTCGTACTCCAGTCGCGCTATTACGTTCACTTTCGGGCAAATACCCTTGGGAAAGGTATGAACCTCCTTATCCTCCCAGCTATGGGTTAAATTGTACCACTACTGTTCTTCTAGGAGAATGGCTTTGACATTAAATAACCTACAAAGAGTTGATATGCAATTAAATATAGAAACCTTAAAACTCATTGAAGAAGGCAACCCACAGTGGCGTTCAGCGAGAAACGTTAGTTATTCCCAGTCGGCTGCATCTAAAATTTAGTGCAAATATAAAGGAAATAGGGTGGTTACGAAAGGAAAATATATTGGTAGAACCATGGAAGACATGAAAGCGCCAAGATAGAAAACACAAAGCAACGTGTTTTGAAATAGAAAAGACAATGTACAACAAAACAAATGAAAAACCAATAAATCAAAACAGGAGTGAATGTGTAGTAATTTACTAAGCTTTTTGCTTAGATGTGGCACAAGGCCATATGAAAGGGGCACCCAGTGAGACAGGAGTGAATGTGTAGTGGTAACATGTTGTTTGGTGGATATGTTACTCTCCAATTTGTTGTGAATGAGTTTGTTGCTATGGTTTACGGGAGTTACTTTCACGTTTAGTTCCACCACAAATACTACACAAATTTTACAAGCACGTAAACAAATGGAATATGACAACAACGAACATTAAGAAACAAACAATTTAATAATCATAACAAACAGGATAAAAATAATTAGAAATACAATGTTCATGTTATGTGCGTATGTGTGTATGTAGAAAATACAGCTATGTCCAGTTGAATGAAAATATGATTTGTTCGCCCGTGTGGCGTGTGTAGATGTTAGGAAAGTTTGTTAAATCAATGTGTCCATAGTTGGACGAAGTAAAGAAGATAAAAAGTTGACTTTACTTATATACGTGCGTATGTGTGTGTGTATGTAAATGATGGACCGTAAGTATGGGTATTTGTTTTCTTAAGTCTGCACGTGCGTTTTCTTATGATCTTTGGCGACAATGTGTCGCATCTGGTAGTCGGTAAAAGAATGTCGCATGTTTCTTTGCCGTGTCTTCTGTTTGATGGGAAGTCGAAGGAATGAACTTTTGGCAGTGGAATGGCCTAGTAAATTAAATTCTTCGTTATTTATACTTTTTGGGGTCACTAAAGTGGATTAAAAATAGGATATCCTTAGGTTTTATTGCGGGTCCTAAAAGCGCACAGACATTTTAAGTGTTTTGAAATGGTTAGTTTATAACACTATAAATTATTTGTCAACCCAAATGAATAACGAAACTTCTACTGAAAACACAACAACGAAAGGTTTATTATAGTAGCAGGTGTAAAAGAGTGAGAGTGAGAAAGTGTCCCTTTTGGTGTCGCCGGTTAGTATGTAAGTCTTTGAGTTTGTAGGAAGTGTGTGGGTGTGTGTGTCACAGTAGCGAGTTGCTCGTGGTTCTTCCGTGTGTGAAGCTAGTAGCCGCGTGTCCTTCCGTGAAGGCGAGAGAGGTCTGTTATGGCTGCGAGCTAGGTGCTCTCTGACCATGTGTGTGTGGCACTGTAGCAAGTTGCTCGTGTGACTGGTCGCAAGGCTGGTTCTTCCGCGAAGGGGTTCCAAGTGGAATCCGTAGCAGTGGATGCGATAGAGGTCCGTCTGGGCTGCTGGCGAAGTGCTCTCTGCGTTGTCGGCTGACAACCAAAAGGACTAGAAAAATAGTTCT
This sequence comes from Sepioteuthis lessoniana, assembly GCA_963585895.1. Taxonomy (NCBI): domain Eukaryota; kingdom Metazoa; phylum Mollusca; class Cephalopoda; order Myopsida; family Loliginidae; genus Sepioteuthis; species Sepioteuthis lessoniana. The sequence goes on along the minus strand of OY757945.1, from coordinate 27,899,771 downwards.
AGAGAGGGAGAAGGAATCAATGCGCTCTGCCTGACGATTGGTCGGTGTATAGCCGAATCGTTTTACGGAGGCATTGATTCGGGAAGGGAAATAGATCTGTGGCTGCTACACATTTCTTGACCAATCAGATTCTTATATTTACTTATTTATTTTGGAGCCTAAGTATTTTTCTGTCAATTAGTTTCTGAGGCGGATTTTCTAGAATGTTCTTATTTTGTGTTTTTAGCTGATTGGTTGAGAAATATAAAAATGTAACTTCGATGTTAATGCGATTTTGATCCGAAATTTCTTGAGTGTTCTTATGTATGTTTTAAGGGTTGATTATTTTAAGGCTAAAAATAATGTGTATTCTATAAATGTTGGAGATGCAATTGTAAGAAACTTGTTGAATGAACAAAGAAAAGAATGTTCTGCTATAAAATATGAAAGTTTTACTTTTTCTTATAAGTTTTTTTTACCTCTTGATAAAATGCATTCCTAATACAGTATGCACACAGTCATATGGTTTCAAGCACTCCTATTGTTGCGACCTTAGAGTGAAAGACAGGTGAGGGTTATCTCCAGTATCTTCATTAAGGTAGAACATATCAAAATAAAAGGTATTTTTAAAAAAGAAACTAGAATGATGTAGATTAATTTCTACTCCGGGTACAAAATATGAGAAGATAAAAATAAACGCAACAGAACGATTGATACGAATAAGCACAGACTGGCATTAGTTTAACAATTGTTTAATAACAGAAAAGCAGAAAAAGTGATTAGAAGATAAGGACTGAGGGAGCAAAAGAATAGTCACCAAGTCATAATTTCGAATGAGCGAACATGATTAAACATTTTGAGAGTTCACTATTTCTTTGGGTGATGATGTATGTGAGGAATTCTTTCTCGATATATGAGTGTATGCAAAGGGAAATGAGAATGGAGTATAACAAACTTATCTTGGTAGATAGTTATTTTTTTAGTCGTTCACAATTCTATTTAGACTTCTTTTTTATAATTTCATTCTTTTATTTCTTTCACTTCTTTCCCTCCTCTTCCCCCCGTCGCTTCGGTTCGGTTGAGTGAAGTCGTTTACAAATCTTTTCACTCTATTTGGGATGCTCTTCTGTGGGTGTATTCTTTGTTCATCTTCGGAGTTGAAATAAGACAGCTCCACGTAGAAGGAATAACGAATATATTCCAAGATTCTTAGCAAACTGCTTGCTTGCTCTGGATTTTTCCTTCAAATAGATGTTTCTCACACGAAAGATCGTTCGCGTTCGAGTGATATCACGCTGCAGCTTTCAACTGGTTTTCTTTCGGTTGCTTCACGCCTTGGATCAACCGTTTCTTTTTGGCGCCATAATAATAACACCTAATTGGTTATTGTTGTCCAATCAGCACTCCTCTAGAGCTGCTGCTGCTGCAGCTACTATGTTAACATGGTAGTAGCGACAAGCAGTAAGCAAATTCATGTGGGTGAAGGGGAAAAAGTGTTACAACTTGCAAGAAGTGGGACAAAGAGACGTCGCTCAGTAGGGCGCCAGGTCATACTATCTAAAGCAAATGATTTTCAAACAGATCTATTTGACCCTTAGTCGGGACCCTAACAGATCTATTTGACCCTTAGTCGGTGTGACGATACCCCCCGTCGCCCCCCCCCACACGTTCATCACTCTTCTAACCATTTCTCTTCTTGGCCGGCCGGTGATCAACTAGTGGTTCCGAGGGGGGTAACGCACATTTCTTGCCACTACAAGAATACGATCGAGGGGACAGGAGAAAATAAAACAAACCAACAAACACGAACAAAACGCTTGGGGTTAACTCAAGAGCAGAAAGGGAGTATGCAACACTACATTTCCGATAGCATATATGGACTAACGCAAGCATGGATTACTAGCGAAAATTCCACAAAGCAACTGGAATGCCGACATCTCTTGACTCGATCTTCTTCGCTGGACCCTATCTTCTCTGCTACTGTGTCCGGAGTCGACCGCATCTCTCCATCCCCGTCGCCAACTCTCTCAGCTCCTTTTCCCAACCAACTCTCTTTTCGCGTCCCGTTACCTCTTCCGACCACGCCGAGATTTCAAGTCCGAAAAACCTTTTGTCTGGTTTCGCGCCAAAACAGACAAAGGAATCGTCTGCTTGGCGGGCCACCCATATAGTGTTACATCGGGACCCTAACAGATCTATTCGACCCTTAATCGGGACCCTAACATATACCACCAGTCCGGATTCGAGTGAATCTGTGAATAATGGTAACAAAAAAGTACCCCAACTTCCCCAAGCTTCAGAACTGGAGTCTCACCACTGGATACAGTTTTGTATCATACACCAGACACCTCTTTTTTGGAGAAAGGTTACCGACTTTTGTAAAGTCTGCGATACCCGCGTACTCTGGTTTTAATTCCAGTACTATTCGATATTACCACCATTCTCGATCAGCCATCTTTTTCTCCTGTCTAGAATATCTGCCAAGTAGACCATAATTATTTGATTTTATCACTCAGTTTTGGGATGTTTTTAGTTGTATGTCACTATAAATGACATTTGGCTATCTCAAGAGACAACGTTTTTTCTGTAGTAATGAAAACCATCAACTTTCACTATCGCGCTAGTCAATCAAGCAAAAGCTTTTGTTTTTTTGTTTTTTTCAAGTATCGGTTGTTGGAAAACCGTGAAAATAAGACCTCAGTGACCATCTAATTAGATGCGGATTGATATAGATATTCATCTCTGTGTTGTGTTATATGGACTCATTGTCTTAACTCTAAAATGTCATATAAAACATTTTTTTTGTTCTGTTCTTGAAAATCGGTGGACTAAGAAAGGAACAAATGGTCCAGGGATCAACTGGTGGTTACTTTTGTCTGCTTTAATAAATTCCTCGACCTATCGGCAGAGCTTAGAATACGGGATTGCTGCATCCACTATGAAGGGAGTAAGACCCCCTATCCCCCAAATGAGGTGTCATGGGTATGATGCTAAATTTCATCGTGTGGTGAAGCTACAGTTTTGGGGCTCTGAAGAGTGTACAATACCCCTTCATTGCCATTGCTCCCTGGTTCACTCTGAGCTAGAGTGGTTGTACTTGTTCGGGTTCCTTACAGTTAAATGCCTTCAAATATTTTTATCATTAAGGGTTTTCGGACTATTGTCTTCATCTTTATTGTTATTTCCACAACGTTTCGGCCGATATATCCTCCGGCCTTCTTCAGGTGTTTGTCGAACTCGGGAACCTTCACGGAACTTCGAACTACGTCCTTTATTGAAACCTCGGCAGTCGCCTTTTCTGATTCCGTTAGCCATAACCGGGTACAAGTGTTAAGTATTCCTGTATTGTTACTCGCCTGTAGTGAGGATTGAACCTGCAACCTCCAGATGATTGTCTCCTTAGAAGCTTAGGGAACCAACGCCTATAACCGTTACGCCATGTGTCCTGCTGGACACAATCAGAACAGGTGACCCCTGTAGTTTCAATAAAGGACGTAGTTCGAAGTTCCGTGAAGGTTCCCGAGTTCGACAAACATCTGAAGAAGGCCGGAGGACAAATCGGCCGAAACGTTGTGGAAATAACAATAAAGATGAAGACAATAGTCCGAAAACCCTAAATGATAAAAATCAACCAGTTCCGTCTCAGAAATTTAGACAACTAATAGCCTTCAAATATTCCTATCTAATACTAATGATTGAGTGTTTTTAGCGGCGAGTCAATCGGTATACAGTTATTCTATGCTAAGAGGTTAGGGAATCACATTTATTTTACGTTCATATTCACATGTTTTCTGTGATTGTCTCTAAAGAGGTTTTAGTAGACTGTCCAATCGAATATAAATAAATCTTCGAATAGATCTATTTGACTCAAAGATGGACCTGGGAGTCATGGCAATGAAAGATCACTCCCCGCTTCCAAGAGCTTCAAAAATGAAGCCTCGTCATTATGCTATTTAACGTCATATCAGGACACTCTATTTGAGGGGAGTCTTATCTCTCGGCGGGGGATACAGTCAGCGTATTCTAAGCTCCGTTAGCAGGGCGGAAATATTTTTTACAAGGTACCGAATGTCAAATTACGAAATGAACTTTATATATATATATATATATATGGAGAAATGGTAGATTTTCGGAAATCTAACAGGATGATAAAAATAAGTGGAAAAGTCGATAAACCAACACTGACAACGGATTCGGCAATGATGTTTCGTTCTTCATTTAAAAAAGAACTTCATCAGAATGAAAATGAGTTTTTCTAAAAGTTCAGCAATTGAGGAAAGAGATAGAATAATGATAAGATATAAAAGGAGGGAAGGGTCTAAAAAAAGAGACAGAAAAGGAAATAAAAGGGAGCGAAATAGATATTGGTAAGAGTGATGGTGGTAGGGGGGTTATTGGTTTTGACTTTGACCATCTGGGCAGATGGCCAAGGCTGAATCAAGTTTCATCAAAGATCTGACCAGTAGAGGTGGATTAATTTCAGCGAGAAAAAGAGAAATATTTGGAGGGGAAAGTTCTGAGAAAGAGAAAAGGAAGGGAAGTAAAAGGGAGAGATTGTGGTATGTATGTCGGAGTGGTAGAGGCAGAAGTTTCAGACATATCCCGTTACATCAAAGACTTTGACTACATTGGAATATCTAAAAGAAAAAAGAAAAAAAAAAACGTCTAAGAGTATGGATATATTTTGGGAGAACTATGTCTTAGTTTTTGTTTAAAAGTTTTTTTATCCATTTTCTATTTTGATAATTATTTTCATGTAAAATAATGCTTGCCAAGTAGGGTGAAATCTGGAAGAACCCGAGTCGTTGTTTAATGAGTTTAGTTTTTGGAACGACTGCAGGTTCTAACAATCTGCGGGATTTTTGTAATGTATGGATTTAATTAAAGTCGCTTGGGAATAATTGAAAGTATGTTTGAGATCTAAAATGTGAGAGAAAAGGGCATTTCGGTCGTCATTTAATTTGATTGATCGTTTGTGTTCGTAGATTCTTTTTCATTCGTAGATTACGTTGGCTTTCACCGATGTAATGTTTGTCACAATCTTAGCACGGAATAGAATATATGCCTGTGTGAGAAGTAGTTACGTGGTTAGTGCGTTTTGAGATGTTTGTGAGATTTCAATGGTTTGTGATTTAGTTTGTGTAATTGGTATTCCTAATTTGTTTAATTTGTCGTAGAGAGGTTTGTTTTGTATGTTAGAGGGTAGAAAGATAAGTCTGTGGGTAATAGGAATAGTGCGAGTGTTTTTCTTTAGTTTATTTGATGGGTGTATGTTAAGAACTTTTTTTTCTAGCGTATTTTAGACTTTTAAGGGAATATCGGATATATTTAAATTCCTCATCTGGGTATTGTGGGCAACATATTTTAAGTGCTCGTAAATAAAATGAGGCCTGTTTTAATTTTGTTGTCGTGGTGGAAATAAAAATGTATATAATCGTTTTTGTGGGTTTGCTGTAGACTAAAAGTTAAATCATTCTGGGATTCAATAATTATGGTGTTCAGAAAGAGTTTGATGTTATTTCATTCTTTTTCATATCTAAAGTTGATGGAGTGTTCAACATTGTTTAATTTCTCTGCAATCACCTCAATTTTTATTTTTGGGGGGTAGGGAAATGAATATCTCGTTAATATATCTAAAATATGTTGCGTTAATGGGTAATCTGTATTTAAAAGGGCCGGATTCGAAAAATTCTAAAGATAGACAGGCTAGAACACCGCCGAGTAGGCAGACCAGATTTCTGTTTATAAAATTTATTATCTAATTTGAAATAAGTCATGTTAGTTATGTGTTTGCAGATGTCAATCAAAGTGTTTATGGGGAGTGATAAGATGAATTTAATTTTTCTCAAGAGAGTAGTAAGAAGGTTGCATTTTTTGATTGGTATATTTGTGTGATGGGAAGTTATATCTAAGCTGTTCATAGTTTTGTTTTGTATATCGATATCCTTATTTGATTAGATAAGTCACTGGAGTTCATAACGCGTGAGGGGCTGATTGTGCCGAATTGGAGGGTTAATATTTTAGCTATGGCGTGAGCTATTTTGTGAGTGGTACAACCAATGCTGGAAATAATGGGTCGTTGGGTTTGGTTTATGGATTTTGGGTGGGGCTTATCCTATGGGGATAATTGGGTGATGTTTGATGAGGGAAGTCAATGATCTTTGGTTTTTGACGAGATTTTTGAAGAAATTGCTTAAAGAAGCAATGTCTTTATTGATGGTAATTAAATTAGATATTTCATTGGTATTTGTGTCTTCGAGAAGGGAACTGATTTTGTCTACGTACCTATGTTGGAGTATGATTACAACTCGACCACTTTTGTCGGCAGAGGAAATGATGATGTTCGGATTTTGGGTTTTGTATATATCTTTTGGGAAGGGATGGATCATTTTTGAGAGACAGAGACGAGACCGAATCCTTGGATGAAATATATATATATATATATATATATATATATGAGTAAATAATAGAAAGGAATCCTACAGTATGGAGAAAAATGGAAACCAAAGTAATCCAAAAGTGATGAATTTATTACAAAGGAAAGTTGACCTTAAAATATTTTGGTTTTAATGAACCTTCATCAGGTCTTTAAGATGGTGAAACAACGGTTTCACAATCTCCAAGAAGGTTCATTAAACCGAAATGTTTTAACGTCGACTTTCTTTCGCAATGAATTCATTACTTTTAGTTTACTTGGTGTTTCATGTCCTTTATGACGGTTGATACCGGTTACATTGACAACAACACTCATACGTTCATTTTCTACGCCATACTTTATTCTTCTGAACCAATGACAGCATTCACCGTTAAACGGAGAAGACCTTGACTTAGTTCTTCATGCAACACATTGTTTTTTTCTTCAATTTTCTCCATGTATATAATCAACTCGTGTTGCCTTCACGGATTTCTCTCTCGAGAAAAAGAGTGTAAAAAGCAATTGATGAAGGTGACTAGAGACGGTAGCGAACATGAAAAGCATAACACAAAAGGAGAGTGACGCTGAAACGATGACTACACTCTTTGTTGAAACAGAAAAAATATCAGAGGTTAGTGAATATTTTCTTTGAATTTTTAGTGGTAAATTATAAAAGTGAGTACTATTCCTATCCTTCACTAAGAGAAAGGAAAAAAATTGGGGAGGAAATGCTGAGAAACTACTGCAGGGTGGCATAGATAGCAACATCAGGAGAAATAAAAGGGTCACGTCACCCTTCTATATTTAAAGAAAAAAAAACGCTATTCAGTGGCAGATCCGGAAGATCTAAATAATACAACTTATGTGAAACTCAAAGCATTTATAAACTAATAACACCTCATTGCTTTTGATCTTAACAATTAAAGAATGTAAATAAGTTTCGGTAACAAATTAAAATAAAACTAACTGGTTTTAAAAAATCAAGAGTTAAAACTTAACAAATTCAAGGCGAAAACTTTTTCTTCTTTCAAAGTGAAAGCCATGGGAAGTAGCATGGTGGATGTTAAGTAAGTCGGCTGAATCCAATGTTGGGTCAGCAGCAAGTTTCACCAGACGCTGGGCGGAAGAACCTCAGTGGTCAACGGCTCGGGTCAAATAGTTCAGTCAGAAAACTACGGCTACTAATTTTTATGAGTGGTGCCAATTGATGAGTAAACACCCCTTTCCAAAAAAACAACTCACAAAATATTACCAGGGCACGGCAGCAGAATGTTGAATTCAAATTTTCATGATTAACTCGATTATTCAAGCACGTTTTAAAAAAATCAAAATTCAACCCAATTTGCAAGAAAAGAAATAATATATGATTTGTTACTGCCGAAACCAAGCCAAAGTTTTTACCGAAAAAGAGTTTTTTAATGAAAAGGAGGAGTGGAGGATTGAACAAAAAAATAAAAAGGAGGATTTTCAACTGCTCTCCTGATTAAGGACCTCACCAAGTCTATAAGAAAGCACGTTAGTGAATTGAAAGTAACGAGAACACTATAATGACAGCATATAAACAAGATTTAATCCCAGAACTTAACTTCCTTTAGTAAACAAAACAAATGCAACTTCCCATCCAAATAATGGTTCTCTTAAGATTTTTATTGAGGAGGAATGGAATAAAATCTCTGAAGAATTTATTTTGAGGGCATCCAAATCATTTCGAAGACGTGTGGCCACAATAATTGAAAAACAAAATAGCGGCCATATTGAGTAAATTTACCGTTTTGTGTCTATCTTCTTATTAATCTTTTTTTATAATAGTGTCGTTTGTTATTATATTTGAATATTCCTAATTTTGCTTCCACGCCCAGTATATAATTAAAAAAAAAAGACAAAAACAATCAATATATATGTGTATCAATTATTTTTAGCATATGTTGAATAGAGATTTTCCAAATAACACTTCTTAAGTTTTGAATCCAGAGTTTTTTGTCGCCTACATTGATTGTCTTACCAAGGGTTGCCCAGTTGGCTGGAGCTGTAGAATATACCTTTTGCATCTCTGCAGAGGGGTAAGACTCCCCCGATGAGTGTCCAGGATATGACACTAAACAATCTGACGGTGAGACTCCAGTAATGCTGGAGCTTTGAGGGATACAGAGTACCCCATCATTGCCATGGCTCCCAGGTCCACTCTGGCCCGGAGTGGTAGCACCTGATAGGGTCATATCTATGGGTTAAATAGAACTAAACTGCTTACTTACGCTAAACTGCGTACTTACGCTAAACTGAATTGCTTGAAATAGAACTGTTTTGATGTGTAAACTGCGTACTTACGTTAAACTGAATTGTTTGAAACAGAAGTGGTTTTGACATTTAACTGTGTGTAGACAAAAACTATACTTATGCTAAACTGAATTGTTTGAATTAGAACTGTTTGACCAAACTGAATAGCTTGAAGTAGAAAAGTTTTTTTACTATTAAACTGTGTACTCATGCTAAACTGAATTGTTTGAAATAAAGTAAAAAAGTAAAGTTGGCGACCGCAGTCGAGGGCTACCTGAAGGCTCCCTTTTCAATAGCTACTACACCGAGTTGTAGGGGAGGGCGCTACTCCTTTCCCTGGATTACTCCATTTCACCCTTGAAACGTACCTTATAATGCTGAATGTTCAGCAGGGAGGAATCAAGTACCATTTTTTGAGTTTTTGGTATGACTCGACCTGAAATAGAACCCCAGTCTCCCGGGTCGTTGGCAAACACTCTACCACTAGACCAATGGGCCGGTCCAAAGTAAAGTGAGCGACCTTAGTCGAGGGTGATCCGAAGGCTCCTTTTTTAATAGCTACTACACCGAGGTGTAGGAGAGGGCGCTGCTCCATTCCCAAGATTGCTCCACTTTACCCTTGATCCTCACCTTATAGCGCTGAGTGCTGAGCAAGGCGGCATCAAGTACCATCTTTTGAGTCTTTGATATGATTCGACCTGGGATTGAAACCTGGTCTCCAGGACCATTGGCAAACACTTTACTCATTTGGCCAATGGCCTGGTATATGTTTGAAATAAAACTGATTTTTGATGTTTGAAATAAAACTGATTTTTGATGTTTGAAATAAAACTGATTATTTGTATAAAAATGGATTTGGCATTAAATAACCAACAAAGGTTGATATGTCATAAAACCCAAACAAACAAACAAATCATTTTTCCTAAAATGCTACAACGATAGTTACTTATCAAAGAAAGAAAGTTGTTTAGGGCTTACACCAAAATCAGAATCTGCCCAAACCATAGCTGGGAGATGAAGAGAAGGATTCTTACATTTCCCAAAGGTATTTGCTGTATGTGAAACGCAAACAGTAACGACCAGGATTTCAACTCTGTTCCTCGAGTCCAATAACCATCGTACCACGGGCATTTTCACTGCACTAAAAAAAAAAACGCGACCTTCTGGCATATGGAAAGGAGTCCTCGAAGTGTAGAAGGGGTCTCTCTTAGGTGCAGTGGCTAACGTTCGGGACTTCGATATCGTAGTAAACGAGTTTGAACTCCAGTCACGTTATAACGTTCGCTTTCGGACTAATACCCTTTGGAAACTATGAACCCCTAATTCACTCCAGAATTATATAGTAGAATGTACTACTAATATTATACTACAAAAATGCCTTTCGTATTAAATAACCCACAAAGGTTGGAGGTGCCCGTGGTGTAATGGTTATCGTCGTAGAAAATGGACACGGCGACACGAGTTCAAATCCTGGACGAGACTGATCGCATTTCACATAGCACTAATACCCTTGGGAAAGCTATGAATCCAATTATTCTCCCTCCAGCTATGGGCAAATAGTAGGGCAGACTAGGTTCTTCAGCCTTAGTGAGGCAACTAGTCTAGGAGAAGGAAAACTCTGAATTCAAACCTAGTCTAGGAGAAGGAAAACTCTGAACTCAAACCTAGTCTAGGAGAAGGAAAACTCTGAACTCAAACCTAGTCTAGGAGAAGGAAAACTCTGAACTCAAACCTTCGCTTAAAAATTGACCTTGTGTCATATCCTGCCCGAGCGGAGGGATTGGTAAATATGAATAACCCACAAAGGAAACAAAACCAAACAAAACCAAACCATGTTTGCGATGGTCCTGTGGTTTCAGTCGCAAGTGGGTTCTTATGGGGTTGAGTTGATTGCTACACGCGCCCTTGTTTTGAGTTCAAGTTTATTTTTCCTTCTTTTAGACCGGTTTCTTTAACGAGGTTGAATAGCTCAGTCTGCCCTAATATTTAATATTTATTGAAGAACAGGATCGAAACCATTAGAATGAGCTCCAAGTGAAATGCCAGCTGGATTTGAAATTGCCTGGAAGAGTCCATTTCCTACAAAGTTTGCTGGTATTCACTTATGCAACTCCTATCTATCTCATTCAGTTCATATCTATCTATCTATCTATCTATCTATCTATCTCAATTATATGCAATTTTGGAGAATAGCTTTCAAAATGATTCGTATTCAGGTTAGAAGAGAAATTGCTTTTTTTAAGCGTATTGATAGCCAAAAATTGAAACAACTAACGCCAACGGCAATGTCCTTCAGTCATCGCCTTGTCATACGACTTAATTACCACCAAATTAATTACCACGCTATTGAAAATTTTTCTCTCACGTTAATTACTCTTCTTTTCCCTGTTTTTTTTTAAAAAATAAATAGCCTTTCCCCTGCAATCACTCTTATGTGGGGGAGGATTGAGATGGCTCCGGGTGACAGAAAGCAATTCCTGTTTCTGATCAGATATCAATCGCCCTCTAGGGAGGACTTTGAATACACTGATTGTACCCCCCACCCACCCGCAGAGGGGGTAAGAACCCCCTCATCTCCAAAAGAGAATGTTTTGAGTATGACACTATACTATATCTGATGGCGAGGTTCGAGTTCTGTAGATCTGGGGAATGTGGAGTACCTCTTTATTTACGGGGCGGAAGAAGGTTTATTTGTGGCTGTCATTAATCGTTGATATTGTTGGGAAATTCTGAGGTTTATAAACGGAGTTCTTTTCTTTTTCTTCTTCCCATATTTACTTGTCTTCTTTTGTCCGCCGAAGCTGTGAGAAAATTAAGGACGGAAGGAAAAAGTTGTTTACATTCAACTAAACGCTTTAACAAAATCTATGATATGAGAGAGAGAGAGAGAGACAGAGAGAGAGAGAGAGAGAGAGAGAGAGAGAGAGAGAGAGAGAGAGACGCTTTAAATATGATGGTGTGGAGAAGGCGGCTGAAGAAGGTTTATTTGTGGTTGTGGTTAATTGTTGGGAAGTTGTGAAGTATGTAAACTGACTACTTTTCTTCTTCTTACTCTATTGTTGCCTTCTTTTGTATGTCGAAGCTGTCAGGGAATTAAGGATGAAAGAAAAAAAAAAAAACAAGGATACCTTTAGACTTTTTGTGACTATTCTGTGGTGTAGGATGTTTTCCTGAACCAGCAGAAATAGTCGCGCTTCTCCAGTTAAAGCGTTTGAAGCATATTAAGGAATCATCTTCGGCAATTACATGTTTGAGGGACAGTTGTGTTCAGTGGGTATGTTTAGCAGTGGGTATGTTTAGCAACTCGGAGAGACACAACGCACTGCTAAGTTTGGGACACAGCAGGCACGTGCGTTCCCTACTAGCATTAGGGAGAGAAAAAGGTCAGTTCGGTCGAGGCGTCTCGAGGTAACTAAGAGAGTTTCTTTTTGGTGCTAAGAGACCCCTCTTTTTAGGAATGCACTGATTTTGCTTCCTGTCTGAGGCCTCCTGGAAAACTGTTACTTTTTGGATTTATTTTATTTTTTTCCTTTCTTTTTAATCCCCACATATTATACTTACTCTAAGTTACTCTCTGACTTTAAGTGAGAGTACATTTCCATTGGTGAACACTCTATCCCCTAGGCCCATATATATATATATATATATATTCAAGCAAATTTTGTTCAAGACGATGAAACACTGTATATCATTCTTAATTTTATTTTTCAATGAACTAAAAAAACAAAAACAAAAAAACAAACAACAAAAAACAAAAAACAAAAAAACAATACCCACAAAAAATTCCCCTGAAGAAAAGCGAAAACGCATTGGAGAAAAACTTCGGGCAACTTGTCTATCAATTGAACCTGGACCCTGAATTGTTACAGCTCTTCTCAAGAATTGAACACTCCAGGTTGCCGATAATGTATATGTAGAAAAGTTTTTTTTAATTTCCTTCACATACGTCTGGGGCATGACGTCTGACTGACGTAAAGTCAGTCAGGTTTTGATCCCAGCTTCAGGCACTTCGCGAGTCTAGTCACACTGAAGAGTTGTAATATAGTCTGTCTGTGGATGACATATAAGTAAAGTTGGCGACCTTTTCAATAGCTACTACACCGAGGTGTAGGGGAGGGCGCTACTCCTTTCCATGGATTGCTCCACTTTACCCTTGATACGTACCTTATATTGCTGAGTATTAAGCAAGGAGGCATCAACTACCATTTTTCAAGTCTTTGGTATGACGCGACCTGGGATTGAACCCAGGTCTCTCAGACCATTGGCGAACACGCATTAATACAAACGTTTGTTAAAGAATACAGGTGCATTCTTTTGGTGAGTCCCAAAGGATATAAATATATAAGTGTATATGCAGTATTATATTTGTAGCGTTATTTGCAAATAAGAAGAACCTGTAGCTCCAGTAACTCGTAAAAAGTGATTTAATCAAAACAATGAACTTAGCAAATGAACGAAAAATTTGACAAATGCGGTGACATTGAATTGATGGCGAGGATTTAACTGAATGAGAAAAGAAAGCCTGTTTCTGTTGATGAAGCAATTCTTTTCGAATAATTGAAACTTCTGAATTGGTAAATCATGTAATCTTAAAAAAAAAATCAACAAAAACACAACAAAACATTTCCTGACTTGATCTACTGAGTAGGATACAGTCGAAAATAGGAAAATAATTATATTATTGTTGGCCTATGGATTGTTTCAAGCTGGTTAAGAATGAGATAGTTTTAAGAAAGACTGTTCTTACTGCAACAACTGGTATAAAACTAAAGAGACGTCTCCTGGAATGTAAGAACTGAAATAGGTTTTCTTAATTACAGGTTTAAGGAAACGAAGAGCTAGTTATCTTGAAAATTCTGTAAAGTCATCCGATTTTCTGGTCTGAGTCTTCATTGCCAATTTGTTCTCCTGTTTCATTAGTAGATCACCTTGGTTCAGAGAAAGGCCAGAAGTATGGAGAATCAATAACTCACCCATATTGATCTGCAAAATCAATATTTATGGCAATCTGGATTTCCAGAAATTAATAAGTCTGGTTTCAGAGGGCCTTCCAACAGCTGTCCTACCTTTCGTCTAAAAAGAGTAAGGTCATATTTATTGCCTGGAGACTGAACCACCCGATACTGTCCCTCGTTTTATTTTCTCAGTCATTACTCTTCCTCCCACTGTCTTTTAGAAAAGCCTTAGACCTTCCGTCTATTCGGTTCAAGCTCCCAAATGTGTCTGTTAACTTGCCTGCCGGCCGCCAGTATTCAAATAACTCTGTTTTCATCTTCTGTCAACTATCGCAAAATTTGTGCACCTCTTCTGATCGTAAAGTTCCGGGTGAGAAACTTGTTTCCTCTGTCCACATTCGGTCACATGTTGCATCCAACCAAAAGAAAGAAGTAGATTGGGAGAAGTGACTACATAACTATGTTTTATTAATAATTTCATAAAGGGTGTTTTTAAAGTACCGAAATTATTTGTATATAACACGTACTTATGTATAACACATAATCCTTAACTTTAGATCACGAAAAAGACTTCTCATGTATAATATGTAGTTTTTTGAGCATTTGTAGCAGCTAATTTGTTTAACTTTTTATCGATTTGTTCTGACTAAAAATAAAGATTTTTTATAGTTTTCAGCATAACTAAAGATTACACAGTATTTAGAGCACACACACACACACACACACACACACACACACACACACACACACACACACACACACACACACACACACACAGAAAAATGCAGCTAGCTGGCAGCGAAAACAATTTCACATTAGGAGAAATAAAGCTATATACAAACACATATTCAAGTGGATATTTCTCTGGAAAGACGTAAAACACATTAGTTTGGACTATAAAAGTTGGCAACCTTAGTCGAGGACGACCAGAAGGCTCCCTTTTCGATAGCTACTACCCCGAGGTGTAGGGGAGGGCGCTATTCCTTTCCCTGGATTGCCCCACTTTACCCTTGATACAGACCTTATATTGTTGATTGTTAAGCAAGGAGGTATCAAGTACCATTTTTAAAGTCTTTGGTATGACGCGACCTGGAGATTGAACCCAGGTCTCCCGGACCATTGGCGAACACTCTCCCCACTAGGATAATGAACCGAGTTTAGACTATAGATATAACTTCCGTAACATCCCTAAGAAACTCAACAAATTTCAAACATCAGTCCACGTGTCAACAGGGTAATAATATTTTCAAAAATAAGAACGCTGAATATATTAACATGAATCTTTCTTTTTTATACCCACTTTCTTTTCTCCTGCTATTTAAAGTACTGAAGAAGGTTATTATTACCGAAACGTTCAACGTCAACTTTCATTATAAATTCATTAAATTTTAGGTTATCTGTTTTTTTCTAGTTTATATATATATATATATATATATATATATATATATATATGCGGGATTTTTTCTTTTAAACATGTTTAATTAAATAAGACAGACACTTCAAGTTTGCCAATTTTATCGTTGTTCCATTCAAGCCTTTATAAGAGTTCTTGGACTTCTAGATGGAATTAATTCAATTCATACTTTTTCCGATTATTATTCCGAAGACATCTTTTGCGGAACGAATAATGAAATATCTTCCCACTTGCTTTTTATCCTATCCTTTATATAAATGTATATGACACGTATTTTGTGTTCGTCATTTCCTTATTTCCTTACTAAAGTTGGCCCCAGCTGGAGCTGAAAACACCCAGGAAAAGTTCGGCTCCTTCTCGTATTTATCTACTCATTGGCCTAGTGGGTAGAGTGTTGGCCAATGGTCCGGGAGACCTGGGTTTAATTCCAGGTCGCATCATACCAAAGACTTTAAAATGGTACTTGATACCTCCTTGCTTAACACTCAGCGATATAAGGTACGTATCAAGGGTAAAGTGGAGCAATCCAGGGAAAGGAGTAGCACCCCCCCTTACACATCGGTGTAGTAGCTATTGAAAAGGGAGCCTTTTGGTCGCCCTCGACTACGGTCGCCAACTTTTACTTACTTGTATTCATTTCATCCTGAAGTTAAACGACTTGTGAGAAGACTTGAACGGATCGTCGATAAAATAAACTGCAACGAAGTGTTTGTCTTATTTAATCAAATATATTTAAAATCAAAAGAGACTGACTTCGGCATTAAATAACCCAGAAGGGTGGATATTCTGTAAAACCAACCACTCTTTACAGAGCGTAGAGTTGATTTATCAAACTAGTAAGCAGAGAGTCACGTTTTATGATTAGGAGTCAGCTTTGTTGGAAGATCACTGACGGTGCTCTCAGATATCTGATCTGATCTAATGTCATTTTAATATACATTTGAGAATTAAATACACAATCGATAATTGCATTAAGATTATGTGGAAAGATTGAATTGTTTTTTTAGGGTTTTTTTTTTTGCTTGTTTTATTTTATGAATGAACCGGTCATATGTACTTTGTTGAGTCGTTCTTAGTGCCATTGATTTTTCTTTTTATTTAAATCATACGATTTAGATGTGTTTCTAAGCGCCTCCCACGCTGGGTCTTCGATTGGATTTTAACTTGGGCGATTTAGAGAAAGCGGTGTTTTTCCTGCATTGATATTCGCCGTTAATCGGATTGGACGGTGAAACAGCTGCCAATTCCATTTCAATAGAAGGGAAAACTTACTTACTGATTCGCAATTTCGGAAATTGGTCTTGGAGGTTAATTCCTTTCTGTCTTTTGTGAATGGTAAGAAAATGGATTTAGATTTATCTGATTATTACGGGAAGAGCCGTTTCTTTTTGTGGGTATTCAATTCCTTTTTCTGTTTTGTTTCTCTTCTTATATCAAGGAAAAATACTAACAACTTGTAACATCTATGAATACAGGTTTAAAATGCTATAACATCTTCGATTTGAAAAATGCCACATCTGAACGATGAGGGTCCGGTCATAAAAAAACATTCGGAAATATTCTTTGGCACCATGTCTGTTCATACCTAGATTACATGCTACGAACGTCAATAGATCAAATAAAAGAAAATTGTTTCACATTAGAATAAGGAAAGAAGCCGACGATATTCCGCAGAAACTATCACGGATGCAGACTTCGCAGATGATTTAGCACTTTTTGTAAATACACCAGCTGAAGCCAAATTTCCGGTATGTAGCCCAGAGCAGACAGCAAGAGGCATTGGTCTCAACGTGAACTCAAATAAAACAATTCATGTGTTTTAATCAAGGTTGCTCAATCTCCTCATTAAATAGCAAGCATCTCAAATTAGTAGACCAGTTCACATACCTTGGTAGCAAAAACTCATCTACAGAAAGCATGGTCAGCATACATATAGGTAAAGCTTGGACTACTATTGACGGTTTAACGGCCATATGGAAATCTGATGTCTAAAAAATTCAAACAAGAATTCTTTCAAGCTGTAGCTGTGTCTGTACTACTGTATAACTGCACCACTCTGACGAAATGCTTGGAGAAAAAGCTTGGATGTTGCGTGCTGTTTTGAACAAATCCTGAAATTATACGACCTTTTACCTTCTATCAAACCACAAAAAGAAAAAAGAAAAAGGAAAACATGACGAACCAGACATGCTAGTTAGTTGGTTGATTGGTTGTTTTATTTTACAACCCTTTTCGGGACATTTACCGCCGAATTAAGTCATTTTAATAAAAGATTCAAACAATTCAATTCAGTATAAGTATAGTTTTTTTTTGTTTACATACTGTTAAATGTCGAAACTCTTCTATTTCAAACAATTTAGTTTAGCATTGGTACACAGTTTATAAGTCAAAACAGTTCTATTTCAAATAATTCAGCTAAGCATAAGTACGTAGTTTAGTTCTATTTGATCCATAAAGAGGACCCTATCAGGTGATCCCACTCAGAGTGGACCTTGGAGCGACGGCAATGAAGGGGTACTTCACATCCCCCAAAGCTCCAGCATTACTTGATCCTCACCATCAGATTGTTTAATGTCATATCTAGGACACTTATTGTCGTGGGGATCTTACCCCTCTGCAGAGATGCAGTCAGTGTATTCTACATCCCCAGAGGATTAGGCAAAAGACATGCCGTGGATCACGGGAGATGTAAGGACAAACTCATTAGCGGCTTTCTCCAATGGACACCTAAACAGGGACACACCAGTGTTGGCCGACCAGTGAAAACTTACATTCACCAGCTCTATGTGGACACTGGATGCCGTCTAGATGACCTACCTAGAATGATAATCAATAGGGGCGAATGGTGAGGGAAAGTCAAAAGTATCTGTACTTTCGGCACGCCTTAATGATGATTATTTAAAATCTTTTGTTTGAAAAATGGCTCACCTGTATGATGAGAGACTGGCTATTGAGAAAAACATTCAGGCATACATTCTTTAGCATGCAGATGATCTAGCTCGACTCCTGTTACATTACCATTTTGTTCTCTTGTTCGTCTGGGCTGTTGGTTTATAACGTAATTGAACGGGTCATAGAAAATTGAAATTGGGGGGAAAAATGAGAAAAACCAGACAGTCTACGAATGGCCAGTTGATCCCTGAGCTGAGTCAGGCCAAAGCACTTGTTGTAGGTCGGCCAGCCATGGGTGAATGACTACGGTAATTAAAAATGACTTGAAAAAAACCGTGGGTTTCAAATCTCTGTTGGTGTGAAACCACCGGAAAAGGGTATGGTCCTCCCCCAGACACGTGGGGAGGAGGTAAGAGGCAACCCGTGTTTGATAGAAGCAGACGACGAGGAGAGAAGTCGAGCCAAAGTTTTGCCCCAAAAGATGCCGCGCCCTTTTAAATAGAAAATATTAACTAGTCTTTTTTTCTTTTATGGGACAGCTCACGTTAGCGAGCCAACGATAAACCCCATAGAAAATTACTAAAATGTTCGTGTTGTTTTTCTGTATCAACCTTCACACCCTTCAACATATGCTTCACGACCACGTGGTATATCTGTCCCTGCTAGCTACTTATTGCTCTACCTACACGACAGCCGTCTTCTCTAAACCAACGTCTTTCATCGCTCCGTGCTGTCATAGGTTCTTTTCTGTTGGGGTGAATAACAAAGAGGTTTTCAGTGTGCACATTCTTTATTTATTTTCGATTTCTTTTACCAACATAACATAGCCAGCCGTACGTTGCCGGGTATTGGCCACCTTAGACCAAAAATGGAAATGATAGACCGCTAACTACAGCGATACTGGACTAACTATTTTAAAGTTGCAATCCATCTACTTACGTCAAGAACCTTTCGCTCACCTAAATGATCTCAACCAATCACAGCCAAGTTCTCAAATTTATCTTGGGACAATCACCTGACAATTAAACTAAGTGACATTAACGGTTTTAACTTTGAGGCAACTGATTAAATCTTATTAGATAATCTACGGTATCACTCAAATTATAGATACTGCAAATCTATTATTTAAAATTTCTTGCGAATTTTCGGGTTAAAAGATATTCTTTCCTATGATTTTAAAAGAGGGTCCTGTTTACAATGTAAATACTATTTATACAAT
Source organism: Sepioteuthis lessoniana (assembly GCA_963585895.1). Taxonomy (NCBI): domain Eukaryota; kingdom Metazoa; phylum Mollusca; class Cephalopoda; order Myopsida; family Loliginidae; genus Sepioteuthis; species Sepioteuthis lessoniana. The sequence goes on along the minus strand of OY757945.1, from coordinate 27,880,623 downwards.
ATAACTATTATACTGAAACGATCTCTGACTTACCCACATGTATTTATACCATTTAATTTTCTCTTGTTTTTATTTTTCATTCTCTAAGAAGAAGAAAAGGAGGAGGATGGAGGAGAAGGGGGACTATAAAGACCTAAAATTAATCGAAATTGATATTTTGTGTCCGGGGTTATTGAGCATGCTGGGAAATTTTCTTCCCTCGTGTTTTTACGCTTTCCAAATTTTCCTTCTTTGCTCCCTTTCTCTGTTTCTTCTATCATTTCTTCCTCTTTTCCTTCTATTATTGTTTGTTCCTTCTTTTCATTTCTCATTTCTTCCTTTCCTTCCTGTTCTTCCTTCTTTTCTTTTTCTTTCTTTTCTCTCTCCTTCTTCCTCTCCGACATTACCCCTCTCCCCAGTCTTTTACTCTTCCTATTCTTATTTTTTCTTTCTTTTTCCAGTTCTTCCATTTCCATCAATGTTCTTCCTTTCTGCATTTCGTCCATGTTTTTTTTTCTTTTCAGTGCTTTCTTCCTTTATTAATTCCTTTTCTATTTAATGTTTAGCATATTTTGATTCTAATTATAATTTTCCAGAAAGAGCACAAATCTATTGATTTGAATATGTGTTGTATTTTCATCTAAAAAAAAAAAACGGTATTTCAGAAGGCTGAAGCAAAATGAGGAATATTGTAGTATAATAATAAGCGACTCGATGATAAAACCAGATTAATTTTAATTTTAAATGATAAACAACAAAATAAGAAGTTAGATACAAAACAGTACAGGGTGCGGAAACAGAATTAGGAATATTCTAGTATAATAATAAACGACTTGATGATAAAACAAAATTAATTTTAATCTTTAAAAAATACACAACAAAATAAGAAGATAGACACAAAACAGTACAGGGTGCGGAAGCAGAAAATTCAAAGTAAAACTTTATCGTCAGAGAGCTTTTATGATAAATAAACTCGATGTTGGAGGTTCAAATTTGAACCTCCAACATCGAGTTCATATATAAAAAAGGTCTCTGACGATGAAGTTTTACTATGAAATTAATTAGACTCAAATAATTATTACTTCGCATTGCAATAGCCCTCTAAATTAATTCAGTAAATTAAAATAGAATAATTTGTGCATGCTTCAGCAAATTACAAAATACTTTTATATATATATATATATATATTTAAAACATCCAGTCAGTATCCAAGGACAGTGGGCGTGGGTTATTCTTTACATAGAATATATGAGGAAGATCATATAAATCTATGAGAGTGCTCAATTTATGGCTATTGTTATATATTCTTATTTTTTAATTCCTTTATTTTATCTTCTGAATACGAACTGTAACTCCACATTTGCTACTCTGCGACAAGAGAGAAGCATGTAAATAGTCATCTGACGAGACGGAGAGTATAGGAATAATATTCTCCGCCGAAATAAATTTATTATGACGACTTAACCGAGTTTGAGTCTCCAACAAATTGTACTCTCTCTCTCTCTCTCTCTCTCTCTATATATATATATATATATATATATATAAAATGACACTCATATATATATGAGGGTCATTTGATGGATAAAATTAATTTTTGAGAAAAAAGGAACAAATGAAATTTTCAGAATTTTTTCATAAATGTAGATTGTGGTTTATTTAGAATAGGTTTATAGCCAATATTATCTTAATCACTCAAAAACATTTGTTTTAAAGCTATTTGAAAAGACAGCGAATCAAACAGGATACTCTAGGCTTGAACAGAGGTCTGTCATCAAATCTTTGGTGATTTAGAAGTGCAAACCATGTGAAACTTACAGAAGAATGTTTGATGCGTACAGAGAAGCAGGTTTTATCCCTAAAATGTTTACAAATTGGCTAAACATGGAATTGTCATCTGAAGCGGGGTCAAAAAGACAGTTTAATCCCCGGCAAAGAAAAAGTTCCGGGCGCAACTATCAGAAAAGAAGATGATGCTGACAGTTTTCTGAAGCGTGAAAGGACTCACTATAATTGGTTTCATTGAAAAAAGGTGTGACTTGAAACAGCACTTCTAATTGGCAATATCTTAAACAAAATTCACTTAATTCATTGAATGTCCCTCGAGAAACACTTTCATCGATTTCAACATATGTTGGCCTCAATTTAAAAAAAAGCGGTTGATTAAAACAAGCACTAGTGTAAACGATAGTTTCTTGAAATAGTTTTTGTTCTTTAAACGCTTGTATATAACAAATTCGTTTGTTATTTGCAAGCAGCGAATGGAGCTACTGTCTCCTCCATCCATAACGCGGGGTCGGTCACAATTGGTGCTCCCGAAATATGCACAAACGCATAACTATTCATTCATTCAAACCCACACTTATAATTGTTTCTCAATCGGGAGCTAGTAGACTCAATAAGAGTTTATTTTCTTGTCTACATATAACAGCCCTGGTAGCGTAGAAAAAAAGTGAGTTCATGCCTTTCCTAAGGACATTGATGCAAAGAGAAGACAAACTCGAACCAAATTCGCCAATTTCATTTTCTCCGCCAATAGCCATCAATTAGAGAGAAAAAAAAACGAGAGAAAAACTGACAAAAGAAAAAATAGACAAATAAATACATATCAATTGAATGCCATTTAATGTTCGTTATATTATCAAGATTATAAGTTGACTCTCACAAAAATACATACGTTCATACACAAATATATATATATATATAACTAAAGTTGGTAACCGTTGTTGACCCGAAGGCCCCCTTTTCAATAGCTACTACACCGAGGTGCAACTCTTTTCCCTGGATTGCTCCCTTTTACCCTTGATATGTACCTTATAACGCTGAATATTAAGCAAGGCGGCATCAAGTACCATTTTTAAAGTCCTTGGTATTATTTGGCCTAGGATTGAACTCCGATCCCCCGGATTATTGGCAATATATATGTATATATGTGTGTGTGTGTGTGTATGTGTGTATGATTGCGCTAAAAGCAATGCGAGAACATACACACATACAAAAACTCTGATGATCCTGTTCGACGAAAGTAATTAGTTTCTCCTCAAAAATAAAGTAATTAGTTTCTCCTGTCATTTTTTAAGCCTGATCCACAGATTTGTTCTTTTTATCTATTATTATTATTATCATTATTTAGAGTTTTTCATATCAGCGTTAGCTAATGGTTTTTCACTGGAGTTCGAGTGACAGCAAGTCTCCTCAAGTCTCCAGGACTCTTTTCAATATTCTGGCCGTTCTCAATAATGCTGTCGTTTGGATGGTCTCCACTCGTCCGCCAACTTCCAAGTCATCTAGTCCCTTTAATAATTCTTTAGTTACTGTGCCAAAAGCACCAATCGCAACTGGTATAATTGTCACCTTCATGTTCCATAGTTTTTTTTCAATTCTCTTATCAAGGTCGAGGTACTTATCCTTCTTTTCACATACTTTCAGTTTTATTCTGTGGTCAGCCGGGACAGCAAAGTCGACAATTTTGAAAATCCTCTTTTTTTGTTGATTATTACGGGGTGGAACGATAAAATTGTCGCCCTAGAAAAGACGACATGATTCCATTTCCGTTAAATGAAAACCGGTTTTCTTTTTTTGTTGCAGACCATCTACTAGTTAGCCAGTTGTGTACAAATCCCAAGATCGATAGGAGCCTTCTATCATGTCTGAACGTGACACAATGTTCAACGAGCGAGATCGGAGATGCGCCACTGTACAACTCATGCTCTCTACCGATCCAAGTTATGACAGCCATAACCATCGCTGGATTGCCACGAATAACAGTGACGTGCCCAGGGTGATGAAAACAAAGTTTCCGGCTACGGTTATGGTCTTTGGTGTGGTTTCAAGTGAGGGCTACATCATGCCACCTCACATCTTTGAAGTAGGCTTGAAAGTCAACACCAAAGTGTACCTGGATGTGCTGAAGAGTGTGGTGATCCCCTGGTGCAATCAGGTGGCCGGTGGCAGACCCTGGGTGTGGCAGCAGGACTCGGCGCCGGCCCACAAGTCCAAAGAAACCCAGGCTTGGCTTCAGAAGGAGTGCTACGACTTTGTACCCTTCTCTCACTGGCCCCCCACCTCACCCGACCTGAACCCGCTGGACTACTTCGTTTGGTCATACGTCGAGAACATCACCAACATGACCTCCCACAACACCAAAGCCAGCCTAATCGCCGCCATCCGCCGAGTATTCGCCGAGCTCTCGCCGGCGCTTGTGGAAAAGGCATGCTCCCAGTTCTGGATCCGTATCGAGGAGGTGATTGTGGCTGAAAGCGGCTACAATTTTATCGTTCCACCCTGTATAATGTCTGGTCTTCTGGCCGAGATTAGGTGATCTTTGTGTATGTCAAAGTCCCGAAGGAGTTTATGTGTGCCATTTTCTAGGACAGGCGCTGAGTTGTGCATATACCATTTATTCGTATGGTCAAATTTAAATTTCTTGCTCATCTCCCAGTGGATCACCTTAACCACCCAGTCGCGTCTACGCTTATACTCCTTCTGTGCTAATTTACTGCATTCGTTTATCATGTGATTGATCGTTTCGTCTCTGTCACCACATAGCCTACATTTGCTATTTTGTTGAGTCTTAGCATTTCTCGTTTTGATATGATTGGTTCTTATGGCGTTGTTTTGTGCTGCTATTAGGAGAGGTTCTGTTTATCTCTTAAAGTTTCCTTTTCTTAGCCAGGTTCAGGTTTTCTGGTGAGAGATGTTGTTTATTAGTCGTTTAAAACGCCTATAGAGTTGTTTTTCTTCCCATTTTTCCCTAGTTATTGTCATTCTGTTGTCTATCATGTTGTCAGCATTGTTTCTGATGGATGTAATCAGTCCTCGTTCGTGTTTTCCTATTTAGTCTTCGAGTCGTATTGATGTGTCAACGCTGTCTTCGATGTTGGCAAGTCCTCTTCCTCCCTCTTTTCTTGATACATATTGTCTGTTAACGTCGTCTCTGGGATGTAATGCCTTGTGCATGGTTATTAGTTTTCTAGTTCTTTTTTCCATTTGTCTAAGTTCATCTTTGGTCCACTTGAGAAAGGGTATCGAATATCTAACGAGGAGTACAGCCCAAGTATTTATTCCTTTGATAAGGTTTCTGCAAGAGAGTTTTGTCTTGGGCAGTTTTCTAGTTCTCCTGACATATTCTTTTTGAATTTTGTCTTTCATTCCCATTTGTTTGATGGTATCAGCCTCCAAGATGCCCATTTATTATTATTATTATTATTATTATTATTATTATTATTATTATTATTATTATTATTATTCACTCATTAGAGCTTTTCACATCAGCGTTAGCCGATGGTTTTTCACCGGAGTCTGAGTGACAGCAATTCTCCTCAAGTCTCCAGGACTCTTCTTAGTATTCTGGCCGTTCTCAACAATGCTGTCGTTTGGATGGTCTCCACTCGTCCGCCCACTTCCAAGTCCTCCAGTCCCTTAAGCAATCCTTTAGTTATTGTTCCAAACGCACCAATTACAATTGGTATTATTATTATTATTAATATCTATTCACCTATTTAAAGCAATTCAATTAGCATTAGTCATGTGTTTGCACACAGTTTAAATGTCAAACAGTTCTATTTCACACATACATAGGACCCGATTAGGTGTTACCACTCCGTGCCAGAGTGGACCTGGGAGCAATGATAATTAAGGTGTAATCCACATTCCTTAAAGCTCCAGCATTACTGGAGCCTCACCATCAGATTGTTTAGCGCCATATCCAAGACATTCGTTGTGAGGGGGTTTTAGGCCACTACAAAGATGCAGTTGGTGTATTCTATAGCTCCAGCCGACAGGGCTGGCTTGTTGTTGAATTCCAGCGGCTTAAATGAACTTATATTTAGGTGAAAATTCCGTGTGTGTGTGGAGGGGGGGACATTCAAAATTTGCATCGAAACTCACCCCTTAATTTTTTTTCAGTGAATGAGAATCGGGCATTTATAAAGGTTTCTATTTCTCAGGAAACCCAAACATGCTGTTTGGCTTGGTTTCTTCGTTTAATGTCATATTAAACTTTGTGGGTTATTTAAAGCAAATCCTTGAAAAACATCAGTGGTAGTATTCAGCCCATAGCGAGAGGGACAAGGGGGTTCAAACTTTTCCCAAGAGTATTAGTCCGTTAGGGAAAATAATGGCGCGACCGAAGTTCGAAATTGTTGTCCAGCACTTTACACATTACACTACAAGGACTGCTGTATGCTAAACTGAATTGCTTGAAATAGAACTGTTTTGAAATGTAAACTGCTTACTTATGCTAAACTAAATTGTTCGAAATGGAACTGTTTTTGTATGCTAAACTAAACTGTTTGAAATGGAACTGTTTTTGATATAGAAACTGTTCTTACGCTAAACTGAATTTTTTGAAATAGAACAGCTTTGTCATCTGACTTTGTGTAAACAAAAAACTATACTTACACTAAACTGAATTGTTTGAAAAAGAACTGTTTATTTGTATAAAAATGGATTTGGCATTAAATAACCAACAAAGGTTGATATGCCATTAAACCCAAACAAACAAGCAAACAAGGACTGCCTCTAAGAAGCCGTTTGAGCTCTCATAGTCCCCACTTGGTGCCAGTTTATGTCTCTCGAGCGATCCCCTACCCTCTGCTCGTTTGCTGCATTCCACTAAAGCAGAGATCACGTGACGAAGCAACTGAATAAATAAATATGGGCTTCTTTATTTTTAATTAATAATCAAGACAGTTAATTGGTACCGATGTTAATGAGAGCTATATTAAATCTACATTCCTTAAACAATACAAATTTTCGGTCAGGATTCTCCAGAAAAGCACCTGTAACCTCTGTGCGTAAGGTGCCACATTCTTACAATGTTTATGGCTTTACTCTTCTTCTTCTTCTTCTTCTTCTTCTTTATGTGTGAACAGAATTGACAGTACTTAATCAGTAACCCCACAGAATAAATTCAAACTGTTTTATTTTTTATGTTCTCTCCTGTCAGGCTGATACTTGTCCGGCAATCACTACACATAAAAATCACTCGAATTTAAATGACCGGTGGGGCGGAGATTACGTTGACTGTATTCTCTACTGAGCGGTAATATCCATCTCCCCCCCCCCCACCAATGGTTGTCCTGGATATCACACTAAACAGTATTTGATGGCGTGGATCCAGTTGTGGAGATCCGAGGAGTGTTGAGTGTTGAATACCCTTTAATCGCTTTTACTCTAAACAATTCAATTAAACAGCAGTCATTTGTTTACACA
>OY757945.1:27800434-27873232 GCA_963585895.1 Sepioteuthis lessoniana | reverse complement strand
TCTCTCTCTCTCTCTCTCTCTCTCTCTCTCTCTCTCTCTCTCTCTCTGTATATATATATAAACTTTTTCCAACCATTCCACTGCATCTCCGCAGAAGGGTAAGACTACTCCAACGAGTGCCCAGGATATGACATTAAACCATCTGATGGAGATACTCCCAGTCCTAGACTTTTTAGGAAATACTGAGTACATCTTCATTGTCATTACTCTCAAGTCAACTCTGGCCCGGAGGTGTAGCATCTGATAGGGTCCTATCTATGGGTCAAATAGAAATGTTTGACATTTAAACTGGGTACAAACAAATGACTTACGTTAAATCGATTTGTTAGAAATAGAACTGGTTCACCATATAATTGTGTGTAAACAAATGACTGATGCTTAATAGAATTGTCAATGAAGCACAACAACACTTGGAACAATTTAACAGTTGTCTGTATTGTTGAATAGAATTATTATTACTCATTAGCAATACTTGGAACTCTTTAACTGTGTACCTAAATTGAATGGTTACATAGCAATATTTGAAATAATTTAAGTAAGTGCAAACAAATGTTTATAACTAAATAGAACAATCCATGTTAGACTATTTGGAACCATTTAACTGTATGCAAAAATAGTAATACTTGTGTAGAAAGAAATTAGCACTGACTCATTTAAAAATAAGATTACCTACAAACTATTGACTTACAAATTATATGTATAGCCTTTTTTACTGTATGCAAACAAATGAGCTCTGGCTCGTTTAAAAATGTTATCTACAAACCATTCCTTTTTTATATGCATAAAGAGGATTTGGCATTGTATAAGCCACAGTGGTTGATATGCAATAACACCCAACCAAACCAAACTTATTCAGACATAAGTAATATGCCCTTAGAGGAAGAAACCAAATAAAACTATACAAACACACACACACACACACACACACACACACACTTATATATATATATATATATATATATATATATATATATATATATATATATATATATATATAAAGAATTCTTCTTAGTATAGTTTATATAGTTCGTAATAGTTTTTTGAAAAAACTTTGTTCCTGCTATATTTTCACTTCTTGGCATAATTTCTGACAAACTTATCCCTCTTGCTATATATAAATATCTATATTTCGTGTTTTTGGAAATTTCAAAAATGCGTAACAGGATTGAAATAAATTTATAATCCTATGTGACCGGTTTCGTTGTTTTTCTTAAAGAAGTATATATATATATATATATATATTGGCAATAAAAAGATCAAAGGTTTTATTAATGATGAATATTAACTGGAAAATACAGAATTACAACAAAAATAAAAAAGAGAATATGTTGGGTGAAGAAAAAATTCTCTATTTTTTTTTTTTCGATTTAGCACTGTTGAGCGAGGACCGAAACCCTTTGGCAAGCCTTCCATCTTTCAAGATTTAATTTTCATCATGAATAAAATTTTTGGTCTTTTTATTCCCATTATCAAATTCTGCAAATCATGCTGTTTCCCTTCGTCAGAAGGGGATGATGTGGGTGGTATGTTAGTAGAGGTTGGACTTTCCTGACTACAACCTACTTTTGCATTGCTACAGATATCAGCTAAGCGGCAGCTTAAAAAATGCTGTATAACAAGAGAGGGCGAGCCAGTTCTCTCTCTCTCTCTCTCTCTCTCTCTCTCTCTCTCTCTCTCTCTCTCTCTCTCTCTCTCTCTCTCTCAAGAGCCCTAATTTTCTTCAAATATTTTTACGTGACTATAGAGATAAATAATGCTAGACATTTGATTAACTCGGCAAATGAAAATGCGTACTATACTTGTCGCATTTGTTAGATATTGACCCTTGACCGAGCCGCGCATCAGAGACGCACCTGTCTAAATAAGCGGAAGAAGGTCACGTAATCTAATCGGAATTAAGTGGGTGTTATGAAATAATATATGCAGACGCCCGCGGCAGTTGAGTCAGTTGGTGTCAATGAGGGCCGAGCCAGAGCCAGCTTGCAGTCACTGAGGGCACCCAGCTGGGGGCTTGTAGCCCATACCAGGCCTCCGGTTGAGCAACCCAGCCGAGAAGCAAAAGAAGTGCTAAGTGGGGTCTTGAAGATAACACAGCGTGCTATGGTCAAGCGAAAAAGTTATGGGTCAATATAGCAATCTGTCTTGTCTCCCTCCGTCCGTCTGTCTCACACACCATAGAAGCTTCAACCCCATTGGAAAGAATAAAAAGACCGATATGTTCTTATATAGAGAGTTATAGTCATTCTTCATCCATATTTCTTCTCTCATTATGGCTATACAATAAATTAAAAGCGCAGCATAGTGATAGAGATTATCCGCTTCTGGAAAGTTACTTGATCCTTCGTTATCGAATTTCGAAAGGAGCAAGAAACTGCCGACGGGGACCCTACGCTCGTAAAATAATTAGGGACGTTCGGATTAAAAATAGAAACCTATCAGTAGCGAATCGACAACGATCAAATTTATTCTCATATTCGTAGCTGGAAGGAACTCAAATGAAAATGCCAGGAAGCTGTAGATAGGGGATAGGAAACAGGAAAGAGTTAGTTGACTGCGGGATACGACAATCTAAAGATAGCAGTTTGAGCCTGGATATTTAGCTAACGCGGTCGACTCAGTTTTCATGCTCTATTTTGCTCTTCCCGATGACAACTTAAAAAGTGTAGCAGCGAATAAACTTTTGTATCAACGAACCAAGACGGGGTTTTTGTGTGTTCGTCACTTTTCTCACGATGAAGTTATCACGACGTCTGATTGACACGTTTGACGTAGTAGTACAAACACCTATTGAGACTGCACCAGCGCGAACTTCTATTTGAACACCGTAGCTTTTCAAGCGTCTATTTGGGCCGTTTAATGATACAACCGTCCATTTAGTGTGTGACGATACACGTAGAATGATTTTGTGGAAACCTGAATGAGGATCCAGTGTTCGTGCATACTAAGTAGCCATCTACTGTAATGATTTCATTCATCATCAACAACGGGGAAGATGTAATGGCTCCTATTATTTCTTTCATAAGGCTTAAGAGTCGATCCCACTGTCTACACAGAGTTTTTGAAAAAGTTGTGAGGCTCTGGATTGACAGAGAGTGTAATAGAAGGCTACACGTCTTCCAACAAGACTCTGAGACGTCTCATAAAGCTGGATGCGTGCCAATCTCAACGATCGTGTAGCTCACTAGACCTCAATTTACTGGACTACTACGTTTGAGGAGTTGTTGAGAGAGAGGTCATCGAATAACCCCATGACACCGTACAATCTCTCAAGTTCGCCTTAACCAACACTTTCTTCGAAATCAACAAAGATTATTTAATACGGGCATGTCAACACTTCCATCCTTGTATTGAAGCAGCTATTGAATACAAAAGGTAGATTCATTAAATAGGTGTGATAAAGCCATTTTCAAGATGGTTTGTACCAATTTATTTCCAAATTCAGCTTTTTTTTATTTGCCATGTCCTTCTTTCAAAATTCGTACAAATAACTCAAAGAAACTGACGCACCCTGTGTAAATATTTATTTATTGTTTTAAATTATAAAGCGTATCACTTGAACAAGGTAAGCTTTTTTAAAATCAAGACTTTGTAAGATTATCCTGTATTTTATCTGAAATGAACCAAATCCTGGGGAATACTAAAATTCCATAGGATTTGGTTTATTTTTTGTAAAATGCACTATCATATTGCAGTTTGCTCGTCAACGGAGATGAATAACTAACATTTTTTAAAAATAACAAGCTTTTCATTCATAAAAATGTTATCCCTAAAAGTGTATAATTCTTACCTAAATAAACACAGATATTAAAATAAATTTGATCATCTGTGACTCATTGAGATCCGCTTGCAAATTTGGCGTCAACTTTCAAAATTGTTCCATTGGAATGTCAGAAGTCTTCAAGAAATATTAAGCTCCATTTCCCATTTTCGGAATCCTCTAGTTAAATTTTTTTTGAAGAAATTGAAATATTACCCCTGGTATTAAATTAGCTGGTTAGATACAAAACATTTTTTCTCAAGAATTGAACATTGGGGTTTCATAAAAAATATTTCTTAAACAAACTTGATTTAATTATCTAAATTAATGAGATAATTCTTTCTTAGCAAAATATTATGTGGAAAACTTATGGAATTCACGGACTAAAAATTAAAAAAAAAATGAGTTAACTTATAATTGCTTCTCCTTGAAATTTTATGACAGCCTTAATTCTTTCAGCCATGTATTTCAATAATTTAAAGCAATATCCTTTATGAGAGTGATCTCAACTTTCCCGTATAGCAGTAACTAGATCTTCCTTGGTAGATGAAGCCTTCACATGGACCATTTTTAAAACATTTCTACGATAAATTTTCAATAGAATTTACATGCGGACTGTTCACTGTTCATGTCATTGAGTTTAAATGCCTTTACTCTCGTTTACTCAGTAAGAAAATGCGTTTTCGTCCTAAAAAATGACTTCATCGTTACCAAATCAATTTTCGATTGATGGAATGAGAATATTATCCTGGATTTCAACAAACACATGCGCATTGATTGTTGACGTAATGACAACCATTTCTCCTGCTCCTTTAGATTTCATACAATCTCAAATCCTGAATGACTTGGGAAATTTGTTTACTTCGAGAAGTCATCTTTATATATTTCATTTGAACAGCAACAGACAAAAGTTCCCGCATCCTCGCTTTAGCCAAGGCAGATATTTGATCCATCACTGAATATCACTTCCCTCTAATTATCCACACGTCATCATTGTTTCTTTTTAGCCTACTTTAACCTCCTTTTCTTCTATTTGTGCGTTAGTAATAGCTTTAGTTTGGCTTTTCACTATGTAAACCCCATTTTATACTGCCAATTTCTTACAGTTCGTTCTCAAACAGACCTCTTTGTTTTGTGGAACATCATCTATTTTCTGCTTTGAGTTTTCAGTTCCAACGCTTTGAGGGCTTTCGTTGTCAACCAGTACGCTTTCCTTTTTTTAATCACCCCATTTCTTTTATATTTACCCCAAATTTTAGACAGTTGACAGGGAAAAACAAACGTCTTCCGCTATACGTCATTGTAAACTGCCTTTTTGAATTAGTTTTATGACCCTTTTTATGTTTGAATTGAGAGTTCTTTTATTGCAGCGACGTTTCCTTTCAATTAGATATGCCTAACTGTTTGTTAAGGTCTGCAAGAACTACCTTTTAACTGCTGAGAGATTTGCATATCTTGACATCAGCTGATATTTGTTTTAGAATGCAAATTATAAGATTATTCTATAATGTTTTCCTCAACATCCAGTTATTCAATGACTGGTTGTTTAGTTTTACGGTGTTTCAACTCTCTTCGGGTCATTTTACGCTGATTTGAATATCAAACAATTCAGTTAGGCATAAATAGAGATTTTGTTTACAAACAATTAAATATGAAAACAGTCCTATTTCAAACAATTCGGTTTAGCATAAGAACACAGTTTCAAACAGTTCTATTTCAAACAGTTCATTTTAGTATAAGTAAGCTATTTCAATGTCAAATCATTTCTATTTCAAGTAATTCAGTTTAGCTTAAGTACACAGTTCTATTTGAACCATAGGTCAGGTGCGACCACTCCGGGCCACATTGGACTTGGGAGCGATGGCAATGAAGAGGTACTCCGCATTCCCCAAAGCTCCAGCATTACTGGAACCTCACCATTAGATTGTTTAGTGTCATATCCAGGACACTCATTGTGGGATCTTACCCTTTTGTAGAGATGCAGTCGGTGTATTCTACAGCCCCAAAGTTATTCAATGACATTTTTCTTTGCATTCTAAATTCTTTTAGTAAAAGGCTTCAAATTTTATATACCTGAAACGGATGACGTAATCAAAGACCAGATCTAGAGTTGATAAACAAAAACGAAATTTGTCATCTCGTGGGTTTTGCTGTTCCATAAGATGAAAACTAAACAGATTAATGAATATCTCGATCTGTCAGTTTCTCGCCAATGTGATCATCGGTAAGAAACTGGCAGTGACTAAACGTGCGTTAATACTATGTCTACGCTATCCTATTTTACAGATAAATACATAGGTTGTTGAAAACGGTCTACCAGAATGAAGAGCCATAAGTAAGCATTTTTATTGTAGCAACAAACGATCACTTCTTTTAAAACTAGGATAACGAATTCAGATTTCCGTCTTTATTTCGGTGCAGGTGAGATCCATACAAAATTTAATATCTGGGGGAAGCTGCTTTATCCCTTAAATTGATCTCTATTCACAAATATAGTAACCTATATATATATATATATATATATATATATATATATATATATATATATATATATATATATATATATATATTTACTAATCTAATATCTACCAGCATTCACAGTTACCAGAAAAAAAAACGCCAGGAACAAGAGATAAAAATATCTCGAATCACCGCCTGGGGGAAAAAGAAAAAATATTATAGGACAAAAAGAAAGAAAAGGTCAACCCCGTCACACCACTTAAAAAAATCAAGAGATATGCAGTCAGTTGGTCAAAAGAAAACTAAAACCCTCCGTAAACACTGCAATGCTACAATTACAAGAGTGTTCAACGCGAGTGGAGCCAATTATAAAATTAACTTAAATCGCTATTTAAGTTAATTTTATATATATATATATATATATATATATATATATTTCCTCTTCCTTCGAAAACATCCTTGAAGTCACAGTACTATTTACCCAGAAATGGAGTGGTGGTACTATTTACCAACCCCTCCGCTCGGGCAGGATATGACACTAGGTCAATTTTTAAGCGGAGTTTAACAGGTTTCAATTCAGAGTTTTCCTTCTCCTAGACTAGTTGCCTAACCAAGGCTGAAGAACCTAGTCTGTCCTACTATTTACCCATAGCTGGAGGGAGAATAATTGGATTCATACCTTTCCCTAGGGTATTAGTGCTCTGTGAAATGCAATCAGTCTCGTCCAGGATGTGAACTCATGTCGCCGTATCCATTTCCTACGACGATAACGACTACACCACGGGCACCTCCGAAATGGAGAGGTGGTAGAGGGTCCATACCTTTCTCTAGTGTATTAGTAGGAGAGTGAACTTAATAGCACGACTGTAGGTCGATCTCGCTCACTTCATTTTCACAGTCCAACACGTTAACCACTGGGACTACCTCAGATACACTGGCGATGAAAGAGATGTAAGAATGCTTAGAGTAGAAATTCGCATATTTAGAACATGTTATTGATTATTTTATTTTTTTTTAGATATATCTGGACAAGCGACGAGTATATGTGCGAGCGTGAGTGCGTGTGTATGTGTGTGAGAGAGGGGGGAGAAAGAGAGAGATAGAAAAGGGGAGATGGAGAAGCTGTGTATTGAAAACGCTATAAACATGCCAGAAGAAACTTTAATTAGATCATTCATAAATCAAAGTCATTGCTCAATCCTTTGAAACAGGTTTTAAGAAAGAGGAAAACTTATCGTTCATAGCCTGATTTAGCAGTGTTCATATTTTAGCTGTTCATAGAAAACTCCAATTTTCCAATGATAGCAAAAATGTAAAACTTTGATCTCAAAATATATATATATATATATATTGCCCAGTCGGCTGGGGCTGTAAAATACAACAACTTCACCTCTGCAAAGGAGTAAGACACGCCCAACGAGTGTCCTGGATATCACGCTAAAAAATCTGATGGTGCGGTTCTAGTAATGCTGGAGCTTTAGGGAATGTGGAGTACTCCTTCATTGTAATCGCTCCCAGGTCCAATGTGGCCCGGGACGGTAACACCTGATAGAGTCCTATCTATGGGTCAAATAGAACTAAAATGCGTACTTACGCTAAACTGAATTACTTAAAATTGAACTGTTTTGATATCCAAACTGCATACTTAGGCTAAATTGAACTGCTTGAAATAGAACTGTTTTGATATGTAAACTGCGTACTGAATTATTTGAAATAGATCTAAACTTAATTGTTTGAAATAGATCTGATTATTTGTATAAATTGGATTTAGCATTAAATAACCTACAATGGTTGATATGCCATAAACCCCAAACAACCAGCATCTATATATATATATATATATATACGGGGGTTGAACAAGATAATGGAAACACATGAAGATTTCAAATAAATTTATCATATGGTTTTCTGATTGCAGGCCTCCCATTAATTCCGTTTTTGTTCAACTGCCTTCTTAGAGTTTTTGAAGAAACTGGTTTCTCGAGATGGTCATTAAGCTCTGCTGTAATTTTCGGGGTGGTATTCTTGTGATCCTTTCTAACAATCTGCGTAAGAATCGACGGTCCTTATCAGGCAGCTTTCATTTTCTTCAAGAGTTTTGCTTCAGTGATGAGTTTTTTCCTTCTTTCTTAAATGCTGTCATTATTTTCGATGCAGTACTCCTTGGTACACCAAATGATTCAGCGTTTTTTGTTACACTAGCGCCTGCTATACGAGCACCAACAATTTTACCTCTTTAAAGTCTGATAGAGCTGCCATTTTAAGGAATTTTGATTAATTTCTTCTGCTGATATCTGTAAACAAACAAAAATGTTAGTAAGATAATACGATAAAAATTAATAGAAATCAAAAAACATAAAAATAAAAAAAAGCATTGGATGGTTTTATAGGAGTTTCAAAATTATGATACAAAGATTCTATGTGTTTCCATTATTTTGTCTACACCCTATATATATATATCATCTCGCAAGTCTAGCCACACTGAAGAGTTGAGATACAACGAAACAGTCTGTTTGTGGGTGACAATATATATATATAAGTTCGTCCCCTTGGGTCGAGCACTCTGGTGGTAAATTTGACGGCTGCCACATACGCAGAAATGCAATAGCTTTTATCAAGAATTGAACACTCCAAGTATCCGATAACACACATGTAAAAAGGTATACGTAAAAAATCCCCTCACTTATGCTGAGAATGACAATGACCCTGGGGAGTTTCAATCCCAGCTTGAAGCATCTCACTTGTCTAGCCCAACTGAAGACTTTAGATACAACGAAAAAGTCTGTCTGTAGATGACGATATATATATTGTTTGCTATGTTTATAAGTAAAGAGTGTTCAGTATCAGTGAGAGAGCATATATACCTGTAAGTTAGGACAGCGGAGAATTAGAGTTTAAGGCGCTTGATGACTGTCAGTTCCTCGCCTATGTGATCATAGGTAAGAAACTGACAGTGACTATCCCAGCTATGGGTTAAATGTTACCACTACTGTTCTTCTAGGAGACTAGCTTTGGCATTAAATAACCTACAAAGGTTGATATACTGTAACATATTGACCTTCGACCCAGCTGTCAATCGAGAAACAGGTGCATCCGGTCGAAGATATCAGGGTATAACCTTGACTGTGGATGGGCTGAATTGGGTGTAGATGCGACGCTCACAGGAAGCAGGTGGACGTCAAATAATGATAAAACTCAATTCGACAGGAAGTTCAGTTAGTTGGAGTCAGTTAGTTGGAGACAAGATACTGTAGAGAGAACCAGCGCCCAGCAGAGGGCTATGGGCTCTCAGGACCCCCCGATTGAACAGCCCAGCAGAATGAGAAAGAAGTGCTGCTAAAAACAAAGGAACTAGGGGTCAATATGTTGCAGTTTGTTCAGTCTCCAACTCACCTCTCACACATTACCCTTTCGCAACCCTTTCGCAACCATTTCGAATAAAGTGTGAGAGGTATATTTTTGTAAAGAAGTGTGTTCGTTCGTCATTATTGTGTTGACAATGTTTCCGCATGTATATGTGTATAGTTGTATATGTATCATGGTTGTGACTATATAACATAATACCATTAAACAAACAAACCGAACCAAACCAAACCAAACCAAGCTGACAGTGACTAAGCCCGTTGATACTAGGTCTACGCTATCCTACTTTACAGATAAATACATAGGTTGTTAAAAACGTTCTACCAGAATAAAGAGGCATAAGTAAGCATTTTTATTGTAGTAACAAACGATTACTTCTTTTAAAACAAGGATATCGAATTCAGATATCTGTCTTTATTTCTGTGCAGGTGAGATCCATACAAAATTTAAAATCTGGGGGAAGGTTAGAACTTTCTGAATAACAAGTGTATGCTTTATAACTTATATTGAACACTATTCATAAATATAGTAAACTATATATATATATATATATATATATATATATATACTGCCTGATGATTGTTGTTTTGCAAAAAGTCCCTGAAACCCAGAGGTCGCAGTCTAAATTCCATGAATTAAATATATACATCTAATATATATTGAGCTATTATTATTATTATTATTATTATTATTATTATATAATAGCCTTATCGTAGATATTATATTGCACTTGGTATGACACAAACCCACAAAGTGATTTAGAGACAACCAAATAATATATATATATATATATATATATATATATATATATATATATATATATATATTTTTGGTCCAGTTAAATCGGAGTTGGGAGTAATTCCATCAGGACAAGAAGGTATTCAAGTATGAATATTTAAAATTTCAATTTTTTTTTATCCTAAATGATCTGAAGAAGTCCTGTTACTTTTTTCGTGTTTTTGGAAATTTCAAAAATGCGTAACAGGATTGAAATAAATTTATAATCCTATGTGACCGGTTTCGTTGTTTTTCTTAAAGTATATATATATATATATATACGTGGGTCGGTTGAAAGGTTCATAAATAGAACAAGATACATTCATGGACAGTGAGCAAATTAGGTTTATTTTTCAGCATAGACCGCCTCCCCATTGCAGTCTGCACATTGCTTCTATCGATGGTAAAAAAACGTCACTACCAACATACGATGCCATCAAATGAACTTCTCAGCCTAAGAACCTTTGGCCCAACTATATATTTTTTTTTTCGGCCTGGTGATTGCCATGTAAAGACGGCTTGAAATTAGTGGTCGCAGATAAGCTTCCATGCTATTAAATATGTATAAAATCTAATATAATGGTTAGAGTGTTCGCCAATGGCCCTGGAGACCTGGGTTCAATCCCAGTTCGAGTCATACCAAAGACTCAAAAAATGGTACTTGATGCCTCCTCAGCATTTTAAGGTACGGATCAAGGGTAAAGTGGAGTAATCCAAGGAAAGGTGTAGCGCCTTCCCCTATACCTTGGTGTAGTAGCTATCTAAAGAGGAGCCTTCTGCTTACCCTTGACTTTGGTCGCTGACTTTATTTTACTTATGTATATATGTATATATATATATATATATATATTTACAGGGTGAAACGATAAAATTGTCGCGCGAGAAAAGACGACATGATTCCACTTTCGTTTAATGGAAACCGGTTTCCATTTTTTTTTTTTTTGTTGCAGACCATCTACTAGTTGGCCAGTTGTGTAGAAACACAAAGAGCGATAGGAGCCTTCTATCATGTCTGAAAGTGACATAATGTTCAACGAGCGAGATCGGAGATGCGCCGCTGTACAACTCGTGCTCTCTACCGATCCAAGTTATGACAACAGGACCATTGCCAGCACCCTCAAAATGCAAATCCGGACGGGTCAGCGCAGCGGACGACCCTACGGACGGCTACGGTTATGGTCATTGGTGTGGTTTCAAGTGTGGGCCACATCATGCCACTTCACATCTTCGAAGTTGGCTTGAAAGTCAACACCAAAGTGTACCTGGATGTGCTAAAGAGTGTGGTGATCCCCTAATGCAATCAGGTGGCCGGTGGCAGACCCTGGGTGTGGCAGAAGGACTCGGCGCCGGCCCACAAGTCAAAAAAGACCCAGGCTTGGCTTCAGAAGGAGTGCTACGACTGTGTACCCATCTCTCACTGGCCCCCCTCCTCTCCCGACATGAACGCGCTAAATTACTTCGTTTGGTCATACGTCGAGAACATCACCAACATGACCTCCCACAACACCAAAGCCAGCCTGATCGCCGCCATCAGTCGAGTATTCACCGAGCTCCCGTTGGCGCTTGTGGAAAAGACATGCTCTCAGTTCCGGATCCGAATCGAGGCGATGATTGAGGCTGAAGCCGGCTACATTGAATAGATATCAGCTCTACTATATAATCAAGTAACCTGAATTGAATTTTTCAATAAAAGTTTTAAAATAAAGCTGTAGTGTAGTTTTCTCTTGGACAACAATTTTATCGTTCCACCCTACACAAAAATGTAACTACTGGTTATATATATATATATATATATATATATATATATATATATATATATATATATATATATATATATAATTCAACTGGTAAATTTTATTATATATATATATAATAAAATTTAGCAGCTGAATTTTTTGTATATTAGCAAATAATTTAGACATAGTTATATGGTATAACATATCTAATATTAATAATTTTTAAATGGATCTATTTGATGAGATGTAAATAGTGGATTTAGAAGCAATAGCAACGAAAGTGTGTCTTTATATTCTCCTGGGCAACAGAATTAAAGCCTCACCCTGGATATAGTTTAGTGTCATACACACGACACCATTCACTTAATACTTCGGCGACTGATTTGATGTGATACAACATCAATTTTTATCGGAGTAAACCTGGTTTGAATTCTAATTATTTATTGAACATTTTTCATTCGCTTGCACATTGTTAAATGATTTCAAGAATAGAAAATGATTAAATATTTCTATTTGACCCATCGATTGGACCTAAACTGGCACAACCACTTTAGGTCAGAGTGGATCTGAAATTAATGGCAATGAAGGTTTCTCTACATTCCTCAAAGTTCTGTGACTGGAACCTCACCATCAGATGTAGATTAGTGTAATATAGAGGACACCCAGGATCAGGGAAATATTAACCCTCTGCAAAGATGCAGTCGATTTTATTCTACAACACCAGACAACTGGGCAAAAATTATTTGTATTAATAATAGTTAACTGAAGCTATAATTGTGTACAAATAATTATTTGTTACTGGAAACCATATAGTTGCTAAGAATAATTGAAACAATATAATGGTGCACAAATATGGTTTCAAATATTCCTGTCTAATACTACTGGTATAAAGAATAGTGACCTAAAGATATAACCGACCTTGGGTCACATCCTAGCCGCAGCAGAGGGGTAGGGTAAATATCGGCACTAACTTTCGGGGACAAGCCAATATGAACAAACAGACAGACGGACGGATACGAACAATCGAAGAAAAACATTTTAAGTACATTTTCATCCGTTCCGATGCAGATTCTTCACGTGAGGTCCCTCTGAAAACCAAATGACTTTTTCAGATAGGCTTATGAGAAAAATGTATTGTTTATAACTTAAGACGAGTCATTAGCATACCAGAAATTGTTCGAAGAAACTGATCCGCTTCTTCGTCTGCCCAATCGGCTTGGGCTGTAGAATACACCGACAACATCTCTGCAGATGAGTAGGACTCCCCGCCCAGCAAAAAAAGTGTCCTGGATATGACACTAAGCTACCTGATAGTGAGACTCTTGAAGCTTTGGGAAAGGGGAAGTTTCATTTCATTTCTATTGCTCCCAGGTCAACCTGATAGCACTTGATAGGGTCCTATTGATGGGTCAACTTGAACTTTTTGACATTTAAACTGTACGGAAACAAATTGTTCTAAATTGAATTGTTAGAAATACAACTGTTTGATCATTTAACTGTGAAAACAAATGACTGATGTTTAATAGAATTGCTAGACATACATAGCAATACTTGGAACCAATTCCTGTCTGTATGCAAACGAATGAGTAATGATGAATAGAATAATTTGTGTTAAGTAGCAATACTTGTAACCACTTTACTGTCTACAAACAAATGACTGATATTGTACAGAATTATTAGTGTTTGATAGCAATAATTGAAACTATTTAACAGTACAGGATAAATAGCAATACTAGTGTACAAACAGATAAGTTCCACTCATTTAAAAATGAAATTTCCCACAAACTATTCGCTTACAAAACATTTATGAATATCCATTTAAATGTGCGCAAAGAAATAATTAATAGTAAATCTAATAATTCGTGTTACATAGAAATTTAACTGTGCGCAAATAAAAAATGTGCTCCGGCTCGTCTAAAAATGTTATCTACAAACTGTGTTGAGAAATCTATTCAAACTCAGTTTGAATAGATTCTAATAATATAACATATACGTATTAAAATGATTTGGCATTGAATAACCTAAAATGTTGATATGCCATAAGACAAACCAAACCAAACTAAACTTCTCCTGTTTATTTATGTGCTAATAATTCAGGCCTGCCATCTCCGTGAGTTATCCAATCATTTTTATTGAGAGATAAAAAAAATCTGCAAGGGCATCTATTTGCAAGAAAGGTATCGAAGCCTCCCAAAATACGTCTGCTTTGTTATTCCCTAGCAATCCAACTGCTAAAGTTCAAAACACAAAATTTCTCTACATTTTCTTTTTTTGAGTAAAGGAATTATATTGTGAATTGAATTGCCATGACGAGAAAATCCGGCGAACACTTACACACGATATACGGAAATACTGGACAGCTGTTTCGACCTTATTAGGTCTCATCTGCCGTGTATACCGTGATCTCCACCACTGGAAATCGAACCAGTGACCACAGATTGCAGAACTGACCCATTAATCCACATCGCACACAAGTGGCGCCAAATTAACTAGTCATGGTAATTGCGCGGCCAATTAACCTGAATATGTTTTGCAAGTTACATCCGTACCCTTTACGGAGGACACGGTCACCTACAAGACAACGTCTTCCCACAGCTGTTTATCACGCTTCTTTTCACTGGTTTCGCGCCAATGGACCGTCTTTTTAAACAATTAATGAAGCATTCGTTAAAGTCCGTCATTTACCAAGATCACAGTCGGCAGCAGACGGTGACAAAGCTTTTGTTAAAAAAAACAACACTAAGGTTCAGTAAGCAGTCATAATCATGTCTTCTCAGACTGATAGCCTTAATCAATGATTTAAAAAGAAAAAAAAGTAACCGTGTAAAACTTTCTCATCGCTTGTTTCAGTGTAAGTCAACTTTAATTCTATTTGTTTCTCAAAACTTCCTTACATCCGCTTAGGAGGTGATAGTGAGAGTAGGATATTATAAAACATTAGTATTAGATTAGAAGACATGAAACCATAACCCTGTTAATTCTGTGAGCAGGTGGGAGGTAGGTTTTTGAGCAGCAGCAGCAGCAGCAGCAGCAGCAGGCATACCATTTCAATTGTTATCGTAACAAGGGCATCTATGGAAGTTTTCAGATAACTTTTTTTTTATGGAGCTTCATTTTACTAAGTGGTGACATCCCATGAGTGATACACTCACCAGATCTATACCCTTGTGATCACTTCCTCTCGGGATATCGGAAGAGTCAAGTCTCTAAATGGAGGCAACATATTACTGAATTACTAAAAGGCTTTATGTCATGATATCGTAGCAGTACCAATGACTGGGTAAGCGCTGCAGAACTGTAGGGTGATTTGGTTGATTGATTTGGTTGGATTTTATTGATTAATAGGTTACTTAATGCCAAATCCTCTTGATACAGATATATTGAATATATATGATTTGGTTTGATTTGGCTTGATGGTATATCAACCATTGTAGGTTATTTAATGCCAAATCCTCTTTATGCATATATATTAAATATATATGATTTAGTTTAGTTGGGTTTTATGGCATATCAAACATTGTAGGTTATTAAATTCCAATTCCTCTTTATATATATCTATATTAGATATATATGATTTAGTTTGGTTGGATTTTAAGGCATATCAACCATTGTAGGTTATTTAATCCCAAATCCTGTTTATACATATATATCAAATATATGTGATTTGGTTTGGTGGGGTCTTATGACATATCAACCATTGTGGATTATTTAATGTCAAATCCTCTTTAGTCATATATATCAAATATATATATGATTTGTAATTAATATTCTTAAACGAACCTGAGTTCTTTCTGGCACACAGTTCAATGGTTTTGATTATTGCTATATAACAGTCACAATTGAACATCAGTCATTTGTTTGCACACAGTTTGTTCTATTTGACCAATCAGGTACTATATTCCGTGTCAGAGTGAACCTGTGAGCAATAAAGGGGTACTCCATATTCCCAAGTTGGCTTGCTTTTTGAGAATTTATCTATTCGTGCCCCTGGTAATATTTGCTTACTATGTTACCCTACAAACAGATTTTTTGCCAAGAAATCTAGGACTTGTTCAAGACTGTAGATAGCAAGCCGTTTCTCTTGACTTGACTTTGACTGAAGATAAGCTTACTAGCTCATCATTAGTCATAAGGAATCATTTTACAGTCATTATTACCAAGAGTAATCTAATTCTGGATTAGATTCGTTTTGATTTGTTTTCTTTTAGTTTTTGAATAAATTCTAATGATCAGTTACATTTTCGAAACCTCGAATGGAATTTGTAATTAATATCTTGAGAGGATGGAAATATTTCTGACAGCAGACAATTTAAAACAAAAACAAGACAATTAAATTGTTTTAAGAAATAACTATGTTGCATTCATGCAGATATAATTGAAACCTGTTCACATGTAACAAATACAATATTTATTAATCAGAAATAATATTCATTCATATTAGAGATGACAAAAGCCTATTATGAAACTAATTCTTTTATTCTTCGTTAAAAGGATCTGGCCTTGGAACGGAAAGTATCTTGTTATAAATCACTTTTTTTCTTCTCTGTCAGTTCATAACTCAAGAACGACAAGAACTTAGACCAATTTTTGTGCTTACAAAGCGGTCCCTTGTGGAGAGTTTTAAAATAGTATTTTTTGAAAACTCCAAAACTTTAAGTTTAGTATTTTTAGTCGAACATCTTGATTAAAAATATTAAACTTAAATTCACATTGTAATAGCTAAACTAAATATTTGCCTATTTTATTTATTATATAAAGTCTACATCTCAGATTTTTTTTCTAGAAAACAAAGTTATAACCTTTTTTCCATGAATTATATTCCAAAGTATTGAGGTGGGAGTGCACTGGAGAGATAATACTAATAAAAACATCGTGCCGAGTTTACTTATGTAATAGGAACAATGATGGGCTAATGTGCTAAAAATGTTAACCAATTGACGACGTTTATTAGCAGTAAAGTCCTCATAAAACATATTTTCTTGTTATGCAGTAATAACTGCAAAAAAGTGGGTCGAATATATAACATAAGATCCTACCCATCGGCGGGTTTTTGGTGTTTCTGTTATTGCTGAAAGAATCTTTTCTCTACTTCTGTTGTGAAAAGAACATTTTTGCAATCAAAATGCATTGGTGAATTATTCTTAATATAGGAATACATGGGAAATCATTCTGCAATAGAAATGCATTGGAAAATGATTCTTAATAAAGGAATACGTCGGAAATGATTTTACAATAAAAATGCGTTGGAAATTATCTTATGAACTTTTTTTGCTATAAAAATATATTATAAATAAATTCTACTATAAAGATACTTAATAAATTATTTTTTTACTATAAAAATGCATTGCAAATGATGTTTTACTATAAAAACGCTTTGAGAATAATTTTTACAGTAAAAATGCATTCAAAATTATTCAAAGCCCCAATGACTCTTACAATAAAAATGCATTGCCAATGATTCTTATTATGAAAATGCATTGAAAATGATTTTTACAATAAAAATGCATTGTAAATGATTTTTACTATGAAAATGTATTGGAAATGATTTTTACTATGAAAATGCATTTCAAATAATTTTTACAATAAAAATGCATTGCCAATGATTTTTACTATGAAAATGCATTGGAAATGATTTTTACAAGAAAAATGCATTGTAAATGATACTAAAAAACGCATTGCCAATGATTTTTAATATAAAAATGCATTGCAAATAATTTTTTACTGTTGAAATGCATTACATTTTTAAGAAATTATAGATATGGTTTTTTCTATAAAAATTAGTTAAGGTTAATTCTTTACTACAGAAATGAATTTTACAATAAAAATGAATTGGAAATGACGTAAAAGGAATTTGAAAAAAATTTTAAAACAAACTTGCGTTACAAATTATTTTTATTATTCTGAATAATGAGACACATAAAACAACGATTCATAAAACTTCATAATATAATCTTAATATTTGTTTTCCCTTTTTTATGGTTGTTAACAATAAAGAACTTGACTGTTTTACTTTATTCTTAAGAACTCCTAACAGATCACAAACATCTTAATAGTTGTTGCATTTTGGCTTAGTTGTTGATGAATAGTTTTTGTTCACTCATCTTTTATTCCTATCAAGTTTAACATGGAAAATATTTTCAAATATACGAATTTTCATTTATCAGCTTGCTCTTGGTGTCAGGAAACATTGAAAAAATCCTGATATATGGTTTATTTCTTTGCTTGATGGATTGATTTTTGTGCAACTGTTTATTAAGAGTTTTTTATGCACACGGTCCTATCAAATACGTATAATTCTTTATGAACACGGTCAAAACAAGTAAGTGTAATTTTTTATGCACACGGTCCAATCAAGTAAGTATAATTTTTTATGCACACGGTCCAATCAAGTAAGTATAATTTTTTATGCACACGGTCCAATCAAGTAAGTATAATTTTTTTATGCACACGGTCCAATCAAGTAAGTATAATTTTTTATGCACACGGTCCTATCAAGTAAGTACAATTTTTTATGCACACGGTCCTATCAAGTAAGTATAATTTTTTATGCACACGGTCCAATCAAGTAAGTATAATTTTTTATGCACACGGTCCTATCAAGTAAGTATAATTTTTTATGCTCACGGTCCTATGAAGTAAGTATAATTTTTATGCACACGGTCCTATCAAATACTTATAATTTTTAAACAGATCTATTTGACCCATAGATGGGATTCAACCAGGTACTATCACTCCAAGCCAGGGTGGATCTGGGAGGAATGGTAATGAATCGGTATCTTCATATTTCCGATAGCTCCATAACTGCAGCCTCATCATCATTGTCGTACTCAGGACACCTTTTTTCAGAACAGTCTTATCTTTCTGCATGGTATACAGCGCTAAAAGTTTATTTAAGGAAACATTCTGTAGAATGTGATATTGATTCAAACTATTAATCTATCATATTCAGTCTTTCTAATATCACCAGTGATTTGGGGTTCTAATAAAATGCATTGGAATCTACTGGGGATTTTAATGTAGAAGGAATGATATTTTGCGAAGTCGACTAATCGATATGAAAACCACATTATTTATTTATGTTACGCTATCAAGTGTCAATATAGAATTGCAGTCCTTTAGAAGATATTCATATATATACATAGAAATATCTCCACCTCAAAATGGCAGTTGGTAATCTCTATTGGCACATTAGCAAAGATAACAGTGGAAGTGAATAATTTAATTTCGTAATAAATGCGGATAATTCACTTTGAATATGAAAGTCTTTATATTGATTTGCTTTGTAGTATCACTAACAGGTATTATTGATGGATTTTTTTGCAGGGAAACTTGATATGTTTTAGTAAGATATTTGGCAAGGTAAACCCAACAACGTCTGTTGTTTATCATGAGATATTCTCTGTTCCAATATTGCTTAAGTAGACACGTGGACACTCCAGTGTTGGCCGACAATCAAAAACTCCCTGGATGCCGTCTAGACTTATAGTTGAAATGGACGGATGACGAGAGAGAATTGAGAACTTTTGCCGTCGGTTTGCGATGATAGGATGATGATGATGAAAATCAGAAAATCTTAGAATCACTTTTTTTTATTAGTATTTCGTCCTGTTGCAGTTGCTTTTTATCGCAATTGCAAAATCTATGAGCCTTAGTAAGTAGTGCGGATCAAAAGTGAATAATGAGCCTCAGGCAAGATTCGAACACGCATCTTTCCTATTTGTAAGTATAAATTTCCACAACAGCGTCTGAGTTGTTAGGGGCGACAAATAGGAATCATTCAAATTCAAGTATAATTTTTTATGCACACGGTCCTATCAAGTAAGTATAATTTTTTATGCACACGGTCCAATCAAGTAAGTATAATTTTTTATGCACACGGTCCTATCAAGTAAGTATAATTTTTTATGCTCACGGTCCAATCAAGTAAGTATAATTTTTTATGCACACGGTCCAATCAAGTAAGTATAATTTTTTATGCACACGGTCCAATCAAGTAAGTATAATTTTTTATGCACACGGTCCAATCAAGTAAGTATAATTTTTTATGCTCACGGTCCAATCAAGTAAGTATAATTTTTTATGATCACGGTCCAATCAAGTAAGTATAATTTTTTATGCACACGGTCCAATCAAGTAAGTATAATTTTTTATGCACACGGTCCAATCAAGTAAGTATAATTTTTTATGCACACGGTCCTATCAAGTAAGTATAATTTTTTATGCTCACGGTCCAATCAAGTAAGTATAATTTTTTATGCACACGGTCCAATCAAGTAAGTATAATTTTTTATGCACACGGTCCAATCAAGTAAGTATAATTTTTTATGCACACGGTCCAATCAAGTAAGTATAATTTTTTATGCACACGATCCTATCAAGTAAGTATAATTTTTATGCTCACGGTCCAATCAAGTAAGTATAATTTTTTATGCACACGGTCCAATCAAGTAAGTATAATTTTTTATGCACACGGTCCAATCAAGTAAGTATAATTTTTTATGCACACGGTCCAATCAAGTAAGTATAATTTTTTATGCACACGGTCCTATCAAGTAAGTATAATTTTTTATGCTCACGGTCCAATCAAGTAAGTATAATTTTTTATGCTCACGGTCCTATCAAGTAAGTATAATTTTTTATGCTCACGGTCCTATCAAGTAAGTATAATTTTTTATGCTCACGGTCCAATCAAGTAAGTATAATTTTTTATGCACACGGTCCTATCAAATAAGTATAATTTTTTATGCTCACGGTCCTATGAAGTAAGTATAATTTTTATGCACACGGTCCTATCAAATACTTATAATTTTTAAACAGATCTATTTGACCCATAGATGGGATTCAACCAGGTACTATCACTCCAAGCCAGGGTGGATCTGGGAGGAATGGTAATGAATCGGTATCTTCATATTTCCGATAGCTCCATAACTGCAGCCTCATCATCATTGTCGTACTCAGGGCACCTTTTTTCTATAATCTTTGCTTATTTTATCACTAGCTTCTGCTTCTCAATGTATTACATTTGTGTTGACAATTTGAGATCGCGAGAGAATCGATAGACTATAATCCTACGAAATTCGTCGATTAAGCAGAAGAAAGAAAGAAAGAAAGAAAGAAATAAAGGAGGCTTTTAATGGCATATCAACCTTCGTGAGTTATCTAATGCCAAAGCCATCGTTGTTGAAGAAAAGCAATTTAAACCATATCGCCGAGAGAATAGGGATGTTCATTCATTTCCTAAGGGTATTAGCTCAAAAGTGAACATAATAACGTTTGAACTGACTTATTTTGAGGCCACACTCCAGCACGTTAACTACTATGCCGCCAGGATTCATCCAAGAAGAAAAGGAAAAGAGAGAAAAAGTAGAAAAGAAGGAGAAAGTGTAAAAAGAGATTACGAATGTGAATTAATAGGGAAGGGAGAATATTGAACTACAGAAATTTATAGCCAGAAAGAAAAACAGAAGAAAAATTCTTATCGAGATAAAGATGGTATGACAAAGCATTATTCAGAAAAGAAAGGGAAGAAAGAATAAGTTGAAAACGAAGAGAAATTCAGAGAGAGAGAGAGAGAGAGCGAGAGAGAGAGAGAGAGAGAGAGAGAGAGATGGTGAGGGAAGTAGAGAGAATAAACATGAAATAAAACAGAGAAAAAGACTGAAATATACAAAGTTAGAGGGGGGGCGTAAAGCAAAAATTAAAATTATTTGTCTAAATTTCTGAAATGAAATCTGGTAATTTTAATCACTAAAGATATTCGGACTATTGTCTTCATCGTTTTTGTTATACTCATTACGTTTCGACCGATATGTCCCGCGGTCTTCTTCAGGTGTTTCATGTCGAACTCGGGAACCTACACAAAACCCTTTATCTAATCTACAGGCGAAGATTACTTAACACTAGTACTCGGTCATAGTTAACGAAATTAGAACAATTTACCCTGTTAAATTAAATAAAGGGTTCAGTTCGAGGTTCTCTGTAGGCTTTCGCGTTCGACATGAAACCCCCGAAGAAGGCTGGAGGGCATAAATGAAGATAAAGACAATAGTCCGAATATTTTAAGTGATAAACAATAAAGACAGTGGAAGAGGATATGAGGGATTAAGTATAGCAGTTTACTTCCTGAACACTTGAGAAAAAAAAAACAAATTTAAAACTAAACACCAAAGCAAACAATAAAAAACCAAAAATTCAATCTAAACAAAAATAGAACCTCCCCTCCCAATCCAAGATAATTCATACCCCATCAACAACTGAACAAAAATAAAGGAAAATATCAAATCTCTCATTATCTCCACCCGAAGACTCCTCAACATCAAGAATAAAAACAGAAATATTATTAAATATTACCATATAAAAAATGCAACTCCCTATGAACAACCAAAACCCTAAATAGCTGCTATAGAGTGGAAATTAGGGATATTGAAACTGACAATATAACTGCGAACCTAAATCCAGCGAATATATATATATATATATATATATATATATATATATATATATATATATATATATATATATATATATATATATTAAAGAAGAGAATTCTACGAAAGAAGACCGCCCACAAAACAAAATTTTTCCTTGAAACTTTATCTCATGTTCTTGCAAATCATTTATAAACAAAAATATTTACCTACAAATTACACTCTTACAAATCATATATATATATTAATATATGTGTGTGTGTGTGTGTGTGTGTGTGTGTGTGTGTGTGTGTGTGTGTGTGTGTGTGTGTGTGTGTGTGTGTGTGTGTGTGCATAAATATATTTACAAACCAAAATATTTTCCAAACAAGACGATAACAAATATATATAAGAGGTATCATACAATAACTGATGTTTATACAACAGCAATTCTTCTAACAAGGCCTTCATCAAATGATGACTCTGGGTTCAGGCATGGTTTCGGGGCCGAAGCATCATTACCACTAGCCCAGAGCGCCCCAGCAGTATCTCACGACACCACCAGACTTTGTCATATTGTTGTCGCTCTATGCGATTGGCATCGCCAATGGCCCGGGAGACCTGGGTTCAATCCCAGGTCGAGTCATACCAAAGACTTTAAAAATGGAACTTGATACCACCTTGCTTAACACTCAGCATTATAAGGTACGGTTCAAGGGTAAAGTGGAGCAATCCTGGGAATGGAGTAGCGCCCTCCCCTACACCTTGGTGTAGTAGCTATCGAAAAGGGAGCCTTCGGGTCACCCTCGACTATGGTCGCTAACTTACTTTACTTATATATATATATATATATATATATATATATATATATATATATAAACAAAATTTGGCATGGAATAACCCACGGAAATAGATATGCCATTAAAAAAAGAAACCAAACGAAATCATTTTATTTCAGTTACTTTTTATTGTAATATACAGGTTGACATTCTACGATCGTTTGGGCGAGGATCCGAAATAAAGAATAAGTCGTTTTTAATTGCTCTTCTCCAGGCAACGCTTATAATTTCAGTTTAAAATCTTTGAAAAGGAGAAAGAACGAACATTCTTCTCTTTCTTCTTCTTCTTCTTCTTCTTCTTCTTCTAGAATGAGACGCTGTGAAAATAATCACGGTCATACAATTGAGGAATTATTAACCAACAGAAAACGAGTGGATGTTATCTGTGTCACTGTCTAGAAGTACATGTAACCTTGCGTCCTGAACTCTGGCCGAGGATTCCCATTTCTACCTCACTATTGTTTAGTAACAATACAGCCAATCAAGCAATTAAAAAGCAGTTAAAATCATTTTACATTTTCAGACAGAATCTCAGATTCTGAGATTCTGTAATTCTTACACTTAGAGCTCACAGTTATGAAGGGGCACAGGGTTCAAGAAGCAAATACATTGAGTGGAGTACGTAGGGTCACGGTTATTGTCAGAGGAAATGGCATCGCCAACCCGAGTTCAAATCCTTAGCAATGTTGTTTACGTTTCGCTATGCATATGTTTAGCCTTGGTAAGGAAACTAGTCTAGGAGAAGGAAACAGTCTCTTCATTCAATATGACATGTCTAAATCGTGATTGCCTAGCAACGCATCAGATAATGAAACAATTAAATAATAGCATTTTACCTTTTAGCCAAAACCCCAAGGAGAGAGTCTACACGACTGAAGGGATATCAGGCCATGGGGGTGGGGACAGGATTAGTGGGGTAAGAGTTCTAAGAAGTAGTATATAAGGAGGCATTACGGATGTCGTCGTTGGAAATGGACTTGGTAAGTCCAAATCATCGACGGGGCTGTTTTTGTTTCTTTCAGGAAAAGTATAAATCAATCTCTACTTCTTCCTAGATATGGGTATATTCAAGCTTGGTACGACAACTAGTTTAGGAGAAGAAAAAGATTTGAATTCCAATCAGCTGTACTCCACTTAAAAAAAATTGACCTTGTTTCGCATCCAACCTATTCCTGGAGTATAGGGTTTCCTAAATACAAAAATCTGAAGATTCCTTTACATTTTATAAAAAAAAGAAGTTGCATTGTAATTATAAGTTTAATTGGTTAATTGATTGATTGATCGATTTTAACGGCATGTCGACCCGTCTAGGGTTATTTTATACCATGAGGTTGGGGAATCGCGTTCATTGTACATTCATATTCTCATTTTCCGTCTACTTGTTTGTTAAGAGTTTTTTATTTTGTTTTATTTTGTATCTTGAGCACGGTCTAATCGAATACAAATAATTCTTTAAGACATTTGACTCTTAGATTGGACCCTAACAGGTACTACCGTTCGGGTCAGAGTATAATGGCAGTGGTTGGGTACACGGCACTCTCCAGACCTCCACAATTGGAGCTTCACCATCAGATGCAATTTAACGTCATACCCAGAACCCGCCCCTTTTCGGTGGTGGCATTACCTCCTTACATACAGCATATTCTATGCCCCGTTCACAGCTAGATACACTTACTTATTGTTAAAACAATAGAAGAAAATAGTTGAAAAGAGATAGAAGCAAAGAACATTAAAATTTAATTATCATCGCTTCCCTCTTCTCACAAGCATGGCGCTCTTGACGTACAGTTTTGGCGCCAAAACATTTGGCAGCAGCAGCAACAGCAGCAGCTTTAATGTCGCATCCCTCGAGACAAGACAAACATCGCATTTCAAGAACCCGCCCAGATCGACTCGAAAGGTCACAGACCGAATTAGAAAGGTCAATGTGTCGGAACCCTCGATTTCGTCCAGTTCTCTCACGCTCGTTTCTTCTTCAACTATGAGACTAGACTGATCATTTCTGTCGGGGAAAAATATTCTTGGACAGAATGATGTGAACATTTAGGGTATATCATTCTGGATTAGGGGTTCGCCTGTCTTATCCAAAAGTCACGAAGACTCGTGGCGCGGTATAGACTGCTTTCTGGAAGAAAAACGCGTTTTGACGATTTAAACTTCTTGACTGTGTAAAAAAATTGAAAATGTATGAGTCAGATTTTCTTTTTGGTTTGTCAGCAAAATAATCAAAGCAAATATAAAATACTTAATCAAGTTGCAGTTATCATGAAACTGCATGCTGTCGTGAGGCTGCAATTTTGCGGATCTAGAGAATGTCAAGTTACCATTTTATTGTTATAACTCCCATGTTCATTCTGTCTTAAAGTGCTTAGAGCTTTTAGGGTCCTAATTATTGGTCGAATAGATCTATTTGTGAACATTTTAAAAGGATTTTGAAATACATTAATACATTTAACTGACTTCAGCATCAAATAACCCAGCAAGTTAAAATCACATCCATATCAAATAACAAAGGAAAAAGGAAAAGACTTAAAAAATAGAATATTGATAAACTGCTGCTCTTCCCAAAACATCAAATAACCCAGCAAGTTAAAATCACATCCATATCAAATAACAAAGGAAAAAGGAAAAGACTTAAAAATAGAATATTGATAAACTGCTGCTCTTCCCAAAACACCAAATAACCCAGCAAGTTAAAATCACATCAATATCAAATAACAAAGGAAAAAGGAAAAGACTTAAAAATAGAACATTCATAAACTGCAGTTCTTCCCAAAACACCAAATAACCCAACAATTTAAAATCACATCAATATCAAATAATCAAGGAAAAAGGGAAAGACTTGAAAATAGAATATTGATAAACTGCAGCTCTTCCCAAAACACCAAATAACCCAGCAAGTTAAAATCACATCCACATCAAATAACAAAGGAAAAAGGAAAAGACTTAAAAATAGAATACTGATAAACTGCAGCTTTTCCCAAAACATCAAATAATCCAGCAAGTTAAAATCACATCCATATCAAATAACCAAAGAAAAAGGAAAAGACTTAAAAATAGAATATTGATAAACTGCAGTTCTTCCCAAAACATCAAATAACCCAGCAAGTTAAAATCACATCCATATCAAATAACCAAGGAAAAAGGAAAAGACTTAAAAATAGAATATTCATAAACTGCAGCCCTTCCCAAAATACTTAATAACCCTGCAAGTTAAACTAACTTCCATATCAAATAACCCAACGTGTAAAGGGAGAAGACTTGAAAATTGACGAATGATAAACTTCAATCCCACCCTCTAAACATCAAATAACCCAAAACGTTAAACTTACTAAATATCGCACACCCTCCCCCAAACAGTCAGTAATACATTTGCTCATTAAACATTAATATCTTATATGTAGAAACCCCAAAAAACAATTATAAATATATATATATATATACATATATATATAGAGAGAGAGAGAGAGAGAGAGACACACAGACAGACAGACAGAGAGTAAGTAAGTGAAGTAGGTGATTATAGTCGACACGAAGGCTCTCTTTTCAATAGCTACTACACCGTGGTGTAGGGTTAGAAGCTACTTTTTTTTCACTGTATTGTTCCACTTTACCCTTAATAAGTACCTTATAATGCTGTGTTAAGCGGGGAGATATCAAGTACCATTTTTTCAATCTTTGGCGAAACTCGACCTGGGATTGAACACATCGCCCCCGGGCAACTATATATATATATATATATATATATATATATATATATATATATATATATATATATATGAGACCAGGGTTCAATCCCTGGTCGAGTCATACCAAAAGACTCAAAAGATTTTCCTTGATGCTGCCTTTCTTAACACTCAGCATTATAAGGTACATATTAGGGGTACAGTGGAGCAATCCAAGGGAAAAATAGCACCCTCCCTAACACCCCAATGTTGTAGCCGATGAAAAGGGAGCGTTCGGGTCGCCCTCGACTACAGGTGGTAATTTTACTTATATATATATATATATATATATATATATATATATATATATTACAACTAAGAATAAAGTGTTCATTAGTTTAAATTTTATGAATGATATTGATAACATAATATTGATATTTTAAATGTGAATACTCATCAAGGAGTTGGCTGTGAATACACAGACTGCTTCTCTGCAGAGGGGTAAGACTTCCCCAACGAGTATCCGGAATATGACACGAAACAATCTAATGGTAAGGCTCCAGTAATTCTGGAGCTTTGGGGAATGTGAAGTACCCCTTTATTACCATCACTCCCAGGTCCGCTCAGGCCCGTAGTGGTAGCACCTGATAGGATCCTATCTATGGGTTAAATAGATCTAAACATTGTACTTATGTTAACCTGAATTGTTTGAAATAGAACTTCTTATATGAATAAAAATAGATTTGGCATTAAATAATATACAATGGTTGATACGTCATAAAACCAAACTAAACCAAACCGAACATTTTCTTTTTTTTTCTATTCGCAAATCAAACCTATTAGAAATGACTAAATTTTATAAATTTCTCGGCACTGATATTGCAACTAAATAAATAACGTAGAGATGATTTTGGGCTAATTGTTCGTTAGCCTCCTTTTCCCGGTACCATACACATATCAATGTTTTGTAAGGTAATGTATTCATGAAATTGAAAATCATTTTAAAGAGGTAAATTCTTCATACGGAGTTGTAATATCGACATTTTAACAGCTAATGTACCAAAGAAATTTACAGTCATCTCAAACAGGTAAACATGTTCTTTTTTAATAATTACCATCTTGCAGCCTGTTTGTAATATTAGTAAGTACTATTTACGAATAATTATCCTAAACTTTGATAAAAGCAACTCTACATCCTTTATTTTTAATAATAGTGATGGATAAAAACTTCTAGTTATCTGAGAATACGATAAAATGTAATTGATATAAGATAAAAGAATTTAGGAAACTCGATTATTAAATTACCTAAAAACTTGATATTTTCAATAAAAAGCTGCGTAAATAAAATGAAAGAAATAAATGTGAAAAACTAATAATAACTAACAAGGGTTCAAGAAAAACCTTCGAATACTTTTACAAATGTCCATATCTTTATCTGAAATTTTCATGTAAATTTGAATATGACGGACATTTTCAATCATTTTATGATGAGTGAGCTGCTACAAAAAGTGACGGAAATAAGATGAAAGAAATATTAATCAACAACTGATAATAACGACCAGACATTAAAATACTTTTATGATGTAAAAAAGCAACAAAAATACGATAAAAGAAAAAAAAAACAATGCAAATTTATTCATAGTCTGCTTAAAAAATTGCTGGAAAAAGAGGGAAATCTACGTTTAAACCAGGTTTTTCTGTTCTCCAAACGAACAGTTTAGTGGTTGAAAAATCTGCCATATTCAAGCTATCTACGTGTCAGCATTCGAGAATATTATTGAAATATTACTTCCTGGAAAATATTAATTAGAAGTTGAGAAAAAGAAATACAGAATTAGAATGATTTATGGCTAAAACTATCTCGGTGCTGATTGATATTTAACTGTTAAGGCAGGTGTCGATCTTGCATTTTTTTTACTAGATTCTAAAAACAGAAACGTTGTAAATAATATGTCAGAAGCATCATCAGCCATTAACGATGACATCATAATGGAATTAAAAAAATTGTTTTTACGTGTTTCTACTTGAGAAAACCCTCACACCACTTTCTAGAATATTATAATAAGTATACTTATGAATTTAGCTTCATACTGTACTGGCGTTGTTGACGATGTAATGAATATCAGCGCGGATAACAGGTTCGAATTCCGACTTCTAATCTAGTAGAACGATTACGGGGAAGCCAATGGAAAACCACTCCATTATCGAACAACAGTCATGCACAACGACAAAGCTTTTTAATCTATGCACAGATGAGAAAAAGTAAATGATCCGATATTAAAGAAATGAACTCGTTTCAAAAAGCCGACGTGAGAACAAGTTCCAACTAAAAATATCAAAGAACAAACAAGGTAAGTAAGGAAAGCGAATCAACCTTGGTTGGAAGACACGTAATGCGAAAAGAATATTTCAAGAAAAGCACAAAATGTCAAATTGGTAATGGTTACTTATCTGAAAAATGTAACGACAAAAACAGACTCTCATAAGCCAGATCGTAAAGTGTCAACACAATATATATAATATCATATTGTCCAGTCGACTGGGGGTGTAGAATACACCGACTACTTCTCTGCAGAGGGATAAGACTACCCCAGTGAGTGGTCTGGATATGACACTAAACATTCTGATGGTGAGGTTCCAGTAATGCTTCATTGCCATCGTTCCCAGGTAACACCTGATAGGGTCCTATCTATGGGTCAAATAGAAGTAAACTGCGTACTTATGCTAAACTCAATTGGTTGAAATAGAACTGTTTTGACATTTTAACTGGGTACTTATGCTAAACTGAATCGTTCGAAATAAAACTGTTTTGACATTTAACTGTGTAAGTAAGCAAAACCTATACTCATTATAAACTGAATATTTGAATTATAGCTGTTTGTCTAAACTGAATAGCTTAAAATAGAAATGTTTTTTTTTTAAATAAATTATTTACTTGTGATAAGCTGAATTGTTTGAAATAGAACTGTATATTTGTATAAAAATGCATTTGGAATTAAATAACCAACAAAGGTTGATATGCCATAAACCCCAAACAAACAAAAAGTTATATCATACTCTGGTCATCTGGTCGGTTGACATATAACTGTGAATCATCTAAAGTCATCCTCGTTGAAGAACCGTAATAGTACTATTTGACCAATAGCAGGGGAATAAAGGGTTCATGCCTTTCCCAAGGATATTAGTTTGAAAGTGAATATGATAGTGTGACTGGATCTCGAACTCTGCAGCTACGATGTTACAATCCACTGCAAAGAAAGCAAGAAAGAAAGAAAGAAAAGTCCCATGAGAATTAGAGAGAAAAGAAACTCCGATGAAAAGCAATCAAGCTTTATCTAGATGGAGCTACAATTACCACTTTCCTAAGTTCACTTGTACCAGACAGGTGCGAGTTTAAAATGTTGTGGGGGGCTTTATGCCGCACTCTTTATTACATAGTAAAATTAAAAGGAAAGTTGTTTTTAAGTGGAAAGAAAGAAAGAAAGAAAGAAAGAATGGTTCCATAAGAAATCGGAAGAAGAGAGAAAAGAAACACCAATAAAAAGTATTAAATCATTAGCTAGATGGAGCTACCATTACCACTTGCCTAAGTTCCCTTATACCACAAAGGTGACAGTTTAAAATGTGGAAGGTATTTATGCCGCGCGTCTTCTTTGTGCAAAGTTCTACGAAAAATGATAAAATCATCTTACTTTTGGTTTTTATAATTTTTTCGAAGTGGTAACTTATTAATATCCATTTTAATTACACAAGGTTTCACTAAAAATACGAAAATACTGGTATCTTTGGTTAAGAAGAAAATAAAGTTTTTATGTAAAAATCATTCGAGGTGTACTTATTTATGGGCGATACTCTAGTAGTTTATAATATTTGATTGTATAATGTTCCACAAGAAATAAAATCGTTGTATCTTTGGTTCAAAAAATAAACTTTAAATAAAAAAGAAATTTTGGGGGTGTACTTATTAATGGTTCATACTGTATAAGATAGCTAGTTTTGCACAAGGCCGCTTTTTTAAGGTTGATATTGTATTAATGTTCGTTGGTAGTAGCTCTTCTTTCAAATATGTTTATTTGTGGCTTTCTGTTTGATATATGTGAAGCCTCTGTTTCCAGTGTAATAAAGGAATTACTTTTTAAAAAATTAATTTTATACTTTTATTTATTTATTGTACTTCATTTGATACATGGGACACTCGTAAATTTAAGTGAAATTTAAGGAAAAGCATGTTCTATATGTTAAAATGCAACAGATAAAGTCATTTATATATTTGTAGAATTTATAGACATCAGAAATGAAAAATTGTTTTTTATTTCTGACTCGTGAATTTAAAAGTGAAAATCGACACAAAAAATATTGAGTATTTTATCATTCTGACAAAGATATTAAAGATAATCAACGTTTGATAGAAAAAAATTACATCGATATTTTTATGAAATAGGGAAATGGTGTTTATATGCCAACCACCGAAGTTAATCTCTTTTTTTCTTTTTTTTTTTTGGTTTAAAGTTACTAACGATAATCATTTAATAGTAATAATAGCTTGAAGGAACTATTTTGAATGCAAATGATTTGTACAGAGATATGGTTCCAAATATTCCTGTCTAATAGAAAGAATTTGCAAACCATTGTATTGTTTCAAGTATTTCAATTAATCATCTAAAAAAAGTTGGTGATTGTAGTCGAGGGTGACCCGGTGGCTCCCTTTTTAATAGCTACTACACCAAGGTGTAGGGGGAGGGCGCTACTCCTTTCGCTGGATTGCTTTACTTTACCCTTGATACCTTATATTGCTGATTGTTAAGCAAGGAGGTATCAAGTATGACTCGACCTGGGATTGAACGCTGGTCTCCCGGACAATTGGCGAACACTCTACCCACTAAGCCAATGAGCCGGTCAATAATCCTATAGTTTCATAAAACTAATACCATCAGCTAACACTGATGAGAAAAACTCTCAAGGAGTAAATAATTATAATAATATTCCTTAGTACTCAAATAAATCTCCTTGTAACTCTTCTTAATACAAATAATTTGCATACAGTTATAAGGTTTAAATATTCCAATTCAATATTAATTATTTTCAAACAGATGTTTGAGGCATAGACAGGACCATAACAGATACTATTACTCAGGGTTAGAGTGGACCTGGGAGTAATGGCAATGAAGGACTAACTCCCAGATCAACACTGGTCCAGAGTAATTGTACTTGATAGGGTCTCATTGATAGGTTGAATAGATCTGTTTGAAAATTATTACTATCAGATGGTAACACCTGGAAACATTGTTGTATATTGACCTTTGACCCGGCCAAACATGAAATTCCAAAGTGATGCACCGGAAGGAAGTGACACATTCCTATGGCAGTTATGAGAAGAAATCGCGTAAGCGGATTTGGCTGACGAAATCGGACAAGATAAAAGCCCATGATACACTCATAGACTGATGCACCGGAAGAGAGTGACCTGGGAACTGCATGGCAGTTATTTCCGCTTGATGACGATCAAACACGTCATTCCAAAGATTGAGTGGGCGATTGAGTGGGCGATTGAACTATTATATAACTCGGTGAGGACAGGAAGTCAGTGAGTTGAAGGTCAGACGAGTTGGAGGCAAGATGTGGTAGAGAAAGCCACCACCCAGCAGAAGGGGCCCTGCGGACCCCCGAGTGAGTTTAGAGACCCGTTGGTGACAAGATGCGGTAGAGGAAGCCCGCATTCAATAGAGTGGGCCTCCGGCCCTCCGGTTGAGCAACAGGAGAACGAGAAAGACACAACGCTGATGACCATAAGAGTGGGGGTCAATATATTGCAGTCTTTGTTCAGTCTTCAACTCCCACTCACAGTAAAACCCTTCCGAAACTTTCAAATAAAGTGAGAGGTATATTTTTCTAAGAACTGTGTCGTTCGTCTTTATTCATTGCGTCAATATCTATTCAGCATGAATCTGTATATGAGTATACCACAACATAACTGTGTGATTATTATGATTATTTACTCCTTCAAAGTTTTTCACATCAGCATTAGCTCATGGTCTTTCACTAGAGCCTGAGTGACAGCAAGTCTCCTCACGTCTCCAGGACTCTTCTCACTATTCTGGCCGTTCTCAACGATGCTGAAGTTTGGATGGTCTCCACTCGTCCGCCAACTTCCAAGTCCTCCAATCCCGTAAATAGTCCTTTAGTTACCATACCGAATGCATCAATCACAATTGGTATAATCGTCACCTTCCTGTCCCATAGTTTTTTTTTATAATTCCCAAGCAATGTCGAGGTACTTATCCTTCTTTTCCCTTTCTTTCCGTTTTATTCTGTGGTCAGCCGGGACTGCAAAATCTATAATTTTGCAAGTTCTCCTTTTTGTTGTTGTTGATTACTATAAGGTCTGGTCTTCTGGCCGTGATTAGGTGATCCGTTAGTATTTCAAAGTCCCATAGGAGTTAGTTTGTGTCATTCTCCCGGACAGCTGCTGGGTGGTGCATATACCATTTGTTCGTAAGTTTAAATTTCTTGTATATCTCCCAGTGGATCACCTTGCCCACCCAGTCGTGTCTAGTCTTAACTCCTTCTGTGCTAATTTGCTGCATTCGCTTATTATGTGATTGATTTTTTCGTCTCTATTACCACATCACGTAGATTTGTTGTTATCATTATTATTATTATTATCATTATTATTATTATTTACTCCGTTGAGAGTTTTTCACTGCAGAGTTAGCTGATGGTGCTCATTTGAGTTTGGTTGATAGCAAGTCTCTTCAAGTCTCCAGGACTCTTCTCAGTATTCTGACCGATCTTAATAATGTTGTAGTTTGGATGGTCTCCACTTGTCCTCTAATTTACAAGTCTTCCTGTCCCTTTACCTAGCACTTGAGGATTGTTCCAAGTGCGCCAATTACAACTGGTATCACAATCACCTTCATGTTCCATGTTTATTTCTTAGTTCTCTCGTAAGGTATAGGTACTTTTCTCTCTTTTCGCTTTCTTTTAATCTTACTCTGAGGTCTGCTGTGACTATTCGGCAGGTTCTCTAGTTGAAATTAGATGATCTGTTTGTATCTCAAAATCCCAGAAAAGTTTGTACGTCTTACTCTCCAGGGCGAATTCTGGGTTGTGCATTTACAATTTGTAAGTATGGTCAAATTTAAAGTTCTTGCACACCTTCCCCACCCAGTTGTGTCTGGTCTTATACTCTTTTTGCATTCATTTGCGGCATTCGCTTATTATGTGATTGATAGTTTTGTCTCTATAACCCCATTTCCAATTTTGTTGCGTCTTATCTATGTTTGTCTTAACATTATTGCTCCTTATGGCGTTGTTTTGTGCTGCTATTAGAAGAGATTCAGTTTCTCTCTTAAGATTTCCTTTTCTTGGCCATGTCCAAGTTTTCTTATGTGAGATTTCAATAGTATGTCGCTTGAAATATCTTTGGGATGTCCTCATGGTGTAATGGTCAAAGCACTGGCCTGCGGAATCGTAGTAAGCGAGTTCGAATTCCAGTCGTTCACTTTCGGACAAATACCCTTGGGAAAGGTAGGATCCCTTTTATCCCCCCCCAGCTTTTGGTTAAATAGCATCACTGCTGTTCTTCTCGATGGATGGCTTTGGTATTAAATAACCCACGAAGGTTGATATGCCATTAAATAAAGAAACCAAACCAACCTTGAAATGTCTAACATTTGTTTTTTCTTCATATTTTTGTTTTCTAGCTATTGTTGTTCAGTTCATCGTTTTGTTTTATTTGTTGTTGTTTATAGTCACTGTAATTAGTCTTCATTTGCTATTTTTTATCAAGTATTCTCGTCGTTGCATCGATGTATCGATGCTATCTTCAATACTGGCGAGTCCTCTTCCTCCTTCCTCTCTTGACACATATAGTCTGTCTATATCATCTCTGTGGGATGGAAGGCCTTATGCATCGTCATGAATTTTTTGTTCTCTGGTCCATTTGTTGAAGTTCTTCCATCATCTACTTTAAGAATGATCACGAGTATCTTACAAGAGGGACAGATATTTGTCCATTTTTTTTATCGTTCTTATATTTTCATTCCGTGGTTTGCCATCTTTTTTTTTATTAATCAGTACAGGATGGAACGATAAAATTGTCGCCCTAGAAAAGACGACATGATTCCATTTTCCATTTAATGAAAACCGGTTTTCTTATTTTGTTGCAGATCATCTACTATTTGGCCAGTTGTGTAGAAATCCCAAGAGCGATAGGAGCCTTCTATCATGTCTGAATGTGACACAATGTTCAGCGAACGAGATCGGAGATGCGCCACTGTACAACTCTTGCTCTCTACCGATCCAAGTTATGACAACAGGACCATTGCCAGCACCCTCAAAATGCAAATCCGGACGGTTCAACGCTTGTGGGCACAGCTCAACGCATCGGACGACCCTCTGGAGGTAGTGGAGCGGAAGCCCAAGGCGGAGGACATCATGCCACCTCTTATCTTCGAAGTCGGCTTGAAAGTCAACACCAAAGTGTATCTGGATGTGGTGAAGAGTGTGGTGTTCCCCAAGTGCAATCAGGTTGCCGGTGGCAGACCCTGGGTGTGGCTGCAGGACTCAGCGCCGGCCCACAAGTCCAAAGAGACCCAGGCTTGGCTTCAGAAGGAGTGCTACGACTGTGTACCCATCTCTCACTGGCCCCCCTCCTCCCCCGACATGAACCCGCTAAACTACTTCGTTTGGTCATACGTCGAGAACATCACCAACATGACCTCCCACAACACCAAAGCCAGCCTGATCGCCGCCATCCGCCGAGTATTCGCCGAGCTGCCGCTGGCGCTTGTGGAAAAGGCATGCTCCCAGTTACGGATCCGTATCGAGGCTGAAGGCGGCTACATTGAATAGATGTCAGCTCTACTACATAATCAAGTTACCTGAACTGATTTTTTCAATAAATTTTTAAAATGAAGCTGTTGTGTTGTTTTCTTTAGGACGACAATTTTATCGTTCTACCCTGTACAAAGGCTGGTTAGGATTATTTGGTTGGTTGGTTTGCTTTACAGTGTATCACCCCATTTCGGGTCATTTAACGCTAAATAAAGTCATTATAGTTTGGTTTGGTTTGGTTTTATGACATATCAATGATTGTCGGCTATTTATTGCCAAATCCATTTTTATATTTATAAAAATTTCAGTTTCAAACAATTCAGTTTATCATAAGTACACTGTTTAGTTCTATTTAACCCTTACATTGGTCCCTCTCAGGTGCAGCCACTCTGGGCCAGTGTTGATCTGGGAACGATGGCAATGAAGGGATAATCCGCATTCCCCAAAGATCCAGCATTTCTGGAGCCTCCCCATCAGACTATTTCGAGTCATATCCAGGATACTCGTTGGGGAAGTCTTACCCCTTTGCAACCAAATGGGCTATGGTCAGGATTAGATGATCAGTTTATATATCCAAATCCCCGAGAATTTCATGCGTCTTATTTTCTCGGACGGATTCATGTTAGTTAAATATCATTTGTTTTTAAGGTCAAATTTGAATTTCTTGCACAATTACCGGTGGATTACTTTCCTTACACAAGCTGACTTAGTCTTGAAATTCTTTTGTGCTAATTTTACTGCTTTTGTCAACTATGCCATTAACCGTTTTATTTCTTTCTTTGCATAACCTACACTTGCAATTCTGCTTTGTACTGTCTCTATTTAAAACAGAATTTTATTGCATATCGTTCTTCTAAAGTGTCGTCACGTCCAGATTGCATTTTTGAAATTCAACAGCTCTTACAATCAGGCTTTAGTAGGGTGTATTCCAATTGCTATATATATATATATATATATCTATACATATCTATACATATATATATATATGTATATATATGTATATATATATATGTATATATATACTTTCTTTAAGAAAAACAACAAAACCGGTCACATAGGATTATAAATTTATTTCCATCCTGTTAAGCATTTTTGAAATTTCCAAAAACACGAAAAAAAAATTAACAGGACTTCTTCAGATCTTTTAGATAAAAAACTAGAATAGACACAGAAAAGTGGGAGGGGATAGAAGAGGGGTGAAGAGTTATCTCCTCATTAAGCCCACTTCCGTTTTAATTTTTTATTTCGGTTAGAAAT
This sequence comes from Sepioteuthis lessoniana, assembly GCA_963585895.1. Lineage (NCBI taxonomy): Eukaryota > Metazoa > Mollusca > Cephalopoda > Myopsida > Loliginidae > Sepioteuthis > Sepioteuthis lessoniana. The sequence goes on along the minus strand of OY757945.1, from coordinate 27,836,137 downwards.
GTCGTAAATTTATTTTAAAAATACTTTTAATATATGTACATATGTATAAATATTTTTTTATATATGTATATATATGCATATATATATGTATACATATATATATGTATATATATATATGTATATATATATATATATATATATTCCTCATATATATATGTATATATATATATATGTATATATATATATATTTAAATATATATGTATATATATATATATGTATATATATATGCATATATATATATATACATTTTTTTTTTTTTTTTTTTTTTCATCATACAACGTGTGGAAGCACGTGCGATACCCTAGCCTCATCAGCCGCCATCCAGGGTGATAACACAGTTTCGGTAGCTTAAGGCGGTACTTAAGCTACCGAAACTGTGTTATCACCCTGGATGGCGGCTGATGAGGCTAGGGTATCGCACGTGCTTCCACACGTTGTATGATGAAAAAAAAAAAAAAATATATATATATATATATATGTGTATATATATATGTATATATATATATACATATATATATGTGTATATATATATATATATAAACATATATATGTATATATTTATATATATGTATATATATGTATACATATATATATGTATATATATATGTATGTATATATATGTATATATATATGTATACATATATATATGTATATATATATGTATCTATATATATGTATATATATATGCATATATATATATATATATATATATATTCCTCATATATATATACATATATATATATGAGGAATATATATATATATATATATATATATATAATGTATAACATGGTTCGGCTATGAAATCGGTGAAGGTAGTTGACAGTTACATCCGGCCGTAGATAAAATCATCTAAGTGACCACTAGAAAACAAGCAAGGCGGTAATGTAAGCTTTGACCAATGGTAAAAAGCAATGTGTGGGTATAAGCCGAAACCAATGGAAAACAAGTATTGCATGGGTTTAAACCATGGCCAATGTGAAACAAGCATTGTGTGGGTGAAGAGGCGTGGCCATGTGAGTCACGTGGGAGTTCTAAGACTATATAAGGTCTAGAATTTTGGCTGAAGTCAGTCCCCGCTGACTGTCCCGACTCCCGATAACTCCTTTGTGTGTGCGAACTTTCTCTGACTGCTCTCTCGCTCCTCACAAGCGTCACCGTCGAAGAATAAAAATATATGGTTATATTTTTATATATATGTGTTCCTGGTTGTTTGTCAAGATCCAGCAGTAGCATACAACAGTCACTAATCAATGTCATTTCGGAAAAAAAGTATTTCTTCATTTTATAAAAAATGTTTTCGAAGTGGAGTGTTCAACGATACACACCCGCCAATTTTTCTTTCATCGATTTTTCTTCCAGCTGAAAAAAGAAAGAAAGAAATGACTTATGAACGCAGACGACATGTGTAACTTCCGGCGTGCGGAGACGATACAAAGCAGTTTAAAAAAAGACGATTGTAAATCTCTTCGTTTTTTTCCCCAGCTGATGCGATTTTATTTCCCCCAGGCGTTTATATCTGGCACTATGCCCTTAAGCGTGGGATAAAATATTTGGCTTCATTACAAACCAGAACACGATTGGAATCTGAACATTTTTCATCAATGCCAAATTGCACCTGTTGGGTGGCCACATGCTCGTTGTGTCAGGGCACACCATTCCCACACATATTTCAAAAGAATTCAATAAGACATAAATGATATAAACGGTTGCTTGGAACCCTAGGTTCAGCAGAGGGACACCCAAGAGCACGTGATTTTTTAAATACCTGCTGAAAACCCTCACTATGAATGATATTTTAACTTTTGTTAACCTGACTAAAAATTCATTTGTTCCTCTTTTTTCTGCCGTAATAGAAATAGACCTAACACGAAATTATAGCTTTATCATATGTACCCAACCCCTCCGCTCGGAGTTTAACATGTTTGAATTCAGAGTTTTCCTTCTCCTAGACTAGTTGCCTCACCAAGGCTGAAGAACCCAGTCTGCCCTACTATTTACCCATAGCTGGAGGGAGAATAATTGGATTCATACCTTTCCCAAGGGTATTAGTGCTATGTGAAATGCAATCAGTCCAGGATTTGAACTCGTGTCGCCGTGTCCATATCCTGCGACGATAACCCTTACCCCACGGGCACCTCCGAAATTATAGCTTTATAAGGACTTGAAGTTAATAAACATTGTCGATAGGTTAACAATTGGAGCTCTCTGGTAGCTATTGCTTAATACTACGAATGTAAGTTCATGGACACGCCCGTGAGGTGGTCACATGCTGGTTGTATCAGGGACACAACACTCACATACACATTCAAAAGAAGTCAATGTCGACTAAAAATATAAATTATATAAGCAGTTGTCTCGGATTCAGTAAAGGAAATCCTAAGAGCACGTGATTTTCTAAAAATGTGATTTTACAAAAAATGGGATCTTGTATATTAGTGCAATCAAATACAACAAAAGTTTATTTTTTCCACTGCGATATTGATAATGCTTGGTAGAATAACAAGAGTAGGCAACTGTAACATATTGACCTTCGACTGAGCCATTAATCAAAAAACAGGTGCATCCGGTCGAAGATATCGAAGATATCACCCTGACCTGTGGACGGGTTGAATTCGGTGCACATGGGACGACCACGGGAAGCAGGTGCATGTCAAACAATTATATAACCAGGTGCCACAGACGGCTTGAGTGAGTTGGAGTCAGTTGCAGTTGGAGTTCAAGTTGCAGTTCGAGGCAGTGAGAACCAGCTCCAGACAGAGGGCTTGCGGCCCTCAGTGACCCCCCGGTTGAGCAGCCCAGCAGAATGAGAAAGAAGTGCTGCAATAGTCCGAGGAACTTGGGGTCAATATGTTGCAGTCTGTTCCGTCTCCAACTCACGTCTCACACATAACCAATATCAACCCTTTCGCAACCCTTTCGAGAATAAAGTGTGAGATGTATATTTTTCTAAAGAAGTGTGTTCGTTCGACATTATTGTTGATTATGTTTCCGCATATATATGCATACGTATAGTTGTATCACAGCTATACAAGACAACATTGTGATAGAAATTAAACAGATAATTTTATGAGTACATGAAGCAAACTAGCATAAAAGGAGTGCAAAACTAGGCACAGGTAGATAGGGAATATGATCCTCTGGGAATTGTGCAAGAAATTAAAATTTCAACATACAGACTGATCATCATCATCATCATCATCATGTCATACTACTAGAACGGATTTCCCTAACTCTATCTCTCTCTCTCTCTCTTTCGCTATTCATATCTATCATCCATCGCTTCCGGTGTGACTACATCCTGTGTCTGTAGAGAGATGTTATAGATAAGTTCTAGCTGGTCGTCCATTACTTGTACGTCACTTATGAGTTGATCCTTGCTTTTCCTGCCGTGTCCCGCATGTCTTGTTTGTCTTATTTGGATGGTTTTAGAGATGGGAGCTCTGTGGCCATCCACCTGCTGTTTTGTGGGATGTTGCTTCCTGGATTTGTTCAATATAGCTCGTAGCATTCTTGTGCAATTCTCATCTAGATTTTTCTCCATACATTTAGTCAGCGTCCATGTGGAGCATCCATATAGTAGAACTGACACAATCGCTGCTTGGAATTTTTTTTAAAAATGAAACATATAAAATTCTGTAATATTTTGAGATAGAAAAGGATAATGTAATCCAAATCAGATGACCACACCTAGAAATGATTAAAAAGAAGAAAAGAACAGGTCATCTAGTGGATTTTTCTGTTCCGTCAGATCATAGAGCAAAAATGAAAGAAAGGCGAAAAGCTGGGCAAATTCCTGAACTAAACCATAGAACTGAAAAAGTTGCGGAATATGAAAATGACATTGATATCAATTGTAACTGGCGTCCTTGGAACTGTCCATAAGGGACTGGAAAAGAGATTGGGTGAACTGGAGATTAAAGGAAGAATTGAAACCATTTAGACCACAGGTCAACTAAACTAAGCGGGAATACTTAGAAGAGACCTGTAAATCTAAGGAGACTTGTTGCCACGCAGACTCAATTGGAAAATCATCTGTTAGAGTAGGAGTGAAAAATTCGTAAGGACTAAGATAATAATAATAATGATCCCACTATTACAGGCACCAACCAGAACCAATAACAGAAGGAAAAGAAGCCACTAATCTCAGGGACAAACTAATAAAAAAATAAAACATGCCTCTTAATTGAGATGGCAGTACTTCCGATAATAATATATATATATATTTTTTTTTTAAATAGATATTATATCATAAATTTGAATTACCGTGACCAGAAAATCCGGCAAGTACTGCGTGGGACATACAGAACTACTGGATAACTGTCCAGTGATTCAGCGTGTCGCACGCAGCGCTTGCCAGATTTTCCGATCATGGTAATTCAAATTTATAATAAATAATAATAATAATAATAATAATAATAATAATAATAATAATAATAATAATAATCAGTAAAAGAATATAATAAAATTAGTAAAGACAAAGACCTGAAAATAGAAACTGAAAAAATATGGCATCTTAATACTACGATGGCACCTATAATAGTGGGAGTGTGATAAAGAAATGGACAGATAAATACATTAACAAGATACTTGGAAGTCAAAGAAATACAAAAAAATATTTGCATTTTGTGGCCCTGAACATCTCTTTCGGAGAGTAATGTGATTGGAAAGTTAACACCTTTATGGAAAGAATATAGAACATATATAATCATTACTTTCACTTTCACTAGGAGTTGGGTAAAGACCAAGTTTATAGAAAACCGAAATTAAAGCAAAAATCAAATAATAATAATAATAATGATAATAATAACAAAGAAATGGGAAAAGAAAAAAGTGTATGAATACTTCAAGTAATAATTGGAGAGATTAGTCCAGGAAAAGACCGGGAAATGACAAAGAAACGGTAATTTTAAGAGCGAAAATATATCTGGTTTAATAGCAGCATAAAATAGCACCAAAAAGACGAATTTATATCAAAGCAAAGATTGATAATACGCAACAAAATAGCAAGTGTAGGTTATGTGAAGACACAGATGAAATGGTTAATTACATAATTGGCGAATGCTACAAAATGGCACAAAAGTAAAACAAGACGAAACACGACAGAGTAAGAAAGGTTATCTTCTGGTTAGTGTGCAAGAGATTGACCTAACAACCAAATGGTATATGCACCAGCCAGAATCCGTCCTAGAAAATGAGACGCATAAAATTCCCTGGGATTTTGAGATACGAACTGATCAACTAATCTAAGCCAGAAGACCGAACTTAGTGTTCATTAACAAGGAAAAAAGAGCTTGTGATCGAGTGCTTGTTGTTCCAGCGAAATAAAAGAAAGCGAAAAGATAGAAAAGTACCTGAACCTTGGCAGAGAACTATAAAAATCTATGAAACGTAACAATTGTCGGTGGTGCTCTTAGAACCGTTCCCAAAGGCCTGAAAATGGAGTCAGTAGGAATAAAAAATCAGAGGAAGAATCATTACCATTCAGACTACAGCATGATTGATATCGGCCAGAATACTCAGAAAAGTCCTGGAGATCTGAAAAGACTTGCTATCACTCAGACTCCAATGAAAAATTACCAGCTAACGCTGGTGAGAAAAATTCACAAGCAGTATAATAATAATAATAATAATAATAATAATAATAATAATAATAAGAAGAAGAAGAAGAAGAAGAAGAAGAAGAACAACAACAACAACAACAACAACAACAACAACAACAACAACAACAACAAATGGCATATGCACCACCCAGAATCCATCCTGGAGAACGAGACGCACTAACTTCTCTGAGATTTTGAGATACAAATGGATCACCGAATCTCAGCCAGACGATTAGACATTGTGACAGTCAACAAAAACAACAAAAAAAGAAAACCTGCAGAACAACGGACTTTGCCGTCTCGGCTGACCACAGAGTAAAATTGAAAGAAAGGGAAAAAAAGATAAGTACCTGGACCTTGCTGGAGAACTGAAAAACTGTGGAATATGAAGGTGACGGTGATACCCATTGTAATTGGTGCTCTCTGTACAGAGTCATTAAAGGATTGATACAGAGGACGAGTGGAGACCATGAAAACTACAGTTCTATTAAGACCGACCAGTATACTGAAAAGAGTCATGGAGACTTGAGGAGACTTGTTGTCACTCAAACTCCAGTGAGAAACCATCGGCAAACGCTGGTGTGAAAAAATTACAAAAGAATAATAATGATAATAATCGTTGACTAATATTTTATTTTATTTTCATACTTAATAATAAGAAGTAATAATGGTTGACAAGACTTTATGTAAAAAGTAAATAAAGATAGCATTCACACAAGCACTTCAGAATAAAATTTGACAGCTGTTTAAAAAAAAAAAACAAGGAATCAAACGAAAAGCATTTAATTATTTTCAGGATTTAACATTTAGGTTTGGCCTGGCATTACTTCAAAGAATTTTTTTCCATCAAGAAGAAACTTTGGCATCTTTTGATTCAATATACCTTATTCTTGATAGCAGAACCTGGAAACACTTAAAACGAGTAATTATCTGACTACTCAACCCAAATTATATATATATACTCTCAGAAGTTTATTTTAAAAACTATTTAAGATACTGAAACTCATGATTCCCAGTTTTATATGGAAAAATTAGAAGTTTATTATTTAAGCTTTCGGCAGTATCAGGTGTTTTATTATCAGTCGACTCAACCATCATGTCGTTTTGATGCCTTCACAACACCGACAGTTTTTGGTAACAATAGCTGTTTTAAAGACATCTTGTATATTTGAATAAAATAAAACGAAATCTGTTTTGTCAACGGCATTTTAGAACACATTTTGATCCCTTCGCAACTCCTACAGTTTTTGTCTGCTATAGCTATTGGGAAGGCATTTGGTTAGATTAAATTTCATTTCAAACAACGGCATTTTTGAACACATTCCGATAGATCATTAAAACAACAGGATGTTTGAGTAGACGCAAAAATCCTAGAAAACCATCAGTATCCGAAAAAAAATTGGAGCGTGTTCGGGCTACTCACATATTCAGCTCACAAAAAATCCGAGCGGCGAATAGAGAAGTTAGAAATTCTGCATTCGACTATTCAAAGAATTTACGACAACGGTTGAAGATGGTACCTTACCAAGTGCAGTCATTGTGAAATCCATGAAACCAGGGTAAAGTCACTTGCCGTGATTTCTTTATGAAGATAATCTGGTGCATCGGGATGTTGTAAATAGGATTATGTAAAGGAGGGTGTAATTTTCGGTAATGAGTTCATTGTAAGTTGCAGTCATGAACTTCAGAGATTTCTTTTGATACGTAACAGGATCATGTGGATTTTGCTAGCATGTTGCAAGTTGCGAGAACTGTGTTTTATAGCAGTTATAGTAGCAGAAAGTGACTGGTTACATTAGTAACCCAAGAAAAAAATGTCACAGTGACAAATTTGGAATGTAAAATTTATGATAACATTCCATAAATGACATAATGATGTGTTATGTTACTTTTAAGAAATTTTTTAATTTGTTTTGTATCTTTTCGAAGTTAAACTTTTTTTTAGTTTTTTTCAAAGATTTTTAGTTCGTTTTTTTTGTTTTTTGTTTTTTTTTCATTTTAAAACATTTTGAGTTTGAAAAATTTTCTTTTAGCTTTTCTTAGTTAAAAAAAAAATCATAGCTTTATTTAGCTTTTTATTTCTTTTTAGCTGGAGCTAAAAAGAAATAAAAATCTAAATATTACCATATTGTCCTACAAGAATGAATTTTGGCATTAAATAACACACAAAGGTTGATATGCCTTTAAAACAAAGAAAGTTCTTTTTAAAATATTTAAGTTTGCTTTTGAGGTGGGTTTTTTTAAGTTCTGATAATTTTTTAATTTTTTAATTTTTTAAATATTTTTATTTTTCTCTTTATTTATTTTTATTTTTAAACAGGCTGATTACTATAAATAGAATTGTTTTCGATTTAAGAAATCTAAAGTGGGTATGCAGAGAACTGGGATTTTGACAACTAATAGCGTATTCAGTCTGATTAACTGCGTTTTACGACATGTAAACCCTTGCTGGTTTATTTAAAGTCGAAGTCAGCTGTTTTTGCAAGTATGGCTTCAAGTAACTAATAATAATCATTTGTAAACAATTACATGGTTTCAAGTATTCCAATCCAATACTAATAATTTTCAAACATATCAATTTGACCCGTAAATGAAACCCTAACAGGAACTATCCCTATCGATTAGAGATGATCCGGAAGTAATGACAATGAAGCACCGACTCCACACCCTCCAGAGGTCCAGATTTCGATCGTCACCACCTGTTATATCCAGGACTCCCAATTTTTTGTGCGAAGTTAAGTTTTACCCCTCTTTAGGAGGAACCGTTGGTGTATTCTAGGCCTTGACGACGTTGTGAAGTAGTGTTGATCTCTCACTCTAAAATGAGATTTCGCCATGGAAGTATCGTTTTCTGGGTAGTTCGAAATTGATTGGTTTCGTTTGGTTGGGTTTTAAGACATATCAATCATTGTAAGTTATTTAATGCCAAATCTCTTTTACACATATAAACAATTCTATTTTTAAAAATTCATTTTAGCATTGGTACACATTTTTGTTCACACACAGTTAAATGTAAAAACAGTTCTATTTCAAACGATTCAGTTTAGCGTAATGGAGATTGTGAAATATCCCTCCATTATTATTACTACCACATTCGCTCAAAAAAGGATGGATAGATCCTATTAGGGTCTCATCTAGGGATCAAATAGAACTGTCTAATCGAAAGATTATCATTATTATTATTATTATTTGAGACCATACAGTAGTATGAACATTGTTCCTATTAGACCGAAATACTTGATAAATCGAATTATTAATGTTAAATGGTAATACTTGAAGCCATTTAACTGTATGCAAGCAAATGATTAATTCAATAGAGTTATTAAAGTTAGATAAAAATACTTGAAACCATTTAATGAGCTCTAACAACCTGTTTAAAAAGTATAATCTACAAACGATTCGCTTGATAGTTATATATATATCATCATCATCATCGCTTGATAGTTATATATATATCATCATCATCATCATCATCATCATGTCGCGCCGCCAGCACGGATATCCCCGACCCTCTTTCGCCATTTCTCCCTATCATTCATCGCCTCCGGCAGGTCTTCAGGGTTACATCCTGTGTCCTCATATAGTTGCTGTATGTAAGTTCGTGCTGGTCGTCCTACTTTTGCACATCCATATGTGGGGGTCCACAGGAGTACATCGCTTATGAGCTCGTCCTTGCTTCTCCAGCAGTGTCCCGCGTGTCTGGTTCGTCTGACTTGTATAGTTTTCGTGATGGGGGGCAAGTGTCCGTATAGTTGGAGTCTCGTGGGGTGTTGTCGCCAGGACTTGTTTAATACTGCTCTCAACATTCTTGTGTAATTTCCGTCTAGTTTCTTCTCCGGCCGCTTCGTTAGCGTCCATGTAGTGCATCCATATAGCAGTATCGACACAACCGCTGCCTGGAAGAAACTGCGTTTCATTTTATCAGTTAGGTCCGACTTCCATATGATCGAGAGCCTATCGATAGCTGTCCATGCCTTCGTCAGTCGTGTGTCGATGTCTTTTTCGGTTGATGAGACGCTACTTCCTAGGCAGGTGAATTTGTCTACTAGTTTCAGAGAGGCTCCGTCTAGTGTGGCAATGTTGCCCGTTTGGTTGTAACACATATATTCAGTTTTGTTTGCATTGACATGGAGGCCAATGCCAGCTGCGGCTCGTTCCAGACTATGCAGTAGTGTCTCTGCTTGATTAGGCGTATTCACTAGTAACGCCAAGTCATCAGCGTAGTCGGCGTCCGTGATTGTTTTTGCGGGGTACCTTTTGCTTCTTCTCTTAGTCAGCTCGAAGCCATTTTCTCTGATTTTGTCGATCGAAGTCCTAAGCACATAGTCTAGACAGATGATAAAGAGGTACGGGGCTAGTGTGTCTCCTTGTAGTACTCCTGCAACAATGTCGAAGTATTCCGTAAAGGACTTAGCTTTAAATAACCTAAAAGAATTAATATGCTGTAAAACCACAACCAACCAATTATATTACAGTAATAGTGAATTAAGATCTGTTTTCTTAAAAACTTTTACGTGTGAAGTAGCGCCTCGTTGAGGAGTGACATCAATGAGATTGATCACACCAAAATTGTCAGACAATTTGTTGAACTTTTCTTTCTAATGAAAATCCAGAATTTTGAAGAAGGAGCTAAGTCTTAAAAATGATTTCGTTACTACATAATGATAAAAATAAAAACTTGTTGAAAACTATATGCAACTAGGTAAGTATTTTTAAGTCTATAAGTCTTCAGGCAAGTATCTTGTTAGCTAGATTGATGGTAACAAATCCGATAGATATTGATATGTAGATAAAAAAGACACTTGAATTTAAGTGCACGAACATTTTGTTTGGCCAGTAAGCTATTAAAATGCGCCAATTGAATCCCACTGCTGTGGGGTGAGTAAGAATCTCCAAGAGGATGTTCTGGTTATAGCACTAAACTGTATCTGATGGTGAGGCTACAGTTCTTGACATCTTAGGAATGTGAAGTACTCATTCATTGCCATTTTCCTATGATTCTCTCCGACTTGGTTTGTTTTGTTTTGTTTTTGTTTTATGGCGCATCTACTATTGTAGCTTATAAATGCCAAATCCATTTTTATAAATATAAACAGCTCTATTTCAAACAATTCGGTTTAGTATAAGTATAGTTTTTTTGTTTACACACAGTTAAATGTCAGAAACAGTTCTATTTCCAACAATTCAGTTTTTCATAAGTACACAGTTTAGTTCTATTTAACCCTTAGATAGGACCCTTTCAGGTTATACCACTCCGAGCCAGAGTGGACCTGGGAGCGATGACAATAAAGGGGTGCACTGTATTCCCCACAAGCTCCAGCATTACTGGAACCTCACCATCTGATTGTTTTGAAAAACATTTCTATTCGATTGGACTGTGTGAAAAAAAAATATTAAGAAACAAGTACACAAAAATGTAAATTTTATCAGGTTTGATTAAATAATAAAGACAAATTTTGTCCATATCATCATCATCGTGTCGTGCCGCTAGCACGGATATCCCTGACCCTCTCTGGCCACTTCTCCCTATCATTCATCGCTTCTGGCAGGTCTTCAGGGCGACATCCCGTATCCTCACATAGCTGCTGTATGTATGTTCGAGCTTGTTCAATATTGCTCGCAGCATTCTTGTGTAATTGTTTTGTTTTGTTTTTGTTTTATGGCGCATCAACTATTGTAGGTTATAAATGCCAAATCCATTTTTATAAATATAAACAGCTCTATTTCAAACAATTCAGTTTAGTATAAGTATAGTAATTTTGGCACATTCATCCACCAATTCCAACCTGAAACCAAGACACTTATCAGGAAACGAGCGTCCTGATATGACACTAAACAATTTGATGGTGAGGCTTCAGTAATGCTGGAGATTTGGAGTAAAAGAGACTGAGTGAACAGGAGTTTAGAGGAAGAATCGAAACCTACAGCATTGTTAGCTGGGATACTTTGAAGAGTCCCGAAGATTTGCAGAGATTAGCTGTCACTGTGATTCCTCTAAATATTAGCAATTAAAACAGTTATGGAAAAACACGCTTGGAGTAATATGATTATTTATTTACACATAGTAATTTTGTTTCAAGTACTCTTATCGAATTTTGCCCAGTCGGCTGGGGCTGTAGAATACACCGACTGCTTCTCTGCAGAGGAGTAAGGCCCCTCCAACGAGTGTCCTGATATGACACTAAACAATCTGATGGTGAGGTTCCAGCAGTGCTGGAGCTTTGGGGAATGAGGAGTACCCCTTCATTGCCATCGCTCCCAGGTCCACTTTGGCTTGGAGTGGTAACATCTGATAGGGTCCTATCTATTCTTTAAATAGAACTAACAGCATACTTATGCTAAATTGAATTGTTTGAGTAAACTGAATAGCTTGAAATAGAAATGTTTTTGACAATTAAATTGTACTTACATTTAAACTGCGTGCTTATGCTAACTGAATAATTTAAAATAGAACTGTTTTTCAACATTAAAACTGTATTTAACTGAATAGTTACATATAACTGCTTGAATAGTTTGAAATAGAAATGTTTTTGACGATTAAACTGTGTACTTATACTAAATTGAATTGTTTTAAATAGAACATTATTTACATAAAAATGGATTTGGCGTCAAATAACCTACAAAGGTTGATATGCCATAAAACCCAACAAACCAAACCAAACCATCTTATCTAATTGGCAACCTGTTAGTGAGGATGAGAGTACGCTAACTGAATCCTCTTCAGAGGAGAAAAAAATCTCTTCCACTAGGTAATCCTGGGTATGTCACTAAACTGCATCCTGCGGTGAGAATCAAATTCTTGAGTCCTGGGGTGAGTGAAGTACTTCTTTAATCCAATACTCCCATATCCCCTTTGGAAGGGCCCCATCTAGGAATCAAATAGATCTGCTTGAAAATTATATATTGCTTAGGTATACTACAGTGTCAAATTAATGATTATTAGGAAATAGTAAAACCATATAATTATGTATAAATTAATTGTATTAGTTAGAATACTTAAAACTACATAACAGTTTGTAAATTATTTACATTATATAGGATTTCTAGAAACCATTTAACAGCTAGAAAATTATGTGTATTTGATAGGAATACTAGAAACCTTATAACTGCTGGAAAATTATTTGTATTTGATAGGAATTCTTGAAACCTTATAACTGTTTGAAAATTATTTGTATTTGATAGGAATACTTGAAACCTTATAACTGCTGGAAAATTATTTGTATTTGATAGGAATACTTGAAACCCTATAACTGCTGGAAAATTATTTGTATTTGATAGGAATACTTGAAACCTTATAACTGCTGGAAAATTATTTGTATTTGATAGGAATACTTGAAACCTTATAAGTGCTGGAAAATTATTTGTATTTGATAGGAATACTTGAAACCTTATAACTGCTAGAAAATTATTTGTAATTGATAGGAATACTTGAAACTTTATAACTATTTAGAAATCATTTGTACTAAATAGGAATACTTGATATCATCTGATTGTGTGCAAACAAATAATTATAGACAAATAAAGAAGAATGGTGTTTTTGAAATACTATGGAACATTGAAAATATTGATATAATTACAATCAAATAGTTTCATTTTATCCGATGAACATAATTTTCAAACACACAGATGGGCCGAAAACACTTTCAATATTCTTAATACTAATAATTTACAAGCATTTAAATGGCTTTCAGCAATTGTTCTTATTTGATACAGAGAAATTTTAAACCATTATATGCTTTCAAGTATTCCTATCAAATACTAATAATTTTCAAACTGACTATAATAATGATAATAATAATTTGTACACTGATTTCGTTAATAGGACCCTAAAAATTACAGTTACGGCTTAGAGGGCAGCTGGGAGCAATGAAAACGAAGGAATATGACACTCCCCAGTGTTCAAACCTTCTCAGAGGAATTAAATTTCGGCATTAATTAACCCATAGGGTGTTGATTAGCGGTTTAAGAAATAAGGTTTTGTTTGTTTGTTTAGGTTTTATGGCATACCAACCTTTGTAGGTTATTTAATGCCAAATCTATTTTTATGTAAATAAACAGCTCTATTTCAAATAATTCAGTTAAGCATGAGTACACAGTTTGATTATCAAAAACATATTATTTCAAGCTATTCAGTTTAGCCAAACAGTTCTAATTCGAACAATTTAGTTTAGTATAAGTATAGTTTTTGTTTACACACTGTTAAATATCAAAATGGTTCTATTTCGAACAATACAGTTTAGCGTAGCACAGGTTCAATGTCAAAAACAGTTCTATTTCAAACAATTCAGTTTAGCTTAAGTAGGCAATTTACATGTAAAAATAGTTCTATTTCAAACATTTCAGTTTAGCATAAATACGCAGTTAAGTTCTATTTGACCCATAGGACCCTATCAAGTGCTACTACTCCGGGACAGAGTGGACCCGGGAGCGAAAGCATTGGCATCATTGGAACCTCACTATCAGATTTATTTAGTATCATATCCAGGACACTCGTTGTGGAGGGGTATCCCTCCGCAGAGATCGAGTATGTATATTCTACAGCCCCAACCGACTGGGCAAATAAGGTTTTGTTTGGTTACTTTGTTTAATGGCAAATCAAAATCTTCATGAGTTATTTAATAGGTAAGCTTTTCTTGTAAAATAACTGTTGTGGTACTATTTAAGCCATAGGCGGAGGAATAAAGTGTTTCATATCTTTTCCAAGGGTATTAGTCCGAAGGCGAACATAATATCGCGACTGGAATTCGAAATTGCTTACTCACTACGTCACGGTTGTTTAAGAAACAAACCAAACAAAACCAAACTTATCTAATACTTATGATTTATAAACGTCATGTTAATAGGATCGTTAATAGTTGCAACCAGAGCAGAAGTGGGATTGTGGCAAAGAATAGATGACGCCATTTTCCCCGGGTTCCATAATTTTTAAATAAGGGGATTCGCTGCAGTAATACCCAGGATACCGGAAAAATTAACAGGGGAAATAAACAGACAAAAGTTTACGGTCCAATCACGAAGATATTCATCTCATCGCTTAATTTAAAGATCGTCAAACTTGTTCAATAATTAGGTGGGCAATCGCTTAAGAACGCCAGGTATATTAAGCAGTTTTTGTCATCATGCCAGTTTCGGCAGAGTATCGTAATAAAGACATAATCTTTGTAAATGATTGTTAAAAATTTTCAGCAAACGATTCACAAAAAAACATAAAAAAACGAAAAGGAAATTAAATTTTTTGAATGCAAAAAAAAAAAGAAAAAAAAAATCTTAAAAAAGTAAAAAGTAATGGAAAAAATTTCTTTAAATTTTAAAATATGAAAAAATGTTCAAATTTAAAGAAAATTTTGATTTCTCTTTCAAATAAAAGAAAAAAAAACAAAAATCAAAGAAAAAACAATTTAAAAAATACTTAAAAAAACAAAAAATTAAAAGAAAAAAGCAAGAAAAATTTATAACAAAAAAAAACAAGCAAAATAAAAAACAGAACAGGCGTTTCACAATAAACATTTTTATTTCGTTTTTCTTTTAACATTTTGGGAAGTCTGTAAGGGTTTTGTTATTTTTCTCCGTTGTTAAGAATTTTAAGTGTTTGTTATAATTGTATCGTGTTGAGTCTGAGACTTTGAGATTCTGTTTATCAGAAAAGAAGAAAAATTGACAAAATGCCGAGTCAGTCAAAATAAACAAAAAGGCATAAAAACTATTATGAATGATTTTATTACAAAAAGAAATAGTAAAGAAATTTAAAAAAAAAACGTGTGGGATCCTAAGTCATCTATAAATTTTGCAAGTTATGCCAGTCTGGGTGAATCTATCAATCTATCTATCCGAAAAGTTTAAGTGAATATAGTTTGAAATAAAATCTTCGGTTTGCATAGTCACCAGTTATCTAGATATGCTCATTACTGGGCTGTCGCAAAGCAGACCCAGAGATTGGGATAAGTGTTGTACAAACGTATGTCACTATTATCCAACAACAAACAGATGTCTATCGTATGCACTTATATATTTTTCCCCTACTTAAAATAGATTTTATTAAGGATGATTGAGTTGGCATTTTGGTGGTTAAGACGCCAATCATCTGTCGAGGTGTGGCAGTCATCATATATATATATATATATATATATATATATATATATATATATATATATATATAATTAACTTAAATCGAGAGTCGAAAATCTTCTACTAAAGTTTCACCTTATAGGATCATCAGGAAGCCTATATATATATATATGTATATAAGTGCCTACAGAGTCAGAAAAATCTATCCAGGTTTCACCAAACCGGATCATCAGGACGATTTTGACCGAAGTGTTGGACCAAAACTCCATTTTAGTGATTAAAAGACCGCTAGAAAGAATGAAATTAGGATGAAATAAAGAAAAGAATTATATATATATATATATATATATATATATATATATATATATATATATATATATAAACAACTAAGTTATATATAAATAAATAGGTAAATAAGACAGAATCAATTCATGATTTATCTATTATGCTTACAAACATTAAGTACTTCTGAGCTTTGATTAAGTTATTCATTGGGATTATTGAAGGACGCTAAGGCAAGTTTCTCCTCCATAGATAAATTACAATATTTATCCTCCGCTTTATATTAAAGGCATATTTTACTAGCTTCCATTTTAATATAGGATTTGTACCAAAATTCCTTTTAATTTCCTGCTCGTAAGTATATCAACTAGTTCTGGCTATATATTTCGTGTGCAAAGTTACTTCTATGATTGGAATATATTTTTGAAATGTCCCTGCGTAGAGCCTACGAATACTTTTTCAACATTTCTAAAATATGTATATATAATCACTTTGTGCGTATAAGTTGTTGAAGAGGAATGAACATATTTTAAGAAGCTGATCGTTTCGCGTGGTATAATGGTAAGAGAGTTGGCGAGCAAGTGAATTGGTTTCGAACGTCTGGTCTTTTATCAAACTAAATTT
Organism: Sepioteuthis lessoniana; assembly: GCA_963585895.1. Taxonomy (NCBI): domain Eukaryota; kingdom Metazoa; phylum Mollusca; class Cephalopoda; order Myopsida; family Loliginidae; genus Sepioteuthis; species Sepioteuthis lessoniana. The sequence continues at coordinate 27,819,565 of OY757945.1, read as the reverse complement.
AGTAAATAACTATTTCGAGAAGAGGTTTGTGAATCGGGTTTGAAGACGAGAAATGAGATCGAACAGTAAGAGTTCCTTATTAGCTTTCTATTGTTATATAATTTACCGAACTATTCAGACACACAGTTCAATGTTAGATGTCTCAACTATTGATCCATCGTATTTTACCCTAACCCTGGGGCCGTACATTTTACGCAACAAGAGCGTTTAAATAACCTTAGCCGTAAAAAAATGTGTGGGGGTGCACTCTAAACAACTTGACTTTCAGATTCTACTCGGAGATCAATCCACTTGAGTGGCGCCATTCCGACCAGCTCCGATCCCTTCTCTTTCCGGGTAAATGTCAAAAGGTACACTACATTTCATCCGATCAGCATTTTGTTTGCTTTTTTTTTTCTTTACCTCCGGTCATAACTTTCATTAAACAACATTGACCTATTCCAAAATGTAAATAAGAATATAGTTCAGTGGTGATCATAGATTTTAGAAGCGCATAACATTTTTGATCATGATAATGGAAGACAATTTTTGTGTCTCTTCAATTTTCTTTTCCATCAGCCTTCAAATCTTTAGTAGGCATGAGGATATCTCACGTTATGTAAAGGGTTGTGTAGCGACTTCAGTTCTCACTAGGTGTCCCAAACCTCAGGTTTTACGAAAGGCGGCTTCACAACATTTCGAAAGAAATGTTTCAAAGGTACTTTAACCAATGGAAAATTCATTTAAATGTTGAATACCAAGGGTGGATTTTTAAGAAAATTAATCTTTCATTCATTGTTTAATTCTAAAATTTCAGTGATGATGATTGCGTAAATTTAAACAATAAAATTTTTATACTTTTATTATCACACACACACTTAGATCACAAGTTCTAAGAAAATACCTTTTTTTTTTCAGTCACGTCTTATCTGGGAACACCGTGACAAAAGCAAGTAATATAAATAAATAATGAGATCTACAATTAGTTGACGACAAAAAAAAATTAAAAAATTAAAAACTCACAAACAGGAAAAAATTGATAAATAAATAATATTTAGAAGCAGTACAATCTTAAATTATTGTTGGTTGGTTAATTTTTTAGTTGGTTGGTTGATTTTCGGTGCATCAGTCTTTATTGGGCCACTTAATACCGAAAGAATTATATGATTTCCAGTAACTAATAATAATCCTTTGTGAAGATGGCCTAGTCGGCTGGGGCAGCAGAATACACCGACTGCTTCTCTGTAGAGGAGTAAGACATCCCCGCCAACGAGTGTCCTGGATATGACACAAAACAATCTGATGGTGAAGCTCCAGTAATATTGGAGCTTTGAGAAATGCAGAGTACCCCTTCATTGCTATCGCTTCCAGGTTTACTCTGGCCAAGCATGGTAGCACCTGATAAGGTCCTATCTATGGGTCAAATAGAACTGTTTGACATTTAACCAGTGTAATTATGCTAAACTGAATTGCTTGAAATAGAACTGTTTTTACATTAAACTGTGAGTAAATAACTGTCTTCCGTTAAATTGAGTTTTTAGTGATACATAGCAATATTAGGAACCATTTAACTTTGCTGATTTATGTTAAATTGAATTGTTAGAAATAGAACTGTTGGATCATTTAACTTTTTGTATCAACTAAATGTGTTTACAAATCATATATTTAGTATATATGTAAAAACAGGATTTAGCATTAAATAACCAATAATGGTTGATATGCCATAAAACCAATCCCACCTATTCGCCCTGTCGGCGGGGTCTAATCTGTCGGAGGGTTTTTACCCCTCAGCTGAATCCATTGCAGAGGGGTAAAAAAACCACCTATCTGTCTAAAAAAGGGATGTTCTGAGTATGACACTATACTGCATCCGATGACAAGGCTTCAGTTCAAGAGATATGGGGAGTCAGGAATCACGTGTTCGTAACCATTACTCCCAGGTCAACTCAGACCTGGAGTTGTAATACCTGTTGTGTTGTTGGTTGTTTAGGTTTTATGGCGTATCAACCTTTTCAGGCTATTTAACGCCAAATTCTGTCCATATGTATATACATTCAACCAAAGATTTCTGAACGAATACTTAGTAGGTATAATTTTCTATAAGCAAGATTTCATTTGTTTGCACATGATTAACTAGTTTGAATTCGTTATATTTTTTCGTACAACCCTGTCCCTCTCAAGAAGGACAGAACGTCATCTATTTTGACGTTCACGAAGAGATCGATTAAACTATTCACTTTGAAAAATCGCTTTCTGGTAACAGCGAAAGCTCTGCATTCAACAGGTCAAAGACTGAGGTTGTGGTTCCCGTTTCAGTATGAAAGAGTGAGTAAGCCTTGTTCTCCTCCTGATTTTCAAAAAGCTGGTCTCATTCTCCCAAGGTGTGAAGGAATTTACTAATTGTCGGTTTCAAATCGGTATATGGAATGGAGATAACTTCAGGGCTTAGATCTAAGGCCGATTTGGCTGCCGAGTCAACTCTTTCGTTTCCGCTCACTCCGATGTGGCTTGGAATCCAATACAAAATTATTTTTTTATGTATAGAAATTGAGTCTAGTCTACTGAGCAATTTAACAATTAATGGGTTCTCCAGCTTTTTTTATTTTTCAGTGATATTAATACAGAGAGCGAGTCGGAGAATATGATAAATTTGTTATGTTTGTCCCAAGAAATGATGTTGAGGGCAAGGTCAATAGCACATACTTCTGATGTGAAGATGGAGTTTTTCATTGGAAGGGCTTTCTTGTGAATGGTTTTATTGAGGACAGCGGCACATATTGTTTTATTGTTATCCTTGGAGCCATCCGTAAATATACATTGATGGTCAGGATGGTGTAAGAGGATGGTGTGAAATTTTTCCAGGTAAGTGGGGGATGTGTTTTCGTCTTGTGGAGTTTGTTTAATTGGAGGATAACTTGTGGTTTTTTAATGATCCAAGGTGGTATTTGTGGTAGGATGCTTTTATGTACATTTTAACTGAAATTTTGGATTCTTGGAGAATAGGATCCATTCGAAGGCCAAATAGCTTGATGTTTTTTTTCTTTTTGTTCATACTGTTGTTTCTATTTGCTGTTGAAGATGCAGTCGTAAGCTGAGTTAGATGCGCAGGATTTCAGTTTTATGTAAAACTGCAGAGTCATTTTTTTACATCTGAGTTGTAGGGGTGCTTTATGGGCTTCGGTGTATAAACTGACAACTGGAGAAGTTCAGAAGACTCCTAAGACCACTCTTAGGCCTTCGTGGTGGATTGGGTCGAGCTTTTTAAGGTAGGACTTTCGAGCAGATCTATAGATAAAGATAGCATGATCTAACTGGAAACGGACTAGTGCTCTGTATAACTTAAGGAGCGCTTGACGGTCAGCTCTCCATTTCGTATGGGCGACTACTCTTAGGAGTTGTTGAGAGCGGGTGGTTTTAGTTTTTTAATATTTCATGTGGGAGATGAATGATAATTTCCTGTCGAAAATAACTCCTAGGAACTTATACTCGTTAACGACAGGTATTTCTGTGTCTTCTAGTTTTATGAGTGGTTCTTTGTGCATTTTTCTCAATTGACCAAAATTATACGGTTCCTAATAATAAATCATATGATTTCTAATAATAAAAAATGAATTAACCGCACTATGTTTATGCATTATATCAAAATATTTGCTAAGAATGGAAAAGAACTACAAACCAATATAGAAACAATAAAAATATACAGCCAGCATATACAGGGGTTAGACAAAATAATGGAAACACGTGAAAATTTTAAACAAATTTATTTTATATCGTTTTCTGATTGCAGCCCTCCCGGGAAATTCGGCTTAAGGTAGCTCCCTTCTTTCAGTTTTTGAGAAAACTTGATTCTCGAGATGGTCATTAAGCTCTGGTGTAATTTTCGGAGCTGTATTCTTGTGATTCTTCCTAACAATCCACGTAAGAGTCCAACGGTCCATATCAAACAGCTTTCGCTTTCTTCCAGAGTTTTGCTTCAGTGAGGAGGTTTTTCCTTCTTTCTAAAATGTTGTCATTACTTTCCAGACAATACTCCTAGCTACATTAAATAATTCAGCGGTTTTTGTTACACTAGTGCCTGCCACACAAGCACCAACAATATGACTTGTTTAAAAGTAAATAGATAAGTAAATAGATCTGTCATTTTAATGAATTTTGATTAATTTCTTCTGATGATATTTTTGGTAAAGTAAGACGAGAAGAATTAATAATAAATCAAAAAACATAAAAATAACAAACATTTGATGGTTTTATAGGAGTTTCAAAATTATGGCACTAAGATTCTAAGTGTTTACATTATTTTGTCCTACGCCTGTAGGAATGGAATTTGGGATTGAAAAATGTGCCATTCTGATAATGAAAAAAAGAGGGGGGAAGGAACAACGGTAAAGAATAGAACTACCAAAACTGAAAAGCATCATAATTCTTTTGATGAAAGAAAACTACAAGTTCTTGGAAATATTGGAAGCAGACACCATCAAACAAGCATAGATGAAAGAAAAAGTAAGAAAAGAATTCCCCTGAAGAAGAAGAAGAAGAAGAAGAAGAAGAAGAAGAAGAAGAAGAAGAAGAAGAAGAAGAAGAAGACTTCTCGAAATGAAGCTTCTCAAAAAAATCTCATCAAAAGGATAAACATCCGGGTAGTCCTTTTTGTAAGATACTGCAGAGTATTCTTAAAATAGACAAGGACAAGGAAACTGGTGATGATGCCTGACATCCGAGAGGTGAAATAAGCAGATTATTTGTGTCTAGAAGCGAAAAAAAGAAGAAAACTCGCCAACATGGAGGATTTCATAGAAGCAACAAATCAAGGACTTGAGGAATACACAAAAAAGAGCAAATAAAGATAAGTTATTGCAGCAAGTAACAGCGACAGCAACATAAGGTCACACGGAAAAATAGCAAAAAGTAGGAAGCAGAAAAAAAAAAGAACAACTTTATGGATACTTCAAGAGATAATTTGATGAGATTACACGCGAAAAGATCTGGAGATGGTCAAGAAAGAGTAACTTTAAGAAAGAAATTGAATTTCTTAAATACTTGCACAAAAAATACCATAAGGACCACTTGTATCAAAGCAAAAATCAATAATGCATGACAAGTGTAGAATATTTGGAGACAGAGATAGTTTATCAAAAAAAAAAAAAAGCGAATGCAGTAAATTAGCACAAAAGCAGTACAAGACTAGAGATGACTGGGTGGGAAAAGGGATCCACTGAGAATTAAAATTTGACCATTCTAACAAATGGTAAATACACAAACCAGAATCCGTCTTAGAGAATTAGGTGGATAAAATTCTTTGAGATTTTGAGATATCAGCGAATAACTGAATCCTGCCCAGAAAATCAAACCTTGTGTGGGTTAAAAAAACAAGAACTTGTCCCCTTGTGGGTTTTTCCGTTCCACTGGACCACTGAGTAAAAATGAAAATCATGTTAAAGATAGACAAATATAAGGACCTTGCAAAGAACTAACCAAAACTGAAAAGCATTAGGGTAACGGTGTAATTGGCAGGCTTGGAATTGAAAATCAGGGAAAGAATCGAGACCTTTCAGACCACAGCATTGTTAAAGTCGGCTAGATTACTCAGAAGAGTCCTGGAGACCTGAGAAGACTTTCTGTCACACAAACTCTAATGTTGGTTTAAAAAAACTCGAAACAAGTGATTTAATAATAATAATAATAATAATAATAATAAGAAGAAGAAGAAGAAGAAGAAGAAGAAGAAGAAGAAGAAGAAGAAGAAGAAGAAGAAGAGTTGAATAGTGGACTTTGCCGTCCCGGCACACCACTGAGTAAAAATAAAAGAAAGTGAAAAAAGATATAAGTATCTAGTCCTGGCTATAGAACAAAAAAATCTACATGAAGTTGACGGTGATACAACTTGGGGTTGGTGCACTTGAAACAATGTCCAAAGGATTGGAGCTGGGACTGGAAGACTTGGAAATAGAAGGAAGTAGAAACCATCCAGATCACAGCCAAAACCCCGAGAATTTCTGTTGCAGTATACGATCAATCATACTATTTATATTGCTGTATGTGACCAAACATATTATTCCTATTGTACTATACGATCTATCATATTGTTTCTATTGCAGAATGTGGTCAACCATATGGTTTTTATCGTTGTCTGAATTCTACCACATTATTGTGATTATGATATATTGTTGACAATATCTCATCATTGTTTCGGAAGAGAAGGAGGGGCTCTTAAAGTAGTTTTGACTTACGAGAAGAGAGCCCTTTTAATTTAAATTTAAATTTAATTTAGTTTTTTATTTCCTAGACAGGCTGCCCTACCAAAGTTAAAGGGCTCTGTTACCCATACTATTTACTCGTTGTTAGAGAGAGAATAGTTGGATGCATACCTTTTCTAAAAGTATGTGCGTCATATGAAATGCAAACAGCTTCGTTCAGGATCTGAACTCTTGGCACCGCGTTCATTTTCTATGACGATAATCGTTACACCATATACGTGATCTGCATTGTTTCTAATGTAGTGTGAAGGCTATTTTTCAAAATTCAGTAAAGAAATTAAAATCTAATACAAAGAAAAACTTTATTCCAGATTCTCTCCAATTTATTTGATAAATATTTATAAACAAATTCAAAAAAAGTAAAAGGCAATAAAGTTTTCATATAGTTTGTTCATCTTGAAAAAAGGCAATAAACAAATCGGCTTCATTTTTTCTGAGATTTTCCAACAAAAATAGTCAATTTTGGCGTCCCACCGTGAGTGTATCAGGGTTTTTCGTTTGTTTTTTGTTTGTTTGTTGTTTGTTTGTATTTTTAGTGAGTCTTTTAAAACTTCAACCCAGTTTGAATGCTTTGAATAAACTGAATATAAATTAAATGCTTATCTCTTGAGGTCAGTGAATCATGCAAAGACAAATGACACAAATGAATAGATGACTCATAATAATGACACGATGACTCACGGATAGGCTCATCACTCAAATTACTTAAATTCACTGGTTGATCCATAGAGGTGACCATTGACTCATAATAATGACACGATGATTCACAGGTAGGCTCATTACTCAAATGACTTAAATTCACTGGTTGATCCATAGAGGTGACCATTGACTCATAATAATGACACGATGATTCACAGGTAGGCTCATCACTCAAATGACTTAAATTCACTGGTTGATCCATAGAGGTGACCATTGACTCATAATAATGACACGATGATTCACGGATAGGCTCATCACTCAAATTACTTAAATTCACTGGTTGATCCATAGAGGTGACCATTGACTCATAATAATGACACGATGATTCACAGGTAGGCTCATTACTCAAATGACTTAAATTCACTGGTTGATCCATAGAGGTGACCATTGACTCATAATAATGACACGATGATTCACAGGTAGGCTCATTACTCAAATGACTTAAATTCACTGGTTGATCCATAGAGGTGACCATTGACTCATAATAATGACACGATGATTCACAGGTAGGCTCATTACTCAAATGACTTAAATTCACTGGTTGATCCATAGAGGTGACCATTGACTCATAATAATGACACGATGATTCACAGGTAGGCTCATTACTCAAATGACTTAAATTCACTGGTTGATCCATAGAGGTGACCATTGACTCATAATAATGACACGATGATTCATAGGTAGGCTCATTACTCAAATGACTTAAATTCACTGGTTGATCCAAAGAAGTGACCATTGACTCATAATAATGACACGATGATTCACAGGTAGGCTCATTACTCAAATGACTTAAATTCACTGGTTGATCCATAGAGGTGACCATTGACTCATAATAATGACACGATGATTCACAGGTAGGCTCATCACTCAAATGACTTAAATTCACTGGTTGATCCATAGAGGTGACCATTGACTCATAATAATGACACGATGATTCACAGGTAGGCTCATCACTCAAATGACTTAAATTCACTGGTTGATCCATAGAGGTGACCATTGACTCATAATAATGACACGATGATTCACAGGTAGGCTCATCACTCAAATTACTTAAATTCACTGGTTGATCCATAGAGGTGACCATTGACTCATAATAATGAGACGATGATTCATAGGTAGGCTCATTACTCAAATGACTTAAATTCACTGGTTGATCCATAGAGGTGACCATTGACTCATAATAATGACACGATGATTCACGGATAGGCTCATCACTCAAATTACTTAAATTCACTGGTTGATCCATAGAGGTGACCATTGACTCATAATAATGACACGATGATTCACAGGTAGGCTCATTACTCAAATGACTTAAATTCACTGGCTGATCCATAGAGGTGACCATTGACTCATAATAATGACACGATGATTCATAGGTAGGCTCATTACTCAAATGACTTAAATTCACTGGTTGATCCAAAGAAGTGACCATTGACTCATAATAATGACACGATGATTCACAGGTAGGCTCATTACTCAAATGACTTAAATTCACTGGTTGATCCATAGAGGTGACCATTGACTCATAATAATGACACGATGATTCACAGGTAGGCTCATCACTCAAATGACTTAAATTCACTGGTTGATCCATAGAGGTGACCATTGACTCATAATAATGACACGATGATTCACGGATAGGCTCATCACTCAAATTACTTAAATTCACTGGTTGATCCATAGAGGTGACCATTGACTCATAATAATGACACGATGATTCACAGGTAGGCTCATTACTCAAATGACTTAAATTCACTGGTTGATCCATAGAGGTGACCATTGACTCATAATAATGACACGATGATTCATAGGTAGGCTCATTACTCAAATGACTTAAATTCACTGGTTGATCCAAAGAAGTGACCATTGACTCATAATAATGACACGATTATTCACAGGTAGGCTCATTACTCAAATGACTTAAATTCACTGGTTGATCCATAGAGGTGACCATTGACTCATAATAATGACACGATGATTCACAGGTAGGCTCATCACTCAAATGACTTAAATTCACTGGTTGATCCATAGAGGTGACCATTGACTCATAATAATGACACGATGATTCACAGGTAGGCTCATTACTCAAATGACTTAAATTCACTGGTTGATCCATAGAAGTGACCATTGACTCATAATAATGACACTAATGATTCACCGGTAGGCTCAATACGCAAATGATTTAAATTCACTGGTTGATCCATAGAGGTGACCATTGACTCATAATAATGACACGATGATTCACTGGTAGGCTCATTACTCAAATGACTTAAATTCACTGGTTGATCCATAGAAGTGACCATTGACTCATAATAATGACCTGATGATTCACAGGTAGGCTCATTACTCAAATGACTTAAATTCACTGGTTGATCCATAGAAGTGACCATTGACTCATAATAATGACACGATGATTCACTGGTAGGCTCATTACTCAAATGACTTAAATTCACTGATTGATCCATAGAAGTGACCATTGACTCATAATAATGACACGATGATTCACAGGTAGGCTCATTACTCAAATGACTTAAATTCACTGGTTGATCCATAGAGGTGACCATTGACTCATAATAATGACACGATGATTCACAGGTAGGCTCATTACTCAAATGACTTAAATTCACTGGTTGATCCATAGAGGTGACCATTGACTCATAATAATGACACGATGATTCACAGGTAGGCTCATTACTCAAATGACTTAAATTCACTGGTTGATCCATAGAGGTGACCATTGACTCATAATAATGACACGATGATTCACAGGTAGGCTCATTACTCAAATGACTTAAATTCTCTGGTTGATCCATAGAAGTGACCATTGACTCATAATAATGACACGAATGATTCACCGGTAGGCTCAATACGCAAATGATTTAAATTCACTGGTTGATCCATAGAGGTGACCATTGACTCATAATAATGACACGATGATTCACTGGTAGGCTCATTACTCAAATGACTTAAATTCACTGGTTGATCCATAGAAGTGACCATTGACTCATAATAATGACACGATGATTCACAGGTAGGCTCATTACTCAAATGACTTAAATTCACTGGTTGATCCATAGAAGTGACCAATAACACGGGAAGACTCAAGATTCAAACGCTTAGGTAGATCACATACTGCTTGCTACAATAGTGTCAAATTTGCAAACATTTTTTAATTATTCATGATAGCTTTATCATCTAAAAAGAATCACAATTTAATAAACAGATCACAAAGTTACTAACAAATTTTGAATTTGATCCCTGAATGCAGTACAAACAAAATGAATTGACATGGGCTGATTTTTTAATATTTATTCGGTTTGCAGAACACAATTAAGGTACCCGTGCTAATGCTACGCTCAAATCACACTCTGAAGGTTCAGAGTAAATGAAATGTGTATAGAAAAAGGGAGAGGAAGAGAGGTGTGAGAAGAAGTGAAAGAAGAAGAAGAAGAAGAAGAAGAAGAAGAAGAAGAAGAAGAAGAAGAAGAATGTGATAGAGGAGGGAGAATCAGAGAGACGATAAAGAGGAAGAAGAGAGAAGAGAGATAACAACGAAGAAGAAGAATGAGAGAGGTGAGAGCAGGAATATGATAAGAGAGATAACTGAGAGAATAAATAAGAGAGTAGAAATAGAGAGAGATGAAAAGAAACGGTGGGAGGAGAAAAAGAAGGAAAGATATAAAAGAGAGGGAAGAAAAAGACATCAGGAAAGGATCAAAGAGAAAAGAAAGGAAAAAAGTCAATTCGACACATCCATTCAAATGTTTGTTATAATACGTAACAAATTGCCAAATACTATTCCGGCACTGACAGTTACGTTTTTCACAAACCCATGTTTACACTAAAAACAATGCTGCCCTTATTATGTTGTGACAAACACTCTTCGCAGCAAACCTAAACGAGACATTTTTCAAAACGGTGGGAAGCCATTTTTCCTGTTGATATAAACCTCAGCACGTACTATAACAATAGATGAACTCTTTCCCCAAGGCAAATACAGTAGGGGAGTCTTTTGTTCTGAGACAAAACCTTTTTGGTTTCTTAGACGGAAATGAAGTTTCTTTTCACTACTAAAGATTCGTTCTGGTTAATGATCAGCGTCTCGTTAAAATATGATATGAATACGGCCTCGTTTTTCTATCACTGTTCATAAACTCTGTCCTTCCAATTCATTTGTATGCGATACTTTCTCAGTTGGGAAATAAAAAAGGAGAAAAATTTCAGTTTAAGCAACTCCAAAGAAAAAAAATAACAGTCACCGAGACGATAATCTAAGGGTGGTTATAATCTTCAAATTCAATTGAGAATAATTATCTTAAAATGTTTGGTCAATAAAACTACAAAATCGGAAAATTCATATTTTTCCATCAAAACTGAGTCAGTACCCGCTTTGCGGGACCTCTGGTTATATCTTTATTTAGTTGTAATACCTCTTAGGATCCAATGTAGGGTTCAAATAGATCTGTTTGAAAACTACTAGGAATGCATGAAAATATACAAGGTCAATTGCGACTTACAAAATATACAAGGTCAATTGCGACTTACAAAATCTCTACAAAATTAAGGATTGCCCAGTCGGTTGGGGCTGTAGAATACACCGACTGCTTCTCTGTAGAGGGGTAAGATACCCACCCCACCAACAAGTGTCCTGGATTTGACGCTAAACAATCTGATGGTGAGGTTCCAGTAATGCTGGAACTTTGGGGAATGCGGAGAACCCCTTCATTGCCGTCGCTCTCGGGTCCACTCTGGCCTGGAGTGGTAGCATCCGACAGGGTCCTATCTATTGGTCAAACAGAACTAAACTGCGTACGTATGCTAAACTGAATTACCTGAAATAGAACTGTTTTGACATATAAACCGCGTACTTATGCTAAATTGAATAGTTTGAAATAGAACTGTTTTTGATATTTAAACTGTACTACGCTAAACTGAATTTTCGAAATAGAACTGTTTTGACATTTAACTGTGTGTAAACAAACTCTATACTGTTACTAAACTGAATTGGTTGAATTAGAACTTTTTTTTACAATTAACTGTACACTTATGTTAAACTGAATTGTTTGGAATAGAAGTGTTTATTTGTATAAAAATGGATTTGGCATTGAATAACCCACAAAGGTTGATATGCCATAAAACCCAAACGAACAATTAAATAAACACAAACGGGAACATCATAGTACCTAGGCAGCCCGTCAAATAAACACGGTATATCGTTTATCAACTGTATTTCATGATAGTGCAATAGATTGTGAATTTATGTGAATATAAGATGTAATGTATAAGATTTGCATATTTCATATATACCTCATGTAATTATGATTTCAGAGAAAAATTACCTACACAATATACTACTGGAGTATTGACAGTTTAATGACATAATGATAGTTCATTGAATATACACACATTCGCATCACTACTATAGTTATATGATACAACATTTAAAAAAAGACTATCATAGCCAATCGTCATTTCAATCTATCGGGTAAATTTTCGACTAGCAGTAGCTCACTGTAGGGGGTCGACCAACACAGCTACTATCTGTCTAAACCAGAATTTTGAACTAAAAAGCCAATCGACTTGTACGCTGCAATTTATAGTAACAGCATGCTAATAAATGGCTATAATTATTAGATTGATATAGTTACCCGAAACCATAAAATTGTATATAAATTATCCGTATCTGAACCGTTGAAAGCATATAACTGTGCAATAGATGATGTTTATTATTCAATAGGTACAAGTACTTGAAAACATATTAATATTTGATAAGAATACTTGAAACCATAAAAAAGGGAAAATTATTTGCATTAGATAGGAATATTTGAAACCATATAACGATGGGTAAATTATTTGTATTAGGAATACTTTAAACTATATGGTTATGTGCAAACTATTTGCATTAGATAGGAATACTTGATGCCATAAAACTGTGTGCGAATTATTTGTATTAAGAATTGTTACTAGTAGCAATAATTGCTTGCAAATATTTACCATTCTTTGCTTAAAACTGTGTGATTGCTTGCAAGGAACAAAAAATCTGACTTCGGCATTAGGGTTTGGTTGTTTAATGGCATATCAACCTTTGTAGATTATTTAATGCCAAAGCCACCTTTCTAGAAGAACAGTAGTGGGGTATGAACTCCCTTATCCTCCTAGCTATGGGTTAAAACCCATAGCTAGGAGGATGCGGGGGTTCATGCCTTTCCCAAGGGTATTTGCCCGAAAGTGAACGTAATCGAGCGATTGAAGCTCAAACTCGCTTACTACGATTTCGCAGTCCATCGCTTTAACCATTACACAACGAGGACACCCCCTTCGGCATTAAATTACTCCAGAAGGGTTAACATGCCGTAAAACCAACCAACCAATTTTTATCCTTTCCGTATTTTTCTACCTTTTTCCTTTTTCAGTTCATTATTTACGCTTGCATTGTTCTTTATTATTCAGTAACTTTGAACATTTACTGGTGATCTCTCTCTATCTCTTCCGCCATCTTTGGAAAATGTTATCGACTTCTTATTTCTGTTGTGTGAAAACATCAAAGACTGAACGGAAAAGTTAAATATTTTTCGTATTCTCTTTAATCTGATCACGTTCTCGACATTCACAAATCAAATCCCGTCTTTATATCGACTTTAGACATCCACCTTTCTGGCTGATCGAGCAACAACACTAATTACGTTTCTATGTTTCACAATGTCCTTATCAAATATAAGGGGCGGGGTAGTTCCTTGTGGTGTAGTGTCTAACATGCCGGAATACTATATCGTTGTAAGCGAGTTCGAACTGTAATCGCACGATTACATTCACCTTCGGACTAATACCCTTGAGAAAAATATGAACCCTCTAATTCCCACCCAGTTATAGATTAAGAAGTATCAATTAATTCTGTCCTTCTAGGATTGCTTTGGCATTTGATAACCCAGGAAGGTTGATATGCCATTAAAACAGAAAAAATAAATTAAAGTGAAATAAGAGAAATCATTTTTCATTTTGACCCCCGGGAATTTTTATTTGATCGATTTACCCCCTCTGTCTCTGTCTCTGTTTTCTTCTCTCCTTCTCACTTTCTCCCTATCTATCTATCAATCTCTCTTGTTTTCTCTTTTTTTCAATCTTTCTCTCTGTCTTTCTATCTATCTTTGTCTCCTTCTGCTTCTCTCTTTCTCTCTCTCTCTCTCACTTTATTTCTCTCTCTCTCTCCCTCTCTCTCTCTCTCTCTCTCTCTCTCTCTCTCTCCGCTCAATCTTTCTCTATCACTCTTTCTCTATCCCTACCTATATTTATCAATCATTCTCGTTTTCTTTCACTCTTTCTTTTTCTTCTCTGTCTTTTTCTTTCTTCCTCAATATCTATCTTTCTCTTTCTTTCTTTCTTTCTCTTGCACGCTCTTTCTTTCTTTCTCTCGCTCTTTTTTCTTTCACTCTATTTTTTTCTCTCTTTCTTTCAATCAGTTTCTCTCTTTCTATTTCTCTCTATCTCTTTCTCTTTTGCCCTTTTTCTCGTTCTTTATCTTATACTCTCTCTTCCTTTTTTTCTCTCTTTTACTGTCTTTTTTTCCTCTTGTTCTTCTCTCTCTCTCTCTCTCTCTCTCTCTCTCTCTCTCTCTCTCTCTCTCTGATGATCAGGCATTGTCGTCATTAAATATATACCAATTGTATATATCAAAAGGTATTCCAAGGATAATCTTTTTCACATTGAGATTAAATAAGAGATTCTGAATCTTGCTGTTAAATGATTTAAAATCTGTCTCCTTGTTACCCCAATTTTTTTAGCTCTCTGGCAAGTTTTTCACTATCTTTTATCAACGCGTATGGTCGTACCACTTGGTCTTTAAAGAAATTCTTGGAGAAAACGTCTTTTGGGAACTGCAAAATATTTCTGTGTGCTGTTTTGAACAAATCTCGGAAGCAGCATCTCATAGAATAGCTGCTGTACGGCCATTTATTCCTTCATTTCAAAAACCGTCATATTAAGCCGAAAACGACGTACTGAACATTACTTAAAAAGTAAGGACGAATTCATAATCGATGTTCTTCGATGGGCATACCAGTGTAGGCCGACTAGCAGAAATTTATATTCATCAGCTCTGAATGCTATTTAGAGGACTTATTGAGAACGATGATCGATAGGGACTGATGTCGAGAGGGAATCAAAGGGATCCGTCCTGTCGGTATGATGAGGATTAGTGGATGTTCAAGTAATTTTTTACACGTTTATTAGTGGATTTTCATGTCATTCGGTACGGTCAGCCCGTGCCCAATGCAACACCTGCTTAATTAACTTGAGTCATCACCTGGCACAAGTTGCCAATTGCATCCTGCTAGGAAGGGCGGAGAAACAGCAGAGGAAGCCATCCCGGTTTTTCCCCATACCTCAGACGGAAAGAAGAAGAAGAAGAAGAAGAAGAAGAAGAAGAAGAAGAAGAAGAAGAAGAAGAAGAAGAAGAAGAAGAAGAAGAAGAAAGGTGGCCAGATGAATAAACAGACAGACAAGCAGGTGAATGGGAATCAGCTGGGCATGAGGCTGTCATGTGGCATTAAGAAAATTTCGGCTGTATCGCCCACATTCCTGCCCTTTCTCTGAAAAAAATAAGTAGATAAAAAATGAAACACTATTCAACTAAAGAGATGGGCTGTTGAGTGCTGTTCTCCTTGTAGCATTTTCTTGCATCAGACAACCTCTCAATTTACTCATTCCATCAACTATCATGCCATACCAGTAACGAGACGTTTTTTCAACCTGACTGGTGACGAGACGGTGTGCAGGGAGAATTGGATTCATGCTGTTTTCAAGCTCATTAATGAACATAAAAAGCTGCTATCACCATTCATCTCCTTTAAGGAGCAAAAAATGACAGAGATAGTTACAGACAGACGGAGACATAAAGAGAAGATGGATGACTATAGCAAAGATTTTGAAGGTAGAAAGAGCAACGTATAAAAAGCACTAGAATGAATTCCAAAATATTCTTAATTTATTTTAAATTTTTAATTTGTATTTAAAATGAAAATACAGGGAAGTTTGTTTAATTTCTAGTAATCGATCGTGTCAATTCTACTATACGGATACACCACATAAACGCTGACTAAGCGTATAAAAATAAGCTAAACGGAAAATTCACCGGAATGTTAAGAGCTATATAAAACAAATCCTGGAAGCAACATTCGACAAAACAACAGTTGTACGGCCACCTACCTCCTATCTCTAAAACCATCCAAATAAGACGAACAAGACATGCGGGACACTGCTGGACAAACTCATTGGCGACATTCTCCGATGGACCCCTTCACACGGACGTGCGAGTATTGGACGACCAACTAGAACTTATCTACAAAAGCTCTGTACGGACACAGGATGTTGTCTAGACGACCTGCCGGAAGTGATGGATGATAGTGACGAATGACGAGAGAGAGTCAGGGAAATCCGTGTAAGCAGTAGATGATGTTAATGATGAGATAGATAGATAGATAGATAGATTATTCATCCAAACCCTCTGACATGAGCAGAGGATTACTACTTGCTTGGATTCTGAGCTTTCCTTCTTCGAGACTAGTTGCCATACGAAAGTTAAATAGGACTACTATTTATTCATTGTTAAACGGAGAATAGTTAGATTCATACCATTGCCAAGGGTATTAAAGCGATGTGAAAGACAAACTGCCTTGTCTCGGATTTGAACTCGGTTAGTTGATTCCATTTCCGACGCCATGACCACTTCTATACAATGAAGTATGTAAAAAAGTAAAGTTGGCGATCGTAGTCGAGGGCGACCAGAAAGCTTTTCAATAGCTACTATACCAAAGTGTAGAGGAGGGCACGACTCCTTTCCCTGGATTGCTCAAATACGGACTTATATTGCTGAGTGTTAAGCAAGGGGTTATCAAGTACCATTTTTAAAGTCTTTGTTATGACGCGACCTGGGATTGAACCCAGGTCTCCCGGACCATTGGCAAACACTTTCCCCAATAGGCCAAAGTAATAAAACAATTTTTATTTTCACATTAACTATGTATTTATACAAGCCCTCTGCCATGGGCAGGATGACACAAATGGAGTGAAGCGGGTTTGAATTCAGAATATTCTTTCTAATAAACTGGTTGCTTTATCAAGGCTAAAGAACCCAGTCTACCTAATCATTTATCCATGGCTATTTTTACCTGGTAACACCGGTTATCCCTAAGTATATATATGTATATATACTTAGCTTGGCAGAACAGATGGATTCATGCCTTTCACAATAATGTTAACGTAAAGTGAAACGCAAACAGCCTCGTTCAGGCTTTAAACTCGGGTGACCGAGTCTATTTTTTACTACGATAACCGTCACGCTACCAGCGCTTCTATGCGATAAAGTAAGATAATACCAATGAAAAATTGAGATTCTACTTTTACTGCATATAGGAACGAGAGATTTTTTTAAATGTTGAAAAGGCGCAACTCTCAGTAAATGCACTCTCGGAGAAGCAATCGTTCCCCTCCCTAACTCCCGCTACACCATGATAATTATGTTAATAACTCCCACCCCCGAGCAGACAATAGTCCCAAATTTAATCTTCTTTTCCTGTGACTTTTTATTTCCTCTTCAATTCTCATTTCTGCCAGACATTTTTTTTTTACTTACAAACACATAGTCAACAATGCTAAATGTACATTCACACGATTTAAATTCATCACCCGTCAATTCTGACAAAATATGAGACTAAAAAGATTTTTTTGTTTATCTCATCTGTCTCTCTTGACCAGGGATTCTCAAAATGATCCACAAAGAACCTTGGGAGTGAATTAAATTTTAGCAGAGTGACTAAAAGCGTCGGTAGCCACAGTAGATGATTTTACTTTATAATAGAAGAACAAAAAATCGCTGGATCATAGAGACGATTTGCCAGATATCGTACACCTAGAAGAATTAGATGTGATGGCCATGTGGGACGTGCTGATCATATACAACCCATTCAAAACACAAAGGTCATTTAAATGAACGAACAATCCGGCTCTGACCGAAAATACCCGGATCTTCTCGGTGTCGTTAATGATACATATATTCATATTTTCACTAAGAAATTAGCGAATTATTTTATAAAAATACTTAATTCTAAAATTCTTTTTATAATAAGATATGAAAAAAGCTAGAAAAAAAGGATGGTTATATAATGGGAAGGGAAGTTGCTAACTTGCTGGACTGCTACATCGTAGTAAGCGAGTTCGAACTCCAGTCGCTCAATTATGTTCACTTTTGGATTTCTATTCTTGCGAAAGGCATGAACTCTTTATTTACTGTCCCCATCAATTGGTTAAAAAGTATTCCTACGGTTAAAAAGTACTTCTACTGTTCTCCAACAAGGATGACTTTGGTATTAAATAACCCGTGAAAGTTGATATGCCGTTAAACAAAGAAACTGATCATTAAATAATATTCATTCAATTAAAAAAAAAACAACCCAATATTTTGTTGCCTTTTTTCTGGCTTTTTTTGATAGCCTAAATTCTTCAAGGCACAGACATAAGTAGTGAAAAACAATATTTTTATCAAGCTGCTTCCAACTTTCTCGAATAGTGTTAAACAACTCAATATTACAGGTTGTAGCCTTCTCATGGACCATTTCCACCATATATTTTTGATCGGATTGAGATACAAACTATTTGTTGACGATTTCAAAGGGAAATATAAACATTTTATCAAGCTCACAACATTCAGGATTGCCCAGTCAGCTTGGGCTGTAGAATAACACCGACAGCTTCTCTACTGAGAGACAAGACCTCTCTCCCACAACAAGGGTCCTGGATATGATACTAAACAAGCTGATGGTGAGGTTCTAGTAATGTTGGAGCTTTTGAGAATGCGGTGTACCCCTTCATTGCCATCACTTCCAGGTCCACTTTGGCTCGGAGTGTTAGCACCTGATAGGGTCCTATCTATGAGTTAAATTATACTAAACTGAGTGCTTATGCTAAAATGAATTGTTTGGAATAGGACTGTTTTAACATTTAACTGTGTGTAACCAAAAATCTATAATGATACTAAACTGAACTGTTTGAAATTTAATTCGGCTTTAAATGACCCGAAAAGGGTTGATACGCTGTAAAACCAACCAACCAACCATATTCAGGATGGTATGACCAAAAATAAGTTGTATATAGGATCCAAACTATCGAATGAATAAGAAACGCTTCTGTTTTAAGCGCAAAATTCAGA
>OY757945.1:27672934-27795434 GCA_963585895.1 Sepioteuthis lessoniana | reverse complement strand
TTGTTCTTCTTTCCCATAAGGCTTCGTTTAAGAGTTGTTTACCAAGTTAGGAGAAAACTAGAAAAAAAAATTGGTTCACTTTTGTTTTCGATCAAATCCAAACGCTGATAAAATTTATTAATATACATTTAAAGTGTCAGCTTCTATCAGAAAATCCTATCGGCTGAGGCTGCAAAATACTCTGACTGCATCTCTGCAGAGGGGTAAGACTCCCCGAATGAGTGTCCTGTTATGACAGTAAATAATCTGATGGTGAGGCTTCAGTAATGCCGGAGCATTGAGGAATGCGGAGTTGTCATCGCTCCCATGTCCATTCATTCCCGGAGTGGTAGCACCTGATAGGGTCCTAGCTATGGATCAAATAAAACTTAACTGAATTGTTTGAAATTAACTGTTTTTACATTCAACAGTGTGTTTAAACTAAATTGTTTGAAATAAAACAGTTTTGACATCTCGCTGTGTGTAAACAAAAACTGTACTTATGCTAAACTGAATTATTTCAAATAGAACTGTTTATTTGCATAAAAATGGATTTGGCATTAAATAACCTACGATGATTGATATGCCATAAACCAAATCAAATCAAACCAAACCAAAATCCTATCTTGAAGCCTGTTGCAGAAACTTGAGTACAATTTTTTTTAAATCTAATTTTTACTTAAGTTTAAATCTACGAACTTATTGAAAAAGCTTGAAAATGTTGTGTAAACGTACTAAAAATCTAATTTTCACGTTTACGGTATATAATAATGTTCACAAAGTTTAAAAGCTTTATAATTTATACTAAATTTAAGGGCTATAAAATTTTACGTAAGTTTAAGAGATATATAATTTTCACTAAGTTTAAGGGCTATTAAATGATCACTAAATTCAATTGCTATGTAATTTTTTTTAAGTTTAAGAGATATATAATCTTCACTGGAAGCGCGCTTCGCGTAAGTCATTTCGTTGAGAATAAAATCGTCAACCTGAGTTCAAACCCTGGATGAGACAGTTTGCTTTTCCCCTCGCGCTAATAACCTTGGGAAGGGCATGAATCTATACTTTCTCCCTCAACACCGAGTAAATCGAAGAGCAAATTAGTTTTTTTTTTAACCTTGGTTAGGCAATTAATCTAGGTGAAGGAAAACTCTGAATTCAAAGTTTATCAAACTTAAAAATTGACCCTATGTTACATCCTCGCCGTGGTGCTAACTGTAGGGCTCAAGTTAATAAACGATGGCCACAGATAACTGACGAACTAAAAAAAAAATATTTCGTCATGAAATAGCAACTATACCAGAGGCAACGACAAGGTGAACACAAGAAATGGAGAGGCTTTATGAGTGTATATCTAGTAAAGTCAAGAATTTGGACGATAATTTTTAAAACAAAGTGATAGTAATACTGTAATATCTTTCTTTCTTATAGTAAAAATAAATTTTGAATAGGATCTATAGAATCCAAGGCTCTTAAGTCTTGTGTGGCCACTGTTCTAGGAGAAGAGCAACTTTAAATTCAAACCAGCTGTATTTAGCGGACAAAAATTGAGCATGTAGTGGAGGTAGTTTGGTTTAACGACATATCAACTCCTTATGGGTTATTTAGCGCCGAAATTTGATACGGATAATTTGTACACTAGCCTATGGTATCAAGTATTCTTATCTAATAAGAATAATTTGCACTCAGTTATATGATATCAAGTATTCTTATCTAATACAAATACTTTGCACAAAGATCTACTTGACCCATTGATGGAATGGTAACGAATACAACCACTCCGGACAGAGTTGACCTAGGAATAATGGCAACAAAGAGATGTTTCACCTCCCCAGAGTCCTAAACTGAAGCCTCATCCCCACCCCTGATGGAGTTTAGGCAAGCACGGCAGAACTTCAGCTGGTCTGAGCAATTATTTAGACGATATAATCTTTAAAACAAAGAGATGACAATAATGAAACGAAATGAAAAATATTGCTCTTTATTCTGGTAAAAATTAAATTTTAAATTTGTGCTGCTTATTTATCAACGTTCCAAACCAGAGAGATCATTTTGCCGGACACTATTAATTTCAGGATAAGGTTTCAAAAAAATTTAGCTGGTGAGGGTAAGCATTTAGACAATATAATCTTTAAAACAAAAGGATTGCGATAAAAAAATAAAAAAAATATTCTTCTTTCTTATATTCAAATTAAAATTTAAAAAGGATCTCGGCGGCCTTTTTATATCTACATTCCAAACTCGAAAGATCATTCTCCTGGACTTTATATTACATAAATCCTATAAAAACGATTTTATATTGAGCTTAACGGGCACTTTCATCATCTTTTACTAAGTGTCTTTTACTAAGTTAGTATTAATTTACTAATAGCTCTCGGCAATCGCGCATCAAGAAAACACTTTTCAATTGAATATCTCGTTTGTTTAATCGAAATGGCTATCAATCAGGTTGTTGTTGTTTTTGTTTTTTTATCTTAGCAACAAATGAGGTGCACAGAAGACAGGTTAATTTCCAGTAGAAAGGACAAAATCAATGTGTCCATCTTGTTTTCTAATGTAGACACGGAAAGAAAGAAAAAAGAAAACAACAAAAAGAGAAAAATGATTAAACAAAAACAAAAAAAAAAAAAGAAAAAATTTACAAATTGAAAAAGAAGCACAGGCAGCTGGATGAGAATTATAGAGAAAGATAAATCTATATATAAATCTGCTTATTTCTTATCAGTTCACTCAGATCTCAAGATTCATTAATGTCACTGTCATATGTATATATATATATATATATATATATATATATATATATATCAGTATTTTTCTATCTATCAATCTATCTCAGTCTTTTTCGACCTATCAATCTATCGATCGATCTAGGTCAGTCTGTACATATCTATCTATCTCCGTCTTTTTCGACTTATTTATCAATCTTTGTCAGTCTGTAGATATCTATCTATCTCCCTATCTATCTATCTATCTATCTTAACCTGTTTATATATATATATATATATATATATATAAATGTCTTTTTCTATCTATCTATTTATCTCAGACTTTTTGGATCTATCAATCGATCGATCGATCTATATCAGTCTGTACATATCTATCTATCTCTCTATCTATCTTCATATAGTTCAATTGGCCGACCGTAGTCGAGGGCAATCCAGAGGCTCCCTTTTCTATATCTACTACACCGAGGTGTAGGAAAGGACGCTACTCCTTTCCTTGGATTGTTCCACTTACCCTTGATCTCTGCCTTATTTTGCTGAGTGTTAAGCAAGGAGACATCAAGTACCATTTTTTGAGTCTTTGCTATATTCGACTTGGGATTGGAACCCGGTCTCCCCGACCATTGACAAACACGCCAATATAAGCCAATTAAGCCAATATATATATAAATATATTTCTCAATCTAAGGAGATGTAAGAGGTCTATCGGATATAGTAGTAGGAAATGGACACTGTGACCAGAGATCAAATCTTGGACGCGGTTGTTTGTATTTCACACAGCGCTAATCCCCATGAGAAAAGTATAAATCGAATTATTCCTTCTCTAGTTATGAGTAAATAGTAGGGCAGTGTGGGCTCTTTGATCTTGGCATGGCGACTAGCCCTGGAGAAGGAAAACTCTAAATCCAAACCTCTTAATGTCCGCTTTAAACAATTGACCTTGTACTCATCCTGCCAATGTAGGGTTGGGGTAAATACTTACATATCTATCTATCTATCTATCTATCTATCTAACAATAAATGATAGATGTCAACACAAACAGGATACAAACACGAACATTCATTCTAGGATATAGCCTCAAAGGTGATTTCTCAAATCAACAAGCATACAATTCCACAAGTACGCAATTCCACAAGTACGACATGGAAGTGGGAAACCTTGCGGGTGCTATTTCAATGATCGATCTACACACTTCGTTACACAAAGCACACAGACACATACGCTCACACACGCAAAAACACAGACACAAACACACTGTGTGTGCGTGTGTGTGTGAACAAAATATTCTGGAGTTATTTATGTATTTTTATATTAATAATGTGCCAATGTGGCATTTCTGTTTCTTTCTTTTTTCTTTTTTTTTCTCATTTTGAAAAACCATTTTCAGAGCATAAATAACAGATGTTAAATACTTCATCTGAAAAAGATTTTTCGTTGAACCATTTAACATGTGTCCTGAAGATGTTTTATTGAATTTATTTTTTAAGTTAAAATATCAGCTGTATTTACCCAATACAGAAATAAACAAGGAATGAAACGTTAATTTCATCCGAAATAGTCCATATCCAGCGCTTTTTCGTTTTTTGCCGAAGCATCTTTGAAACACCAATATTGATATAGTGTAACGGTGTACCGTTATATTTCTCTTAATAACTTTCACATCCAAAAATCTCATTAGCAGTTTAAAAAAACAAGGAAAAGTCGCTTCTAGGTTTGATGAGATTGGCATGTTTTGCATTTGCAAAACCATGTGTTTCACCAAAAACCACTGATCAAAATAGTGAATAGAAATGTTTAATTGAATTGCTAGAGATACATAACAGTACAAATGAATGAATAATGTTGAAAAGAAGAATCAGTGTTAAATTGCAATACTTGGGTAACCACTTCACTGTCTGGAGTTTTAGGGAATGTGAAGTACATCTTCATTGGCATTAGTCCTAGGTCCACTCTGACCTGGATTTATAGCACCTGAAAGACTGATTTGATCTATGGATCAAATAAAACTGTTTGACATTTTGTTATACTCCCAAGAGATGAACTCGCCCTCCTCCATTAATTCACCTCAACGAGAGCGTCAGACGGGGAGTGCACCAATCAGCGTGACACAATCACGTGTGATACCATTTGGGTAATGGACGGATATTCACTACCACACTGGACTCTCAGCTCTCTACCAACTAACTACTGTTTAACCAGGTTCACTTGTATCTTGTTTCTATTACTTGAATATATATGTTTTTCTATCAAACCTTTTCTGTTCCTCGTGTCTTTCTTTGGTCAGCATTACAACACATTTAAACTGAGTGCAAACAAATGACTTATGCTAAATTGAATTGTTAGAAATAGAACAGTTTGATCATTTAACTGTGTGTAAACAAATGGCTGATGCTTTATTGAATTATTTGTGACACCTAGCAATACTTGAAAGCATTTAACTTTGTTGGCTTACACTAAATTGAATTGTTAGAAATTGAACAGTTTGATCATTTAATTGTTTGTAAACAAATGACTGATGTTTTATTGGATTGTTTGTGACACCTGTCAATAATTGAAACCATTTAACTGAGTGAAATGAATTAGTAAAGTTTAATAGAATTATTAGTGTTCAATAGCATTACTTGAAACTCTGAGAGCCTAAATTGAATTATTGTTGTTATATAGCAATACTTGGAACCATTTGACTGTGAGCAAATGAATGAATAGTGTTGAATAGAATAAATAGATCAAATAGCAAATATCTAAATACCCTATCCGGTGGCAAAAGCTGCTCGGTAGCGCCAGGAGTGGCAGTACCGACTTGAGCTACCGAAACTGTGTTATCACCCTGGTTGGCGGCTGATGAGGCTAGGGTTATCGCTCGTGCTTTCACACGTTGTATGATGAAAAAAAAATTGTAACTACTTCACTGAGTTCAAACAAATGATTAATGTTGAATAGAATTATTAGTGTTTGATAGTAATAATTGAAACCATTTTACTTTGCAAATAAAGTGATTGTTAGAAAATAGAATTATCAATTTTAGACAGAAATATTTGAAACTATTTAACTGTGCGCAAAAAATGAGCTCAAGCACGTTTAAAAATGTTATCAACAAAATATGTTTACAAATCATATATAATTAATATGTAAAGAGGATTTGCCATTAAATAACCTACAATGGTTAATATGCCAAAAAACCCAACCAATCCAAATCATGTATATTTAATACATATGTATAAAGAGGTCTTGGCATTGAATAACCTACAATGGTTGAGATGGCATAAAACCCTACCAAACCAAATCATATATATTTAATATATATGTATAAAGGGGATTTGGCATTAAGTAACCTACAACGGTTGAGATTCCGTAAAACTCAAGCAAGCAACCAATATTTATATTACGCGCGTGTGTGTGTGTGTGTGTGTGTGTGTGTGTGTGTGTGTGTGTGTGTGACAGGTGATCGAAAATTGATTCTCTGAAGTCTAGATGGCAATCTAGAGGTCTCGACAACAGTAACAGTTTCACGCATGTGGCTTGTTTCATGTGTTGTCAACTGTGCCGAAAACTAGAGTTAGCTGGACACTGTCAGTGAGAAAATAAGCACCATGACGCAATTCACTTCTTCAGAAATTTTGAAACGGCACACTACTTGGTGTTTATGTCGTAAGTGCTTCGTACGAAGATTGTTAATCTGAGAACAGTGCGTAGAATTCGAAAAGAGTTGGATGAGTCCAATGATGGTTACGAAGGTATAGCAGCTTAGAAGGTTCACTCTGATTGTTCTGATGACCAAAATTTGTTGCTGAGATCCAGGCCATGATTGACAACGATACATGCAAGTCAATCAGGTCCATAACTCTGGACACTGGAGAATCTGAGTTTCTTATCAGGTAAGATAATGAATGGAGATATTTACTATTTCTAATTCAAAATGAGAAAGGGACAATTTTTATCACAGACCATGGAAAACAAGATCAAAGCATTTTTACAAACTCGAGATTTCTCTCGAAGCCAACATGCTTTGTTTTTACTCAAATGTGGAACATTTCTCCCACGAACTATGATGAACTCATAAAACAACCTTTCGTTTGCTCTGTCCCCACAAGATATACCGATATTGATGAAAAGTAAACACCCAGTTGACATCATAGTGCGGGTGGGGTCATTAGCGATGATAACGTTATGCCTCTATAGTCTCATAGTCACATAGTCTCACACTCAACAATAAGGCCAACATCAGGTGCTTAGAGGAGGTTATGCTTACCTGGATCGAGAAGGTGGCTGCTACGAGACCCTACGTCTAGCAACAGGACTCTATTATAACACACAAGCAGAAGAACACAGTGCGGGCTGTGAGAAAATTTATGTGATCGCATCACCCTTAATATCTGGCAGCCTAACTCCGTAGATTGCTATCTCCTGGATTATTATATGTGGGGGTGTTCGATTGAGCGAGAGACCAAAGAAACTCCGTGCAACACCAAAGATGAAATGAAGGCAAGGATGACTGCAATAACCTATTTAAACCGTCTGAAAGGCTTTCTGGAGATTTCAAAGTTTTCAGGAGGGCGTGGTTGAAGTTAATGTCGAAATAGTAATTTAAGGATATTTTCATATGATTTTGGTAAATATATCTGATATAGTGAGATGTTAGTGTTATTTTCATTTTTATTTGATTTAGACGACAATTGAACCATCGCACCCAGTATTAGATGTTCAGTTGCGTATGCGCCTTCTTTTAAATTTTGAATGTTAATATTTAAAAAATTAAAGCTTCACTGTTGATGCTTTTTAATCCGGACTCATATATATATATATATATATATATATATATATATATATATATATAATATTCATTCACAAAAGATTAAAATCTCGCAACCCTCAACTTTAAGTTTCATTATCTTTTTATGGCCTGGTAAGTGTTGTTGATCAACTTCGTATAAGGCGGTAACTTTATTTAAATTTTTTTCATCCATTACTAAAACAACCACAGCCACAAGAATATATCATGTGACCAAAAGTTTAATATAGCGTCTATTAACACGGCAAATCTTTTGCTACATGTGTAGCCGTCATGAAGGAAGAAACCACAACTCTTAGCTATAAAGATATATACGTCTTTATTCTTTCGTGGAGTCAAAGCTTCTGTAGGTGTGTGTGAAACAGACACCGGGAGACGAATGGTGACAGCCACTTTGACCCATAACTTCTTCTTCTCTTGACCATACCACGCCGTGTTATCTTCAAGACCCCACTTAACACTTTTGCTTCTTGGCCGGTGAGTACTCAGCCGGAAGCCCTCTGTAAGCCGCTCTAAGGAACTCTGTCCCAGCGAGGCGCCCAGCCTCTCGCTGATGCTCCAGTGACCGCAAGCTGATACTGACTCAAGACTGAGTCTCGCACCACACTGACGTATCTCACGTGGGCATCTGCATATATCATTTCATAGCATTTACACATTTCCGCTCGAACACGTAACTGTTCCCACTTAATTTCACTGGTGCATCCTGTGCAAAGAATCTCGGATTGATGCCTCGGCCAAGGGTCAATATGCAACAAATGGTCACATGTTGATAGGAGTTCCTGTCGAATTATTGCTTTGATATAAGCAAAAAACAATTTCCTGTCAAAAACAAATAAGTGATGTTGCACATGAGAGCCACACAAGAATGCTATGTGCTGTTTTGAACAAATACTTTTAGAATCACTTCACAAAACAGCTGTTGTACAACCACTGATAAACAATTTGAGTTAGCCTAGCAAAACATGCTAAGGAAGTAAGGACGAACTCATAAGTGACGTTCTCTTGTGGACTCCTACACATCGACACACCAGTATTGGCCGAACATCAAGTACTTACATACATCAGCTCTGTACGGATACTGGATGAAGTCTGCAGTTCCTGCTAAGAGTCATAAACAATAGGGACAGATGGTGAGAGCGATTCAAGGGAATCCGTGATATCACCACGACTCCCATTTATGGGTCAAATAGATCTGTTTTAAATTATTCGTATTTAAAAGGAACACTTGAAACCATTAAACTGTATGTAAACAAATGATTATTATTAAGTAGAGATAGTTACTTGAAACCATATAATTGAGTGGTTTGGTTTCTGTTTGGTTTCTTTGTTTAATGGCATATCAACCTTTGTAGGTTATTTAATGCCAAAGCTATTCTCCTAGAAGAACAGTAGTGATACTATTTAACCCATAGCTGGGAATATAAGGGGGTTCATACCTTTCCCAAGGGTATTTGCCCGAAAGTGAACGTAATAGCACGACTGGAATACGAACTCACGTACTACGATTCTGCAGTCCATCGCTTTTACCATTACGCCACGAGGACACCCCCTATAATTGAGTGGAAATTATTAGTACTAGATTAGAATACTTTGTACCATTAAACTGTGTGTAAACAAATAATTATTATTTAGTCGGGATTGTCACTTGAAACCATACGATTGCATATAAACAATTTGATAATTAAGAAACACTTGAAATCACCCAACAGTCCAAATAGATGATTTAAACAAATAAGTGTATTTTTAAAAAATGCAATTGAACATTGAAAATATAATTATAACTACAATAAAACATTGGATCAAATTTTGGCATTGAATAACCAATAAGGAATTGATACACTGTTAAACTATTAAACCAAACCCAACCAAAGCAAACCTTTTCTTTCG
Source organism: Sepioteuthis lessoniana (assembly GCA_963585895.1). Classification (NCBI taxonomy): domain Eukaryota; kingdom Metazoa; phylum Mollusca; class Cephalopoda; order Myopsida; family Loliginidae; genus Sepioteuthis; species Sepioteuthis lessoniana. The sequence continues at coordinate 27,786,052 of OY757945.1, read as the reverse complement.
TAACACATGTACACGTATCTTGCTAATATGTGATTGGCATTTTTTAAATTCATTTCTAAAGGAAGATTAACGGTTATTCAATCTATCTACAATTAAATCTTTTTCCAGTTTCTGGCAGCAACACCCCACAAGGGGCCAACTATACGGTCACCTACCACCTATCACGAAAACTATACAAGCTAGACGAACCAGACATGCTGGACACTGCTGGAGAAGCAAGGACAAGATCGTAAGTGATGTACTGCTGTGGACCCCCGCATATGGCCAATCAAAAGCAGGACGGCCAGCTCGAACATACATACAGCAGCTATGTGATGATACGGGATGTAACCCTGAAGACCTGCCAGAGGCGATGAATGATAGGGAGACGTGGAGAGAGAGGGTCAGGGATATCCGTGCTAGCCGCACGACATGATGATGATGATGATATATATAATAAACAGACTTATATTAGTTTTTATAGATATTTAATAGCATGGGTGCTTAACTACGACCAGTGGTTTCATTCTGTCTTTATCAGACAATCATCAGGCAGAAATTGTCGTATAAAGAAGGCACGAAAGCAGTGGTAGCAGATAAGCATCCATGCTATTAAACATATAAAAACTAAGATGTATTTAGTTATTATTATATCATATAATAGCTCTATCACAGATATTGAGCACTGTCTAAATTATACTGTATTTGGCCTCCCACAAACCCACAAAGTGAGATAATGACAACTATATACTGTTGTAATATATATATATATATATATATATATATATATATATATATATATATTGTCATCCACTGACTGTTTCTGTGTATCACAACTCTTCAGTGTGGCTAGACACGTAGGATGCATCAAGCTGGTATCGAAACCCACCTAACTCAGCCATCAGCTGACATACGTCAGCTCGGGGTTATATATATATATATATATATATATATATATATATATATATATATATATATATTGTCATCCACTGACTGTTTCTGTGTATCACAACTCTTCAGTGTGGCTAGACACGTAGGATGCATCAAGCTGGTATCGAAACCCACCTAACTCAGCCATCAGCTGACATACGTCAGCTCGGGGTTATATATATATATATATATATATATATATATATATATATATATATATATATATATATATATATATATATATATATATATATATTGTCATCCCCTGACTGTTTCTGTGTATCACAACTCTTCAGTGTGGCTAGACACGTAGGATGCATCAAGCTGGTATCGAAACCCACCTAACTCAGCCATCAGCTGACATACGTCAGCTCGGGGTTATATATATATATATATATATATATATATATATATATATATATATATATATATATATATATATTGTCATCCCCTGACTGTTTCTGTGTATCACAACTCTTCAGTGTGGCTAGACACGTAGGATGCATCAAGCTGGTATCGAAACCCACCTAACTCAGCCATTAGCTGACATACGTCAGCTCGGGGTTATATATATATATATATATATATATATATATATATATATATACATATTATTTGACTGTGTTGCTACAGTTATCAAACTTCCCATTCATGGGATATATTCGACTCACAAGTTAACTCTACGAAATTTTCAAGCAACAATTGAAGTTCCTTTTATAGATAATCTATCAAGAACTAATCTATCCAGAGATGCTAAACGAAATCATTAGGAAACTTATAAAGTCCATACCTTATCAGGTAATAACTGTTTAGGGGTTGTGGGGATGATCAGCAACTTATTAATCAGGTGGTCTCAAATTTCGGGAGTTAGTGTATATAAACTAATATAATTAATTAAACAGAAATGCCGAAAAATCAACATCACAAAGATATATATATATATATATATATATATATATATATATATATAATTGACCGAAGGAGATAGATAGATAGATAGATAGATCATGCTTGTATTGGAGTTTATTTTATGTGACGATCCTTCGTTCCATTATCTAGATACATCATTTACTTTGAGGATGCAAATGAGGACTAATTTTCTTCCTTTACAAAGGATATGTCTACAAAAAGTATGCTTAGAGCCATTATTGTATTATCATGGCAAGCTTTGGAACCAGCCAAACCCGTTTATAATTTGGTCTGTCTCTTTTGGCATTGCTTGGCAGTATTCCAATTCTTCTGCTAGCTAACAAGATTAAAAATTCTTCCTCGAAGCAAATTGAATTCAAACAATCTATCATTTCATATTTCCTAATTTAAAAAGAAAGACGTCATTAATTATGAATTTTGTTGCAAGTTAATCGAAATATAGTTGACTAGTTTCCCAATTTGACATTAGCAGATAGGAAGGAGACAACAAAGTTTTAGGGAAAAAAGAAAAGAATTATTACTTACATTTTCTAGTAATAATTCCCTCTTGAGTATCTAATATAAAATTAAAATCCGGTTAATTTCATTGGAGAGAAAGATTGTGACCTACAGTGTCATTAATATTAGTAACTGACTTGAAAGGTGTGTCTGAGAAGAGACCCTGTAATACAACTCTTACTGTTTGGGATCTGATAGATAGATAGATAGATAGATAGATTTATTGATCAAATTCAATGGGAAAGACATCATTAATCATGAATTTCGTTGCAGCTTAATGGAAATAGAGTTGACTACTTTTATCAATTTGACTAGATGACGAGAGTTTTTGAGCACTAATTTCTTCCTGAAGATCTGAAATAAAAAATAAAAATCTGATTGATTTCATTAAACAGAAATATGGTAGTCCACAACGCCCTTAATGTGAGCAATTGACTTGAAACGTGATTATTTATCATATACATTTGTGTATTGACTTTAGTAGAAATAGAGGCTGTTTTAGGAAATTACGATCATCGACATGGAATAAATTCGACAACGAAGTTCGAATTCTAACTTTAGACTGTTTGAGCTCAATATCCATAGCGAAAGTCATGAATCGATTTCTCCTTGACTTCTACCAACAATTTTGACAAAATGTCTCGCGACTGGTATGCCACGTTGATTAACCAAGGTTATAGGAGACACTGCTCACACACAAATAAATCATCAACCGATGCAGCCAATAACTGAGGTGAGTAGAGAGAGATGTATTCATGCCTTTTCTCTGTGGTATTAGCGCAAAATGAAACACAAACAGCCTCGTCCAGGGTTTGAACTTGAGTTGCTGATTTCATTTCCAGCGACGAAAAATCTTACTTCAAAAGTACCTCCTACCCTACTCAATCAGTCAGCACAAAAGGCTGTTACACCTAGTGTCATTCTTGACAATGATTTTCTTTTTAGAATGACATTTAGACAAACTTCTAGTTTTTTTTTCTACGAAATAAGATCTTCAGTTTCGGAATTGGTGCATTCAAATTAAAAATAGATACGGAAAAACGTTTGGACAATGTTTACACACATTTTATTAGATCATAGGTTCTCATGTAAATTCACTTTACTGTTGTCATTAATAGACTTATATGTGGTCGCCTCTGGTGGTGTAATGGCTAGCAAGCTAGACTAGCAAACCTACATGAATGACTTCAATTCTCAATGGGTGCCCCATTCATACGGCAACATCAAAGCAAGAAGCTTAGTAAATCACTTAATCAACTTATATGTTAATATAAGACTGTTAAATATCAATTATACATTGATATCTGAGAGTAGAAAATGACAGAAAAAGACTAAGACTAACATATGTAGAAGAATAATTCTTTTATCAATTTTCATTTAAAATCAGCCTTTTTACGTTATTTATTCAGTCAGTAGTCTAAGCATGCAGAGGAATTTATTTACCCAACACCTCGGCCATAGAATGTGATACAAATTCAGGTTTTAAGCAGTGTACAACTAATTAGAATTCGGATAGCTATATAGCTCTGAAGACGCATCCTGACGTTCTGCAAAACACCTTGTCATTGCTTCAAGTAGTACCAGGATTTTATCACGAACAAAGTATTTCTGTTTATCAGTTGTCTACGGTTTTTGTTTGAAGACTGGAGTCTTCATGTATTCCCAGTGGAAGTAAATATTTATGCTTCCATGTCCATTCTGTTAGGCTCCGATTTATTGATCAAATAGCTTCGTTTTAAATTTCTTTGCATTCGATAAGAATACATGAAACCATATAAATATGTGCAAATTATTTGTATTAAGAATTATTGTTTAAAGAATTATTACTAAGGATTATTATTATTATTTATTACTTTAAAGCATATAACTGGGTTCAAATTATTTGTATTAAGAATAGTTTCTTGAAGCTATAACTGTTTACAAAAGATTATCACTTACTGGAAACTACACAAGTTCTTCCCAAAAAAAAAACCATTGACCTTGACATCAAATAACCCAATAAGAGTTGCAATGCCATAAAACCAATAAACCCACCAACCAATCCCTGAGAAAAATTTACTTTCTTGAACAAATAGAAAATTGCAGCAGCTGCAATTTGATTCTTGTTTTAACAGTGGCTGACTGCAATTTACGATTGCACAATCAAAATCAAATAATTCCTGCATTGATTCACGTCTTCATTTTCTTTCTTTTTTCTTTTTTTTTTTTTTTGTGTCGTTTTCTTTTTTTTTTTTTAACTAGTTCCTGTTTTAACTTTTTCTTTGCAATTTTTCCAATTTGAAAAAAAAGTTTATTTTTATCTTCATTTTTTATCGATTTCTCTGCGCAGTTTCTTAGATTAGCACCCAGGAAATGTTTATTAACAAGAGATATCATGTGTGCGCACACACACATACACATACATACGAACATACGTAGACACACAAAAATGTTCAAATGCACAAACATGCATACACACACATAAACAATGAGACATGCAGGTGCACCCCAAACACATACATATATTCATATACACACACACACATACTCATATACACACAAAAATAGTACAAACACACAAATATGCATACACACACATAAACACACCTATACACACATAGTCAAGGCCGTGGACGCGTATAAACATGAACACATATCCATAAACACATGCACACACATACACACATACACCCACATATGCCCACACATACATATATATCATTTATGTTATACTATATATATATATATATATATATATATATATATATATATATATATATTGGCCTATTGGGTAGAGTGTTCGGCAGTGGCCTGGGAGACTGGGATCTAGTCCCAGGTCGAATCATACCAAAGACCCCAAAATGGTACTTGCTTCACACTCAACATTATATCAAGGGTAAAGTCGAGCAATCCAAGGAAAGGGGTAGTGCTCTTCCCTAGACCTCGGTGGAGTAGCTATAGAAAAAGAAACCTTTGAGTTCCCCTCGGTCGCTAACTATATATGTACAAGATACGAAAGCAAAATAGTCTAGTATAATAATATACGACTCTAATAAAACAAGATTAATTTTAAATTTAAAAAAAAAAAATTAAATTTACCCAATATGGCCACCATTTTTTAAATTATTGTATCAACGGGCCCTTCAAAATGATTTGCATGTCTTCAAAATAAATTTTCCAGACATTTTATTCGATTCTTTCTCAATAGCAGTCTTAAGCGCAACAATATTTGGATGAGAAGTTGTATTTGCTTGTTTTCTAAAACTCCTCGAATAGCGTAATCAAAAGGGTTAAGGTCCAGGCTTGAATCTCGTTTAATTACTGTCCACACAGGTTTCTTTTGGACTATGAATTCATTAACGTGCTTTCTTATTGATGTTGTGGAGTCCATATTAATCACCGTAGCGAGAGCAGTTAAAAGCTTTCTTTTCGTTTTTTGTTCAAACTCCTCATTTTCCTTAAAAAGCTCTTTTCCTGTAAAATGTGTTTCTTTGCTGAGTATATGGTAGACAAAGAAACTTTGGCTTGGTTTCGGCGTTTAGCAAATCATAGATTCTTTGTGGGTTTTTTTTATCACTCATATTGTGTTGAATCTTAATTTCTAAAAAATATGTTTGGATAATAGAGCTAATCATGAAAATTTAGATTTATCGCGTTTTTTTTTAAAAAACCGGACTAATCAGACTCAAAAAAAGTTTTTAAAATTATTCCATATTTTGCTTCCGCACTATATATATGTATATATATATATAAAGAGAGAGAGAGAGAGAGAGAGAGAGAGAGAGAGAGAGAGAGAGAGACTAATATATATAACAATATATATATATGTATATATATATATATATATATATATTATCTAAAGGATCTGAAGAAGTACTGTTAATTTTTTTTTCGTGTTTTTGGACATTTCAAAAATGCGTAACAGGATGGAAATAAATTTATAATCCTATGTGACCGGTTTTGTTGTTTTTCTTAAAGAATATATATATTACTCTTTCTCTTTCGCTCTCTCTCTCTATATATATATATATACATATATATATATTGCTATATATATATATATATATATATATATATATGTATATGTACGTATATATATATATATATATATACATCTATATATTTATATATAATACTATATAAAAACAAAACAACTCCACTGCCAAGAAGAAAAAACAATTCTCCAAAAAGATGAAATTTAATCAACTCTGGAAAAAACTAAATTCCAAACCGCTGGTAATTCTATATAACCAAGATGAACAACTGACTGTCTTGAATTACTCGGATAGATTGATGTCTCATGTAAAAGATGTGTTTGCAGATAACATAAAGAAAGAAGATATCAGGTATTCAGATCTCTAACTTCGACTCTTAGATCAGATGGTAGAACTGTCTTTAAGAGCAATGTGCTCTCTGAATTGCCTGAATATCAATCACGTTTGGATACAACCAAGTGATGAGTTCTATTACTTAAAATGATGATCATCAAAGGCCAAATGAGGGCTTTGTCCTGGGTGTTACCCTAAATTACACCTGATGATGAGGCTCCAGTACGGGGGATCTGGGGATTTGGCAGTATACGTTCATTGCTATTATTCTCAAGTTCACTCTGATCCGGAGAGGTAGTACCAGTTAGGGTTCTATCGACTGGTCAAATAAATCTGTTTAATCGTATTCGATAAGACAGTGTGTAATATAATTGCGGAGGGATTTCGTATTATATATCTTGCCTTTCGGTTTAGTTAGGCAGAGAACCTTTCGTTTCGCACATTGGTTAGTAAGATGCAATATTAACGCAGGTGTTCACGCGCGAGCGGAGAAGATGTGTCATTCAGAGATGTCAAAATAAAAATCCCATATAGAGATTGGGACCAGGGGATGTGAGTGACGTCATGCACCGGAAGCGTGGGTTGAGGATTTTGGGGATTTGAGAAAAAAGCAGAGAGTTGAGTTCCTGCCTCTGAACGAGAGAGTCGAGATTCAGAGCTGGGCGAGGCCAGACGAATTTGTGCGCCGCAGGCCCCGCAGGCCCCGCGCGTTGGTTGGGTTGAGAGTTGACGATGTAAAAGCAGTCAGCATAGAAAGATTATGTCTCTCTCTCCTCATGTCGAAAAACCTTTCAACTCAAAAAGGTGAATAACTGTTTCGTACCTGAACCAATTTCGTGTTTTCGGATTCCTATATATGTTTATGAACATTTTATGAACATTATGTCTATTTCATATACTTGTATCATGGGTATGTTACAAGCGTACAAAAAAAAACTCTAAAGAAACAACTATGAAAATATATATGAACGTGATTCTCTAACTTCGAGGTATGAAATAACCCAAGACGTGTTGGCATTGCCGTTAAAATTAATCACTCATTCTTGTTGCGACTGTTCAAGGGCAGCTTTAGCAAATATGCATCAATAGTTCAGTTTTAACAACTATTTTGGCTTGTTTTCCCCGCCATTGTGATTGACAGCCTGAACAAATTTTAATCTCTTGCACAACTCTCAGTGGATCACCTTCCCCATTCTGATGGGCTGGTTTGGTTTGTTTAATGGCATATCAACCTTCGTAGGTTATTCAAAACCAAAGAACAGCAGTGATACTATTTGACTTATACCTTACCCAAAGTGAACGTAATAGCGTGACTAGAGTTCGAACTTGCTTACTTCGAAGCGGCAGTCCAGCCCTTTAGCCATTATGCCAAGGGAACTCCACACTTCCCACCCAATCATGCCAAGACTTTTTTTGTGTGTGTGCCAGTTTGAAGTACTTGAATAACACTAGATGGTTTGACATACCGTTAAAATCAATCATTCAATTTCAGTCTCAAGATGAAGGCTCTCAAGCAGCAGCTACTTACACTAGTCAAATTGACATGGTATATTCAAACGCTCATTCCAGATGAACAACTCTAATGGACGATGCCTGTGCGTTCTGATTTTTAGCTCATTCTGTACAGTGATTTTATCTTATTAGACGAGGAATAAAAAAGAACAAAAAGATCTAGTAATAGGATATAAGCTCGTCTAAAGCAGCCTAAGTGTTTAGATTGTAACCAGGGCAATGAAAATCCAAATTAAGATTATAGGTCAGAAAACAGAACTCTGCAAAAGCACTAACAGAAAGCAATATATTTTAAACGAATCTTTTGGGGAAACGATATGGCTGTCCTTTAAATAGTCCGACTGTTTGTTGTAAACGGGTTTTAAGTACAAACACAAGAGAATACAGACCCGACACATTAAGAACTTAGTGACATTTTGAAATATAAACATTACTGTTTGTTGAAAATTCTGATATCGATGTAGATAAAACATTGCAGACAGGTTTTATACTGAAGGGAAGTTACATAAAACACAAAGTCCATACCTCCAGATTGCACTAAAAGAGTAGGGGGTAAATACGTTCATTTACCCCCCCCCCATCACCAAGAGTATGATGAGGCACAACTTCTACTGGTTTGAATTCAGTGTTTTCCTTTTCTTAAACTGATTGTCATACCAAGGTTAAAGACCACAGTCTGCCCTACTATTTACCAATAAATGGAGTGAGCATAGGGATTAGTCGGATTCATACTTTCCCCAAGGGTATTAGTACGCTTTGAAATGCAAACCGCTTCGACCATTCCCTACAAAGATAACCGTAACGCAACAAGCTTCTCTAAGTCAAACCCTGACTCCAAAAACAAAACTGTATAATTCGATCGGTTGGTTGGTTTTACTGTGTGTCAACCCTCGTTGGGTTATATGTTGCTAAAATCAATCTTTATTCTTTACAGCGGTTATATGATTTCTATTATAAATTCACGTTATATAAAACTGAGTTTATGTGTCCCACCTATCTATCATCTATAATAAATTTGCGTTATATAAAACTGTGTGTATGTGTCCCAACTTTCTATCATTTATAATAAATTTGAGTTATGAAAATATGTGTGTGTGTCTTTACTTTCTATCATGTATGATAAATTCGCGTGATGTAAAACTGCGTGTGTCCCAACTTTCAGTCATTTATGATAAATTTGCGTTCCTGTTCCTGTGTCCCAAATTTCTATCATCTATAATGAATTCGTGTGATGTAAATCTTTGTGTGTGTCCCAACTTTCTGTCATTTATAATAAATTTGCGTTCCTGTTCCTATGTCCCAAATTTCTATCATCTATTATAAATTTGCATTATGTAAAACATTGTGTATGTGTCCTAACTTTCTACCATTTATAATAAATTCGTGGTAAGTAATCTGTGTGTGTGTGGGTGTGTATGTGCGTGTATTCCAACTTTCTATCATCTATAATAAATTCGCGTTATGTAAATCTCTCTCTGCGTCATAAATTTCTATCATCTATAATTCGCGTTATGTAAACCTGTGTCTATGTGTGTTCCAAATTTCTGTCATCTATAATAAATTCGTGTTATGTAAGTCTGTGTGTGATTTTCAACTTTCTATTATCAATAATAGATTCGCGTTATATAAAACTTGGAGTGTGTCCCAAATTTCTATAATCTATAATAAATACGCTTTATGTAAATCTCTGTGTGTGTCCCAACTTTCTATTGTTTATGATTAATTTGCGTAATCGAATTCTTTGTGTGTCCTTACCTTTTTTCAAGAATAAAACAATTTACGTTTCTAATAAATGATTACATCTCTATACTATAATTATTCATTACGGACCTCGTGAAACCAGAATGTGCAATAAGGTCAGTTTTAAGTGGTGCCCTGCATGAATAAAGGTGTACATGGAGTGGTTATAAAAATTGCTTCCATTACTTTAGCATTCCCCTTGCACTTGCCCTTTTTTTAGGTGAAGTGGCAGGTGCTGTATGGATGGAAGGGCCCCTGGGATCGAGCTGGGTATTTTTGCATCCAGCCAGATGGTTTGATAGAAGGTTCAGTTTGGTTTCTTTGTTTAATGACATATCAACCTTCCTGGATTATTTAATGCCAAAGCCAGCCTTGTAGAACAGTTGTGGTACTATTTTACCCATATCTGTGGGGGATAAAGGGGGTTCATACCTCTCGCAAGGGTAACAGTCTGAAAATGAACATAACAGCGCGACTGAGATTCGAACTCCCTGACTACAATGTCACAGTTCAGCACGTTAGCTACTACTCCACGGGGTGGCCCAATCCTCTGGGGCTACAGAATATACCGATTGCACCTCTGCAGAGGTGTAAGATTCCCCTGACAAATGTCCTAATATGACACTAAACAATCTGATGGTGAGGTTCCAGCAATGCTGGAACTTTGTGGAATACAGAGTACCCCTTCATTGCCATTGTTTCCAGGCCCACTGTGGCCTGCAGTGGTAGCACCTATCTATGGGTCAAATAGAACTAAACTGAATTGTTTGAAATTAACTGTTTTTACATTCAACTGTGTGTTTAAACTGTGTACTTATGTTAAACTGAATTGCTTGAAGCAGAACTTTTCAGACATTTAAATGTGTATAAATAAGACTATACTTATGCTAAACTAAATAGTTTTAAATAGAACTGTTTTGACATTAAAACTGTGTGAATCATTAGAAACTTTTATCAAAATGATTTAATTCGGCGATGAATGATGCGAAAAGGATTGATACGCCGTAAAACAAAACAACCAACCAACTCATAGAAGTAAGGGTACTACTTACAAATAACTTTTCAGCAATACTTCAATTATATTGAAAATGTACACCTGAGAAATATTGATGACACAGAGTCACCACTGATATATATATATATATATATATATATATATATCAGTGGTGACTCTGTGTCATATATATATGTCATATATATATATATATATATATATGTGTGTGTGTGTGTGTGTGTGTGTGTGTGTGTGTGTGTGTGTGAATATATATATAAATAAGTTGACCATTGGCTTGCATCCTGCCCATGCCAGAGATTAGATTTTGTTGAATGGTAAGTTGTAAAGTTTTAGCTGTGCAAACATACATGGTTATAGTGATTTGATAAATTGGTATTTAGAAAAAAATTCTAGTTGGATATTAAAATTCCTCTTATATTCTAAATAATACATATAGTACATTATGTTAGCAATATATACCCGTGTAACATTGATGCGGCAGATTCATCACTTATATATATATATATATATATATATATGTGTGTGTGTGTGTGTGGATTAACCAAAGTGATAAAACTGATAGGAATATTTCTTTTTTTATTTCTTTTTTTTATTGTTCTCAACTAGTTTCGACGTTAGGTCTTCGTCAAGAGAAAAGTTTTAACAGAAAAAAGTTTTTGGGATGTTTTAAACAACTTTTCTCTTGACGAAGACATAACGTCGAAACTAGTTGAGAACAATAAAAAAAGAAATAAAAAAAGAAATATTCCTATCAGTTTTATCACTTTGGTTAATCCACACACACACACACACACACATATATATATATATATATATATATATAAGTGATGAATCTGCCGCATCAATGTTAAAAGCGTTGATATGCTATTAGAGAAACAACGAAAAAATGCACTATGGACCGAGCATAACCATTTCTTGAAAAAAAAAATTTTTTTACTATCTGAGTGTCTTCATTTGACATCTGTAGGGGAGGTAACTTTCCAAAAAACAGCAACTGTACAGCCACTAACTGCCCCTATCGAAAACCATCCAAATCAGGTGAACAAGATATGTGGAACACTGCTGGAGAAGTACGGACGAACTCATAAGTGATGTTCTTCTGTAGATCCCCTCACATGGACGAGCAAGGTTTGAGTGACCAGCTAAAACCTTTATCTACAACAGCTCTGAGCTGATATAGAATGTACCATGGAAGACATTCCAGGAGCGATGAACGATAGGGACGAGTGGCAAGAGAGGGTCAGGGAAATCTGTGCTCGCACCACGCCATGATGATGGTATCAGCTGTAAGGGCACCTGGAAAATGGGTTTTTCGTTTGGGAGATATATGTTAAGCTCGAGAGAAGTGTGCTTCAAATTAGACATGATCGCTTTGTTTATTTGTTTATTTAAGTGTTTATGTGTTACCCCAAATCTGTAAACCCGATTTTCAAGACAACGCTATTAGGTTTTATGTCAAATCGATTTGTAGTCAGAGTTTTTAAACGTTTTATCTAGTTTTCTTTGTATGTTTCTGTTGTATCCAATGTGTTTTTTAAATTCTTTTTATGATGGTGAATCTTGTATGTCTCTTAATGTTGTGACCGTTTAAACAGAAATGTTCTACAGATCTGAGTCTGCTGTAATGTAGACATTTGAATCTGTGTCTATGGTAGTTTAGTACATTTAGACTTTCAAATACTTTGTTTTTTGTTTCTTGTTTTTTGTTTTTTTTTTTGTTGTTGTTTTTTTGGCTACGTATGGAGTCTGATATATATATATATATATATATATATATAATAGTCGGTGACTGTAGTCGAGGGCTACCCGAAGGCTCCCTTTTCAGTCGCTACTACACCGAGGTGTAGGGGAGGGCGCTACTCCTTTCCCTAGATTGCCCCATTTTACCGTTGATACATACCTTATAATGCTGAGTGTTAAGCAAGGCGGTATCAAGTACCATTTTTAATGTCTTTGGTATGACTCGACCGGGGATTGAACCCCGGTCTACCGGACCATTGGCGAACACTCTACCCACTAGTCGAATTAGCCAGTTAATATATATATATATACATACATATATATGTGTGTGTGTGCATGTGTGGGGGGTGTATGTATGTGTGTGGGCAACAGTCTTACATTTAAGCATGTTTGATGAAATAATGAAGACACATTTTGTCTATATAATTTTATTAAGATCTTTTCAAGTTTCCTGATAAGTGTCTTAGTTTCAGGTTGGAATTAGTGGATTAATTTACCAAAATTGTCCCAACCGCTTTCGGACCTTCCCATAAAAAAATAAAAACTCTTTTAAAGAAACTTTTTAAAAACACACTTTACTCATGCAAGTGATGATGATGGCCTATGAAAGGTCTGAAAGCACTTTGGACAATTTTGGTGAATTCACCCACCTATTCCAACCTGAAACCTGAGACTTAGCAGGAAGTTTGAAAGGAACTTAATAGAATTATATAGATAGAATGTGTCTTTATTATTTTATCAAACATGCTTATATATATATATATATATATATATATATATATATATATATATATATATATATATATATATATATATATATATATATATCACCTGGTAGACACACAGTGACTCATATTCCTGGATATACTTACGTATATGTTTTCAAGCTTTATTTTTACTCTGCAAGAAAAGAACATTGAGACCTTTGTAAAACTGAACAAGTTTATTTCCGTACAATTTGCCCTTTCAACAAAAGTGTATACTCGTGAATTTTTTCTCTCCAGACATTCACGATACGAATATTGCGTTCTACGAAGCGTGAAACCGACCCAAGTTTCTTGGTTCTATTTTTTCTTCGAAAGTGATATTTTGACGTCCATATCTGAAATGTCACAGGTTCGGGAAAGAAGAAATATCCTGATTGAGAATCAGAAACAACCATACGAGAGAGAAAGTTTGGAGAAGGCAAGAAACAAGGGAGACAACTGTGTAGTGAGAAAGAATTGATACTTCACTGTAGACGTTATTTGAAAATCAGTTTTAACCGATAATGTAGATTCTTCTCCTCTTCTTTTCTTCCTCTTCTTCTTCTTCTTGTTTGATACAAAAAGATTTCAGAAGAAGAAGAAGAAGAAGAAGAAGAAGAAGATTTCAAAAGAAGAAGAAGAAGAAGAAGAAGAAGAAGAAGAAGAAGAAGAAGAAGAAGAAGAAGAAGTGGCGTTTGTATTTGGTTTGGTTTGGTTTGGTTTGGAGATCAGAGGAAGAATCGAGACCATACAGATGACAGCACTGTTAAAATCGGCTTGATTACTTAGAAGTGTCCTGGAAACCTGAAGAGACTCTCTGTTAATCAGACAGAGAAAAACCACAAGATAAAACAAGAAGCAAAATGATAAAAGAATGTTTTTATTCATTTATTTAATTTGTCCATGCACTCTTGCTTGTTTCTGCATTTGCGTGCATCAATTAGATTAGATTGTGGGAAAATCTAATCTAAAACTTGTCATTGAAAATGAATATTTACACGGACGTTCATTATTAGTTCATGCTAATTATATGTCATCTTAGTGATAAAACTATTGACAGAATTTGTATTTCTAAATAGTGAAAAAATTCATTATTTTTGGTATCTTTATGAGCCATCGACATTTGATCCAAATCATTGTGGAAATGCTTCTTTCTCAACACTCATTAACGAAATCAATCAGTGACATTTCCAACACATAAATAAATTGACACCCCCATTATCAACATTATCATTTTTAGTATATTTATTATTACTATTATTTTCATTGTTGTTATTGTGAGTAGTAGTAGTAGTAGTAGTAGTAGTAGTAGTAGTAGTTTGTTTTTTGCTAGTTTCTCACACCAAGTGTGACTAGTAGCTTGTGTCTTCGTAGTGTAATGGTTAAATCGCTGGACTGCGGCATTGTAGTAAGCGAGTTCGAACTCCAGTCGTGATATTGCATTCTCTTTCAGACATATACTCTAAGGAAAGGTATGAACCCTGTTAAAGAGTACCACTCCTGTTCTTCTCGAAGGGGGGATTTGGCATTAAATAACCCAGTAAGATTGATATACCATTAAACAATCCAACGTCTGACTTAAAAGTTATCACTGAGAAGAGTTTTTACTAAGAAGTGTCCCTGAGATTTGTGAAGACTTGCTATCACGAGGTGTAGTGACAGCAAGTCTTCTCAAATCTCAGGGTCTCTTCTTAGTATTCTATGATTTTAACAATACTGTGGTCGGGAAGGACCCGATTTTTAATTCTTCCAGTCTTTTTTCAAACCATTGAGAACCATTTCAAGCACACTAACAATGATTTATATCACCATCAACTTCATATTCCACAAGTTTTATAGCTCTCGGGCAAGATCCAGGTATTTATCTTTCTTTTCACTTTCTTTTATGCTCACCCTATAGTTAGTTGGAATGGCAAAATCCACTAGGTGTCAATTTTGTCTGGTTGATTAAGGCTGCTATGTCATAAGACCGAAATTGAGAGATCCATTTGTATCTCCATGTCTCTGAGAATTCTATAAGTCTAATTTTCTTGAACTGTTGCATATTGACCCTTGACCGAGTCGTCAATCAGAGATTTCTCCGAACAAACCGCACCTGTATAAATATGTGGAGGCAGTCACGTGGTTGATAGGAAATGTGTGGGTGTTATGAAATGATATATGCGGATGCCACGTGAGAAGAGTGGCAGTCTGTCAGTGCCAGCGATACTGCTGTATGGATGCACTACTTCGACGCTAACTAAACGGCTGGAGAAGAAGCTAGACGGCAATTACACAAGAATTTTGCGAGCAATATTGAACAAGTCCTGGCGGCAACACCCTACAAGGCACCAACTATACGGCCACCTGCCTCCCATTACGAAAACTATCCAAGTTAGGCGAACCAGACATGCAGGACACTGCTAGAGAAGCAGGGATGAGCTCATAAGTGATGTACTCCTATGGACCCCCAACATATGGCCGGGCAAAAGTAGGACGACCAGCTCGAATATACATACAGTAGCTATGTGAGGATACGGGATGTAGCCCTGAAGACGGCGATGAACGACGGGGAGAATTGGCGAGAGAGAGTCAGGGATATCCGTGCTTGCGGCACGACATGATGATGAATATATATATAAATATGATTTGGCATTACATGACCTACAATAGTCGATATGCCATACAACCAATCTCGGACATATACTCTAAGGAAACCTCTTAAATGGGTTAAATAGTACCACACCTGTTCTTCTCGAAGGAGGGTTTTGGCATTAAATGACCCAGAAGCACACAGAACACTAAGATGCCACGCTCACCACTCCAAGTGCTATTTCCCGGATTTGCCTTGTGTATCGTCATCAATTTCTTTATTGTTTAAATCATTTGTCTTAGTTCCAACCTTATCTCTTCTTATTAGACGTTAAAAACGTTTACAGAATTGTTTTTCTTCCCATTTTGTTTTCTGGTTATTTTCGTTCTGTTGGTCCTCGTGTTGTCAGTATTGTTTCTGTTAGCTGTAAGCAGACTTTCTCCGCACTTTTCTTTGAGTTATTGTATCGATGCATCAACGTTGTCTTCAATGCTGGCAAGTCCTCTCACTCATTTTATTGACACATATAGTCTGTCAACAACATCTCTAGAATATAAGGCCTTATGCATGATCCTTAGTTTTCTTGTTTCTTGTTCTTTGGTCCATTTGTTTAAGTTCTCTGGTCTACTTCAGGAATAGTCCCGAGTATATTCCGTGGGAGACAGCCCAGATATTTATCCCTTTTTTAAGGTCCCCGCTATAATGTTTGGTTTCGAGTAGCTTTCTCGTTCTCCTGAGATTTTCCTTTTTAGTTTTTTTTCTTTTATATCCTCTTGTTTGATAGTGTCAGTTTCCAATATTCCCAAGTATTTGTAGGTTTCCTTTTCTTCTAGTGTTCGAATTATTTCCTGATTTAGTAGTTCCATTCTTTCCGTTATCTGTTGTTTTCTGCCTTTCATTATCAGCCTGGCGCATTTTTTAATGCCAAATTCCATCCCTATATCTTGACTGTACATTCTCACTGTGGGGATTAGAGTTTCTAGTTCTTTTTTATCTTTACAAAGTTTGATGTCGTACACATTGGGTGAGTGAAAACTTCCAGCGATTTTATAAGTTTGTATCCGCCTGTGCATTTCCTGAGTATGTAGTTGAGTGGCATCATCGCAATTACAAACAGCAGTGGTGATAGTACATCTCCCTGGAATATACCGCTCAGGAATTTTGTTTCAGCTGAGCTTTTTCCTCCTGCTGTCAATTCCACTCTCTAGATTCTTATGGTTTTCTCGATAAAGTTTATGATATCGTCTGATATTTTGTACATTTGGAGGCTGTTTATTATTTATCTATTTCCTCGAATTCTATCGTCATTTTTTTCTTGTATTGCTTTTCCCTTTTTGTCCGAATATATTCCAGCGTTTTTCCTTTGTTTTATCATTTTCGCTTGTTATCGTAGATTTCTTATCTGCGTTTCCAGTCAGATTTCCAATCAAGGTTTTGAGTTTGTGTTTTTTAGGGGAACCCCGATTTTTTTACAAACTAATTTCGCTCCTGCTTAGATTAGTTCGTTTAATTCCGTAATATTTTTCGTTGAGATATGTGTTAGTAATTTGTTTATTTTTTTCGGTTTCTGCCTCAACTGTTTTCCAGTCTTGGTTTCTTAATGATGGTAATCTAGTCTTCTTCTCATTCGTAATTCTCTTTTAATTTTTTCTCTTTATTTCTTCTTGCGTTAGTGTTTGCTCTGTGTGGTTTGGGTGTGTGATGTTACGATTATAATTAGGTTGTGGTTTATTTAGTTGGAGTGTTCTTGTTCGGTATTTGGTCTGTTGGTTATTATATTGGTGTCTTCTCTTGGTTCCCAATATATTTCCTGACGTATTTCTAGTATTTCAAGGTCAGAGAAACAACATTTCTTTATTATCGTTCAAACTTGGTTAGCAAATTTTTGGCGTGTTGCCTGAAATCTTGCGCGTTCTTGCTGGATCTCTATCATCCTTTTCCTATTGCCTCTTTGTGTAGGGTTGCTCCTAAAATTACAGTGAAGAACAAGTTTGTTGTATTCTTTAGTCCATATTTTGTGTTGGCGTCTCTGGTTTGTGTGGTTAATTGGGTCATCGTTCGTGTACCCGAAAAAAAGAATAGGTAACATTCACAGGATGACGGTCGGATCCCCCTGTTGGCCATCAAGGGAGCACTAGCCGATCAGGACACTCAGACCTGTTGTCTAGATCTCACGTTGTGTTATTGTTAGATTTGACATTTTTGTAATGGGTAGTATATTGTGGCTATACTAGACCCAGGGATTGTTTAAAATCTGCACTCCTGTCGCAAATGTGACCAAGTACTCTTAAATAAGAGAATTCATAAGTGGGTTATTCACACGAGAATTTTTTTCCATTTGACTACTTTTTTACTCCTTTATAGACGCCAACCTTATGGATGGGTAGCTGTAGTTTCCAGAGTGAACTATTTGATCCTGATCGTTAAGTAATGAATTTCATCTGTTCAGTGTCTGGTGAGGTTCGTCGCTGACCCAACTTCGAATTCTGCCTTATCTCACATACACTATGCTGCTTCCCATAGCTTCTAGTGATCTTTAATGGACTTTATTATTATTATTATTATTGCATGTTATAAAATCCATTTGGAACCTTTGCATATAATGTATCCAATTACGTTTGATTTAATTCGGTTTATTTGTTTACATGTTTAATGACATTTCAATGGATTATTTTATGCCTACGTTTTATTTATTTGTAAGTTATTACTTTGTATAAATAGTAGTTGTATGGTTTCAAATATTCCTCTTTAATACATATAATTTGTACACAGTTATAAGATTTCAAGTATTCCTATATAATAACAATCATCATCATCATTATGTCGTGCCGCCAGCACGGATATCCCTGACCCTCTCTCGCCACTTCTCCCTATCATTCATCGCTTCCGGCAGGTCTTCAGGGTTACATCCTATGTCCTCACATAGTTGCTGTATGTAAGTTCGAGCTGGTCGTCCTGTTTTTGCACGGCCATATGTGGGGGTCCATAGGAGTACATCACTTATGAGCTCGTCCTTAATTCTCCAGCAGCGTCCTGCGTGTCTGGTTCGTCTTACTTGTATAGTTTTCGTGATGGGGAGCAAGTGTCCGTATAGTTGGTGTCTCGTGGGGTGTTGTCGCCAGGACTTATTCAATACTGCTCTCAACATTCTTGCGTAATTTCCGTCTAGTTTCTTCTCCAGCCGTTTAGTTAGCGTCCATGTAGTGCATCCATATAGCAGTATCGATACAACCGCTGCCTGGAAGAAACTGCGTTTCATTTTATCGGTTAGGTCTGATTTCCATATGATCGAGAGCCTATCGATAGCCGTCAATGCCTTCGTCAGTCGTGTGTCGATGTCTTTTTCGGTTGATGAGACGCTACTTCCTAGGTAGGGGAATTTGTCATAATAACAATAATGGTCATCAAATACTTATGGGTTGTTTAATGGCGAAAACATTATTGAAATTGAAACAATAGTGTGCAAATTATTAGTTTACAAATTGATAAAATTCCCGCATGCAATAGCGCCTAGCACAATTAGACACTATGTATTGATTTATTAGGGTAAGTCAAAGGTTTATGCAATATATTATTAACGTGAGGCACGGTTCGACAGCTTTTGCCGGGGTCGTGAGAGTAACGAAGCACACAGAACTCTAAGATGCCGAGCTCACCACTCCAAGTGCTATTTCCCAGATTTGCCTCTTTGGCTCACATAAGTATAGATCCTGAGTTTATGGTAACATTTTAATAATAGATTTGGAGTAAGTATCCACCATTTAGTCTCTCTTTAGTTATGAAATCTTTGTAAACAAGAGTAAACAAATCCACGAAAGTTAAGCCCCATAATACTGAATTCCAATTGTAGTGTAGCATTGATGCCTTGTCAGTTAGGGTATTCAGACTATTGTCTTCATCTTCCTTGTTATATTCAAAACGTTTCGGTCGATATGTCCTCCGGTATTCTTTAGGTGTTCCATGTCAAACTCAGGAGCCTACACAGAACTTCGAACCGAACCCTTTATTTAAACCACAAGGGAAGATTCTATTTCCGTTGACCACGACCAGGCCTAGAAGGGCGCATGGCGCAATGAAAGGAAGCGTCTGGTTGAAAAGTACTTCTAAGTGAAACCATCAGGAGGTTGTAGGTTCAATCCCAACTATAGATAAATAACAAAGAACAATAACTATAGCTTAAAACTAAAATTAGATAGGAATGCTGGATAAATAGAACAACCAATTTTTGAATAGCAATACTTGAAACTATTTAACTGTGTGCAAACAAATGATTAATCCTAAACAGAATTATCATATTACGTTCACTTTCGGGCAAATGCCCTTAGGAAAGGGATGAACCCCCTTATCTTCCCCGCTATGGGTTAAATAGTACCACTACTGTTCTTCTAGGAGAATAGATTTGGCATCAAATAACCTACAAAGGTTGATATGCCATTAAACAAAGAAACCAAACCAAACCACAGAATAATTAGCGTTAACAATATTCAAAACTATTTAACTATATGCAAATAAATGGCCTCTAACTCGTTTAAAAATAAAGTTACCAACAAACTATTCGGTAACAAATCATACATATATATGAAAAAAATTTCTTTTTTTTATTAGTCCAAAGAGAGAAAAAATAAATATTTCAAAATGAAAAGGTCTAATAAGAGATTTTTATTTTTTAAAGAATTATTTATTTCGTTTTGCGGTCCCGAAGATCAGGTCAGGTTCCTGAGTCATACGTAGTTTCGCCCGTTCTAAAACGTTGCGTATACTTACACTTGAATTGCTTAAGCTTTGAGACAAGCACATGACTACTGACTGAAACCGGACCTAATCCTCGGGACCGTAGAACGAAATAAATAATTCTTAAAAAATACAAATCTCTTAGTGAATCCATTCATTTTAATATATATATATATATATATATATATATATATATATATATATATATATATATAAGATTTGGCATTGAATAATTACAAAGGGTTGATACGCCATTAGACCAAGTTACCACCCGAAAACCAAGGACATACTTTTGGGAGTTGGGGCCTAACCCCTTTACATGGATACAGTCAGCGTATTCTATGCCTCGCTGACAGGGCGTTTCAGTTTCAGAGAAAGAACTGCTCATGATTGCTCCGGGGGAGTGTCGTTTCTGACGAACATTCTTTGATTAGTGTCAGAAGAAAGTGACCCCTGAGAAAGAAATCCCTAAGAATCAATAAAAGAATTTTAAAATGAATCTGTTATTTTCGGCTTTATTTAAGTTCTGCACCACAAAACAGCCATCAATCTTCTTAATTCCGTAATGCAGTTGTTGCTTGTTCAACTTAAATAGCAAATATTGATTAAAGTAATGAAGTGAACACTTCATTGCTAAATAGACGAGACTAACAAAAGGGATTGTCAAAATGACTTTCTGAGTGCAATCACTTATTCAATGTTTAAAGCTTAAAAGGAAGACGCTGATAAGAAGAAATAAAACAGATCTTAGTTTACAAAGAGCTCTTAACGCAATCCCTTATAAGAAGATTAGAGAGACATTAAACCCTTAGAACCATGAGCTCTGCATGCCTGTAGCCCCCAAACCCAATTGCTCAAATCTTCTCGCTGAAAAAAAAAAAAAAACTGAAAATATAAATTTCATTATCTATCGTTTTTTTTTAATGGCAATGTATGTATGATGGTCGACTGAATGTTCTGACCAACGGTTCAGGTTTGGTTGTTTGTGTTTTATGGCATATCAACCTTTGTAGATTATTTAATGTCAAATCCGTTTTTATACAAATAATCAGTTCTATTTCAAACAATTCAGTTTAGCATGAGTACACAATTTGATTGTCAAAAACATTTCTATTTCAAACTATTCAGTATATTCGTTGTTGGTTGTTTGCATTTTGTGGCATATCAACCCTGGTACGTTATTTAGTGCCAAATCCATTTTTCTACAAATAATCAGTTTTATTTCAAACAATTCAGTTTAGCGTAAGTACACAGTTGAATTGTTAAAAACATTTCTATTTCAAGCTATAGAGTTTAGTCAAACAATCCAGTTTACCATAAGTATAGATTTTATTTACACATAGTTAAATGTCAAAAACAGATCTATATTAAACAATTCAGTTTAGCGTAAGAACAGTTTCAATGTCAAAAACAGTTTCATTTCAAACAATTCAGTTTAACATAAAAAGCAGTTCCATTTCAAACAATTCGGTTAGGCATAAGTACGCAGTTTAAATGTAAGTACACAGTTTAATTTCAAAAACATTTCTATTTCAAGCTATTCTGTTTAGTTTAGTCAAACAATACTTATTCAAACAATTCAGTTTAGCATAAGCACGCAGTTTAGTTCTATTTAACCCATTGATAGGATTCTATTAGGTGCTACCACTCTCTGTGGCAGAGTGGACCTGGGAACGATGGCAATGAAGGGGCGGTCCGTATTCTCCAAAGCTCCAGCATCACTGGAACCTCACCAGCAGATTGTTTAGTATCATATCCACGTCACTCGTTGTGGGGATCTTACCCCCTCTGCAGAGTTGCAGTTGGTGTATTCTACAGCCCCAGCCGACTCGGCAAGCAATGGTTCAGATAAGGACACATCTGATTCGCTATATTGTAGCTAGGCAATAGCGAAGTAGAAATGGGGATTTCCCGGTCAGAATTCAGGCTACGCAAGTATAGGTACATCTACATAGCGGCATAAATATCGGGTGGTCGGGTGCTAAGGGTTAACATAAAAGACACTTTATAAAGAGTTTTAAACATCTTTCCTCCCCCTTTCTCTGTCTCTGTCTCTGTCTCTCTCTCATTATTTGGTAGCTGCATGCAATTAAGAAAGAATTCAGGACACTGCTGGAGAAGCAAGGACGAACTCATTAGTGATGTACCCCTATGGACCCCCGCATATGGCCAAGCAAAAGCAGGACGACCAGCTCGAACATATATACAGCAGCTATGTGAGGATACGGGATGTAGCCCTGAAGACCGACCAGAAGTAATGAATGATAGGGAAAAGTGGCGAGAGAGGGTCAGGGATATCCGTGCTAGCGGCACGACATGATGATGATGATGATGATATATATATATGTGTGTGTGTGTGTGTGTGTGTGTGTGTGTGTGTGTGTGTGAAAACTAGCACAGAATGAATACAAGACAAGGTATGAATGGGTGGGAAAGGTGATCCACTGGGAACTGTGCCAGAAATTGAAATTTGACAATACCACTAAATGGTATGTGCCCAAACTAGAATCCGTCCTAGAAAAGGAGAGTCATAGAATTCTTTGGGATTTTGAGATAGAAAGGGATTACACAATCCCATCCAGAAGACCAGACCTAGTGATAATTTTAAAAAAGAGAGAACTTGTCTTCACATGGGTTTTGCCGTTCGAGTAGACCACAGAGTGAAAATAAAAGTAAAAACAGAGACAAATAATTGAACCTTGCCAGAAAACTAAAACAGCTATGGAAAATGCAAATAACGGTAATACCAATTGTAGTCAGTGCACTTGGAATGGTCACTAGAGGACTGGAAAGAGAACGGGAACAGTGAGAAATCGGAGGAAGAATTGAGACCAGCATTATCCCTGAGGTTTCAGTCGTACTTTGTTGTAGCCTCACCGTGATAAAAAGCGATGAACACAAAACACCGTCTCTTGGTTTGCTCGATACGAAAGTTTATTTGCAACACCCCCACGCCACCCTTTCATGGTTGTCGCCGAAAAGAGGAATAGAGTGGGAGATTCGTCAACTAATTTAAATAGAGAGAACAAGCAGTCCGAGGCAAAAGAGAGAGCCCCGAATATAGGCATTTCTTCTCCGCTGAACCGGCCGCTACCTTCCTCGAGGCCACGTCCGTCGTCTGTTGCCTCTCTTACATCTTCTCGGTAACATCACCCCTCGAATTTTCTAAGGGAACGCCAGAGGCTCATTCATTCTTCTGCACTGAGACCTCTCCACTACAGCCCAGTTTATTACACTGGGTTAGGCTGCCTCTTTTGCAGGGCTTCTTCCAAATGGATGTCGACTTTTCGGCACGTCTTCGCATCATCGCGGCCGGTCTGGAACTGTTTTCTCCTGCTTTTTATAACACGCTCTCTTTAACGACTTTCCGCTTGAGTTGGTTTCAGCCAATCACCGCCCGCCAGGCCGATTGCTGCTGACACATTCTATTTTTAACTTGGGCGTTTGCCTGCTGCTGTCGTCGCCTGAATTTTGGGATTACCTTCCGTTCATATCCTCATTCGTGTTTCCCTTGTTGTTCTTATATTCCACCACCACCCCTCTCTCTCTCTGTAACTTTTATCATTGTGTGTGTGTGTGTCTCTCTCTCTCTCTCTCTCTCTCTCTGTCTCATACGGCCTCGAATCCCCATCTTATATATGTCCATGCAACTATTCCCCAACTAATGTTTTTATCACCTGGCATCCTTAAAACTTTTAGTGACACGTCTATGCCAAACAAGGTTTATTCGCATTGACCGTCACAATTCAAAAAAGACCCCAACCACTTACCCCAAGTCCAGCTATACAACAATTTATAACTAAAATAATCGACTAAAATCCCTAATTATTTTATTTTTTATTTCCTTGCAGGCAAACTTTAAGGTAAATAACTTTATATGGTTTTGGTATTATATAGTATTTCGAAGATGTATTTTTGACCAGAATGCAGTCTTAATGGCCATATATTTCTGACAGGAAGTTTTTTTATGGCTTATATCCATAAAATAATCGTACACCTACCATGTGGGTGCTACTTGGTCGGATGATCTCATAAACAAGAAACTAACAGTCACCAAGTGCCGCTGACTCTTGTGTTTATAGCTTAGATATACATGCTCTATCAACAATATTGATCATTATTGATTCATATTACATTATTGATATACAGGGGAATTTTGAAAAGATGCTTCCATACTTATAGGAATGCTTTTATAATATAATTTCAAACAATCTTCGCTTGTTTACAATCTCCGTCAACACATGCTTGAAATCTCCCACAAGTGATTAAAAAATGGAAATATTTCTATAGGAATAATTTTATGAGAAAACCAAAGATCAAAATTCCAATTGTGCTTTGATAGGGATAGTTTCTTTGTTTAATGGCATATCAACCTTCGTGTGTGAGTTAATGCCAAAGCCATCATTGTAGAAGAACAGTATTGTTACTATTTAAACTATAGGTGGGGACAGGGATGATCCGGTAGTGATTTTATAATTATATAAGAAAGGAACACTGTTTATTTTGAAAAGAAAAATAGTGAAAAAACTGAAGCATTGCCTTACATTTTTATAAAACTTCAATGGTTTAAACAGACATAGGAAGTGATTATTTTCCCTGCTTATTGTTGTTAAAATTCCATGGCAAAGGAGTAATCAAAAATTGGGATATTAAATATGAAATTTCTAAAAAAAAATTCCTTTTGTTTTTTGTTTGTTTGTTTTTTGTTTTTTTGTCGTTATATTTTTTCAAAGAATTTTCTTTTTGAAATAGGGTGACTTTTTGCTACAATCAAAGAAACTTTGACAACAATGATCAAAGAAAATAATCCTTTTCTAAGATTTTGATTTGATTTGGTTTAGTTTCTTTGTTTAATAGCTGGTCAATCTTCGTGGATTATCAAATTCCAAAGATATCCTTGTAGAAGGACAACAAGGCTATTATTTGACCCCCATAACTGAAAGGAATAAGGGACATCACAACTTTCCGAAGGATATTTGTCCCAAAACGAACACATTAACGCGACTGGAGTTCGAAATTGCTGACAAAGATGTGTGTGTGTGTGTGTGATGTGAACAACGTTTGTTTAGCAGGTGAGGCGCTGTCAATTTATAACCAATCTCTGGGTATCCTTTTAAAAGTGAACTTGTTAAATAAGATAGCATTTTAATAATATAAATGATACTATAAGAAACAACAGAACGTTTCTCAAGGGAACCCCCATGGCGCAGTGGTTATCGTACTGAACTATGACTTCGTAGTAAGCGAGGTTAAGCTCCACTCGCACCATTACTTTCGCTTTAAGACTCTTATTCTTAGGAAAGGCACGAACCCCCTTATTCCTCTCAGTTTGGGGTTAAATAGTAACAATACTGTTCCTCTACAAGGATGGCTTTGACTTTAGATAAGCCACGAAGGTTGATATGACATTAAACCAAGTAACCAACATTTCGCAAGTCCAATTAACTATTGTGATGAATCAAGAGAAATGATTTTTGCCCGCTGTCAGTCTGTCAGTCAGAAGCCACGCCTCAAGTTAATTAGCTCCTAATTGCAAAAACTGCATTTATCATATTCACCCAACCCCTCCGCTCGGGCAGGATATGACACAAGGTCAATTTTTAAGCGGAGTTTAACAGGTTTCAATTCAGAGTTTTCCTTCTCCTAGACTAGTTGCCTCACCAAGGCTAAAGAACCTAGTCTGCCCTACTATTTACTCATAGCTGGAGGGAGAATAATTGGATTCATACCTTTCCCAAGGGTATTAGTGCTATGTGAAATGCAATCAGTCTCGTCCAGGATTTGAACTCATGTTGCCGTGTCCATTTCCTACGACAATAACCATTACACCACAGGCACCTCTGCAAACAACTGCATTTATCATTATCAAATAACGTCTTGTTTCACTTTTTCATGTTTTTTTTCTAAAAAATATTTCTGTGGATTTTGATGAAGGTCTATGATTTGTGTATAATACACATTTTTTCTAGATTTTTCAGCCAAAAATCTAGGAGTGCGTATCATACACGCGAACAAAATATCTTTGTTTTCTGGTCACAAGCGTCGCCAGATTCGGGACGGCATCCCCAAAAGTTATGTCCCTGATCCAAACAAACTAATGTTTAACAAACACATATGTTTTATAATACCACAAAAAAATAACCACTAGAATGTGTATTTCTTTATAATTGATTTCTTCTATTGTAAACATCATACCGGGCTATTGACCAAATGAGTAGATTGTTCGCCCATGGTCCGGGTGATCGGGATCAATCCCAGGTCGGGTCATACTAAACACTCAAAAAATGGTACTTGATACCGCCTTGCTTAGTAGTCAGCGTTATCAGGAAGGGATCAAGGGTAAAGTGAATCAATCCAGAGAATGGAGTAGCACCCTCCTCAACACCTTGGTGTAGTATCTATTGAAAAGGGAGCCTTCGGGTGGCGAACTTTATTGTAAACTTACTTTCTCCGAAAGTTTGTTACGATTTCGTGCAAACATCTTGCCTTTACCTAAAATATTTGTGTAGATTTTTTTTGTGTTTCAAAACATTATATAACTATTTAAATTTTTATTTTTAGTCGATACAAATAGGATAAAAAGTTGAATTTAGTTTAAGTTCAATCGCTACAAATTCTAAAATGTCAATTATACACAAGATTTTTTTTTTTTTTCAAAATTTCTTAGCCGATCGTTCGGAGTGCGTATTAAATACGAATGTGTGTTATACACGACCAATTACGGTATGATTCTAGATTCTATTTCAACATGAGATTTGAGGTAAATCAAAAGTATTTTCAGATGATGCTCTTTTCATGTATATACTAAAGGCTGTGATTTCACTTTATCATCTAACATCATGTATCAAAAGGATTTTCGTTTTTTTATTAACTTTTAATCCAAAGCTTATTTTATGTACGCGCAAAAGTACGGTATTCTTTAATGTATACACTTTACTCTATTATCATCATCTATCAAAATAATTTTTTGTTTTCTTTTTTTTTTTCAGTTTTTCTTGTTGTTTTGTTTTGTTTTTTTACCAAACTTTAATCAAAATTTTATTCTATGTACTCATCTACTGACTACCTTTTGATTGCGGTTTTTAAAATTTTTATTATTTTGATATTATTATACTGTATATAAGGATGTGTTAAGAGGATTTGATTTTTAGAAATTTTTACTTATTTCATGTCCCTATCTATCTATCTATTTATTATTATTATTATTATTATTATTATTATTATTATTATTATTATTTACTCCTTTAGAGTTTTCACATCAGTGTTAAGTGATGGTTTTTCACTAGAGTTTGAGAGACAGCAAGTCTCCTCAATTCTCCAGGACTCGTCTCAGGATTCTGGCCGTTCTTAGCAATGCTGTCGTTTGGATAGTCTCTACCCGTCAGCCAACTTCCAAGTCTGCCAGGCTTTTTAATAATCCTTTAGTTATTGTACCTAACGCACCAATCACAGTTAGCACAATCGTTACTTTCATGTTCCACAGCTTTTTCAATTCTCTAGCAAGGTCGAGGTACTTATCCTTCTTTTCACTTTCCTTCAGATTTATTTTGTGGTCCGCCGGGACAGCAAAGTCAATAATTTTGCAGATTCTCTTTCTTTTGTTGATTATCATGAGGTCTGGTCTTCTGGCCGGAATTACGTGATCCGTTTGTATGTTAAAGTCCCATAGGAGTTTATGCGAGTCATTTTCTAGAACAGGTGCTGGGTTGTGCATATATAAGTTCTTATATTCCGGTCTCAAGTTAAGAAAGAAAGAAAGAAAGAAAGAAAGAAAGAAAGAAAGAAAGAAATTATATAATGAGTGATAGATTAATATAATTAACCCATAAAAGAAAGAAAGAAAGAAAGAAAGAAAGAAAGAAAGAAAGAAAGAAAGAAAGAGTGATAGATTAATATAACTCACCCACGAAAGAAAGAAAGAAAGAAAGAAAGAAAGAAAGAAAGAAAGAAAAAGATTATATAATGAGTGATAGATTAATATAACTAGCACAAGAAAGAAAGAAAGAAAGAAAGAACTTATTAGATGATTAAGTTAGAAAAATAAAGAAACCAAAAAATCAAGAACGATAGAAGGAAGAGTGAAGAAAGGACAAAGGCATAATATTTGTAAAATGACATTTTTTGAAAATGGTGAAAGAAAGAAGAAAAGGAAGAAATACAAGATAATAAGTCAGAAATAAATACAGTTAACCAATGAAAGATCAAAGAAAGAAAGAAAGGATATTAAGTATATGCATGTAAAATGATCAAGCAAAATAAAAAAAGAAAGAAAAATTATTTGACCCTCAGACCACATATCTCCCACCGATTAGAACCGCGAGGGTCTTTGAGAATTGAAATTTTCTGAAATGTCCAGACGGATTCTGTATACGATTCAAAGTTTTACTTTGAAGAATTTCTGTACAGAAAAATAACATCATCAAATATGTCAGTAATAGAAACATATCTTTCGCTCCCGTTTTCCGACATTGATGGTTTTTCACGTAGACCACTTGACTATATCGTTTCAATCATCTCGTCTCCTTATCGACAAAGCAAAATCTTACAAGTGTATACTAACGTAATAGTTCAAAAACAGTGAACATAATTTGAATTCCCATCGCAACTATTCAGAAACTACAGCAAAAATAGTCTTAAAGAATTCTAACTTATGACAAAATAAGTATTTTCTAAGTACTCCTTTTTGATTTTCTCATTCAATTTTCTTTACTAGATCGTGACCTTTTCTAATATTCTCAGGTAAGTCTTTGTCGCAGAGCTTTTTCATGTTTTCCTGATTGGATAATTCTATCATTATTTGACTCCTTGCCAGTTTTTCACCCCAGTTTTAACTTGTGCTTTGTCCCTGAAGTCTGAGTGACATCAAGTCACCGCAGCTCTCCAGGACTTTTCTAAGTATCCAAGCCGATTTTAGTTGTGCTGTGGTCTAGTTGGTTTCAATTATTCTACTAATTTCCAATTCATTGAGTCTCTTTTCCAAGTTCATGGGAAGAGTTCAAATGGTTCCAACTACACTGTCAGTTTCATGTTCCATATTTTTTCGAGTCTCTGGCAAGGTATCACAGTCACCCCAAATTCAGTCCTCTGGCAAGGTCCAAGTATTTGTATTGTTTTTCTCCTTCCTTCACTTTTACTCTGTGGTCTGCTATCACAACAAAATCCACCAGATGACGTTCTTCATGTGATCGACAAGATGAACGAAAAACTTAACCAAATTCTACTTGCTTAGTCGGCTGGGGCTGTAGAATATACCGTCTGGATCGCTGCAGAGGGGTAAGGCTCCCCCAACAAGTGTCCTGTGGCTGGGACTGTAGAATACACCGACTGCGTCTCTGCAAAGAGGTAAGGCTCTCCCAACGAGTGTACTGGATATGACACGAAACGATCCGATGGTGAGGTTCAAGTAATGCTGGAATTTCGGGGAATGCAGAATACCCCTTCATTGCCATCGCTCCCAGGTCCACCCTGGCCCGGAGTGACAGCACCTGACACAGCCCTATCTATGAGCTAAATAGAACTAAATTGTGTACTTATGCTAAACTGAATTGTTTGAAATAGAACTGTTTTTAACATTTAACTGAACTGGTTTGACATTCAACAGTGTGTAAACAAAAGAAAAAAACTATTACTTATACTAAACTGAATTGTTTTGAAATTTAATTCGACGTTGAATGACCCGAAAAGGGTTGATACGCCGTAAAACAAAACAACCAACGACCCAAGCAAATTTTGCGGCTGGGCAAAAGAAATTTATATCAATTCGTGTCTTCCATCGTTGGAAACAAAAAAAAACATCAAACAAAACATTGTAAAGAATACTTGAGAATATAACCCGACGCTTGAATACTA
Organism: Sepioteuthis lessoniana; assembly: GCA_963585895.1. Lineage (NCBI taxonomy): Eukaryota > Metazoa > Mollusca > Cephalopoda > Myopsida > Loliginidae > Sepioteuthis > Sepioteuthis lessoniana. Next base: position 27,755,503 of record OY757945.1, on the reverse strand, counting down.
TCTTTAATCGATTATTATTATTAGTAGTAGTAGTAGTAGTAGTAGTAGCGTGTATGAATGTATGGATGCATTTACTCAATCCCTCCACCATGGACAGGATGTAGCACAAGACCAATTTTTAAACGGAGTAAAGCTGGTTGAAATTAAGAGTATTCCTTCTCCTTTACTGGTTGCCTTACCAAAGCTAAAGTACTCAGTCTATCCTGTTATTTTCCCATGGCTGGATGGGAACAGATAGTTAAAACACAAATATAAATATTGGAACATGAAAGTCGATTTAAAACTTAAGAAAAAAATTTGCTATATACATGGTGTAATAGTTACCATTGTATAAAATGGACACAGTGCCCCGAGTTCAAATCCTAGACAAGGCTGTTTGCATTTCATATAGCGCTAATACCTTTGGGAAAGGAATGAATCTAACTATTCTCTCTCCAGCTATAGTTAAATAGTAGGTAAGATTGGGTTCTTTAACTTGGTATGGCAACCGGTCAAGAAGGAAAACTCTGGATTCAAACCAGTTAAACTCCACTTAAAAATTAACCTTGTGTCACATCCTGTTCGTGTGGAGGGGTTGGGTAAATATCTATTCTGAAGCCACACCCTTAAAAATAAACCGGCACTTGTCACGTCTTTTCTTCTGGTATTGCAATGATTCCATGATAAATAAAATCTTTCCGTTCGTCAATTTTCCGAGGTTAATTTTTTTCTCATAGATGGGAGTAACAGATGGTTTCGTACATTTCTAAATAGAATTAGCGCAAATTGAAACTCAAACAACCGCTCCAAGATTTGAACTCGGATCGCTGGTCCTATTTCTAATGCTGATAACCGTTATGCCAAGCGCGCCTAAATCACCAAATGTTGCACTAAAAGAATCTCTCTTGCCATTTGTCCCTATCGGCCATCGCTCTTAGTAAGTCAGCACGCAGTGTCTACACAGTGCTGATGAAAATTTTTGCAGGTCGACCAACACTGGTGTGCCCATGTGTAGGAGTCCATATGAGAACATTACTCATGAGGTCGTCCTAACTTCTCCAGCAGTGCCCAGCATGTCTCGTCTTTCTTGAATGGTTTACGATATGGAAGGTAAGTGGCTGTACAACAGCTGTTTTGTGGAGTGCTGCTTCCGGGAAGCAGCATTCTTGTGTAGTTCCCATCAAGCTTTTTTCTCGAAAAGTTTCATCAGAGTCCAAGTAGTGTAACCACACAGTAGTACTGACAAGGTTACAGCGAGGAAGAATTCCTCTTTCATTTTCAATCAACATTTAATGCTCAGTTTTGTACTTGCGTAATAGTAACTCTAGTATCAGAGTGATTATTCAGCAACAGACTCAAACACAACTGCAGCTGTTAAACCTCAAAAAACAAATTATGTTAGTTATGCGATTATGATCGACACCCAAGAAGTTGTTGTCTACTGAAAAAAGTGTAAAAATGTCGAACGCTTTGAAAGACTATGCTGTTCTATTACATCTGCAATTTCTCACAGTAGAGACAGTTTTTTTCTTTAAACAAACTGTTAGATCATAAGCCACGACTGCTGGTTGATGGGCTGGTTGGTTGGGTTTTATAGCATATCAACCTTTCTAGGTCAATTAACGCCAAATCCATTTTTATGCAAATAGTCAGCAAACAATTTCAAACAATTCAAACAATTCAGTTTAGCATGAGTACACAGTTTAATTGTCAAAACAGTTCTAATTCAGCTAATTCAGTTTAGTATAAGTACAGATGTTGTTTAAACACAGTTTAATGTCAAAACAGTTCTATATTAAACAATTCTATTTAGTGTAAGTACAGTTTCAATGTCAAAAACAGTTCCATTTCAAACAATTCAATTTAGCATAAGCATGCTGTTTAAATGTAAGTACAGTTTAATTGTCAAAAACATTTCTATTTAAGCTATTCAGTTTAGCATAAGTATGCAGTTAGTTCTATTTAACCCATATATAGGGCCCTATTAGATACTACCATTCCGGGCAAAGTGGACCTGGGGGCAATGGAAATGAATGGGTACTCCGCATTCTGCAAAGCTCCAGCATCACTGGAACCTTACCATCAGATTGTTTAGTGTCATATATCACGACACTCGATGCGGGGGTCTTACCCCTCTGTAGAGAAGCAGTCTATGTATTCTACTGTCCCAGCCGACTAGGCAACCGACTGCTGGTGTTAATTTCCAATTTTGTGGTGCTATATAGTCATTTTCTCTTCTTGGATGCTTGTTGCTATAGGCTGCCATTTTGTTCTATCGACCCCAATGTCGTTTTATCTCTTCTTTGTTATTCAATGTTCTTTACTGAAAGGAACAGCAAGACCACATATTTTGTGTACATTATTTATTCATTTCATATACTTTACCGACTTCGTTCGAGTCGGTGCGCCAGAACTATAAATGGAAAATTAGCTTCTCTTAATTCGACTGGTCTTGGCTAACTAAATTAATCTAAGGATCTAATTTCTAACTTCTAAGATTTTAGTCATCTGACTTGAACTCCTCCAATGAAAGACAAGTTTTAAACGAGCCTTAAACCGCCAATCACACTGATTTGACACCAATGGTTTCCGCTTATAGGGCAATCGTTTTAAATATTTTAAAACAAGCTACACTACCAATCAATAATACATACAGCTAGTCTATGATCTCACACATGGGAGAGAAAAGGTGCTTGTTGATAAGACTTATACAACTCAAGCTTGGAGATGCCCGTGGTATAAGGGTTATCGTCGTAGTTCAAATCCCGGGCGAGGCTGTTTGCATTTGACATAGCGCTAATATCATTGGAAAAAGTACGTATTCACCTATTATTTTGCTTCTCTGTAAGTGAAGTCTGTTCGACATTACTACATCTCCTTCGTTTTGTAAAGGATTCAGAAAGTTAAATTACTTTGGTTACGTTTGGCTTGGTTTTATGGCACATCAACCATTTTAGGTTATTAATGCCAAATACTTTTTATACATATAAACAGTTCTATTTCAAGTAATTCAGTTTAGCACAAGTACGCAGTTTCAATGTCAAAAACAGCTCTATTTCAAACAATTCAGTTTAGCAAAAGTACAAAGTTTAGTTCTATTTGACCCATAGATAGAACCCTATCAGGTGCTACCACTCCGGGCTAGAGTGGACCTGGGAGCAATAGCAATGAAGGGGTGCTCCGAATTTCCCAAAGCTCTAGCACTGCTGGAACGTCATCATTAGATTATTTAGTGATATATCCAGGACATTCGGGGATGAGGCGGGAGGGGGGTCTTACATCTCTGCAGAGAAGCAGTCAGGGTATTCTACAGCCCCAACGGTCTAGGCAAAATGTTAAATTGAGTGTTTTAGAAAACCTATGTATGAATTTGAGTTCGATTCTCTTGCCTGACACGAGTAAATAAATTTTAATAATATTTGTTGTGATGCTATCAAATAAATCAGACTGCTCAAGGCTTGAACAAACGTTACACATCAAAATTTTGCTGGCTAAGATGTGTAAACCATGGGATATTTATTGAAGAATGTATTATGAGTAGAGAGAAGCATGTTTAAGTAAAAAAAAAATTGTTAATAACCACACTGGCTAATAAAGAAGGTCATGCTGACAGTTTTCCGTGAAAAGATCCATTACTATTGATTTCCTTGAAAAAGTTGCAACAGTAAATTGTGTTTCCTACTGCTAACTCTTTAGGCCAAATTTACTTTATTTATTGAATAACTATCAAACACTAATTCATTTGGACTAGGGCTTCTATCATGCTTGTTATAGTTACAAGCCTCGAGCCTTTCTCGTGATCTTGTTGTATTCGGTAACCTTCTGGGAATTATCTAGAACCAAAATGAGGACACCTGTCCAAATAGATTAGTGTTTTAAAATCTTTCTTTTTATACGCTGTTTCTTTTTGGTTTTTCTCTCACAGAAAAGTGCGTATCGATAGATACAAGCATTACATCATCAGCTATCTCTCTCTCTCTCTCTCTCTCTCTCTATATATATATATATATATATATATATATATATATATAATCCCCTCCAATATCTATCACATTCTATTTAATATCTATCTATCTAATTCCACTCTTAGCTATTTATTTAGCAAGCTAGCAAGCTACTCTTTCATACACACAGAAATTCAGAAGACATTCTCATAATAATATTCCCTTCCTTCTCTGTTTTTGTTCCTCGCTCTTTTCTCTTCTCTTCTGTTCTCTTTCCATCCCCGTCTTTTTCTCTTTGTGTCTCTGTCTCTCTGTCTCTGTCTCTGTCTCTCTCTCTCTCTCTGTTTTCGGTTTCATCTCACTCTCTTCCTCTTTGACTTCTCTCTCTCTCTCACTCACTCTTCTCTTCACTTTTTCTATTTAACTTCCTCTCTCTCTCTGTTTTCCATTTCATCTCACTCTCTTCCTCTTTGTCTCCTCTCTCTTTCTCTCTTTCTCTCTCACTCTTCACCTTAACTTTTTCTATTTAACTTCCCAACCTCCCCGCCTCTCTTTCTCTGTCACACACACACTCACTTTTTCTCTTCTTTATCTCGCTCTCGATTCCTCTTTCTCACCTTCACTTTTCCTCTTTTTCACTTTGTCAATTCCTCTTCCCTCTTTCTCTCTCTCTCTTTCTTTCTCTTTCACTCACTTTCCCTCACTACTCTTGTTCATCTTGCTCTAGATTCCTCTTATTTACTTTTTCAGCTCTCTCTCTCTCTCACTCTCTCTCTCTCTCTCTCTCTCTCTCTCTCTATCTATCTATCTTCCGTTATCCTACAGTTTCCATTTCTTTCTCTCTCTCTTTTCCTGTCTTTCTCTCTCTTCTCTCTCTATCCCCTTCTCTCTAACTCTGTCTCTGAATAAATGAAAATAGAATCAAATGCAACTAACAACCCTTGCCAATCCTTTAAGCCGATGTTCGTCCAAGGATTTCCGGTCAAAATCGCACCTAATCAGTCGAGGGCCACTTTCTATTCTTACAGACTTTTAAACACAACCCCATCGATCATTAACCGCCACCACCAACCCTGCGGTTGACCCGCTTTCAAGAGACTTGCAGGATTCCATTTCCCTGCCTATCTTCTTTACTCTAAAGAATTCGGTAAAGTCATCCAAAAGATTTTCCTCACATTTTCTTCTCCATGACCACCATGGCCTTCACAAACATTCAGAATATCATATTTGCCGTTTGTGATATTAACACTGAACATACAGTGTTTTATAAAGAATGTAAGCTTAAGAATAAAAGCACACATTCTGTATTAGGGAGTCTCCGTGGCGTAGTGGATAACGTGCTGCACTGTGACATCATAGTAACAAGTTCGAACTCCTCTCACGCTTGACCGTTCTTTTTTGTACTAATATTCTTTGAAAATGTATGAAAACCGTTGTTCCTCCAGCTGTGGGTTGTATAGCACCATTACTTCTCTTCTTACCTACAAGGACAGGTTTGGCATGAAATAATCCTCGAAGGTTGATAGGCCTTTAAAAGAAACCAAACCAAATCAAGTCTTGGCCTATTGATTTTACAAGCATATCAATCCTTGTTGGGTTATTTCTATTTAACAATAATAATCGTGTTTGCTGAGAGCTACTAAGTTTCCGTAGTCGCGGGCGACCAGAGGGTTCCCTCATCTATAGATTCGACACCAAAGTGTTGGGGAAGGCGTTACACCTTTTCCTGAATTGCTTTACTTTACCCTTGATCCTTACCTTATAAAGCTGAGTGTTAAGCAAGGAGATATCAAGTACCATGTTTTGAGTTTTTGGTATGACTCGACCTGGGATAGAACCCCAGTCTCCCGAGCCGTTGAAGAACACTCTACCCACTAGGCCAATGGGTAATAATAATAATAATAATAATAATAATAATAATAATAATGACGATACACAAGGCCTTACACCCGAGAGAAGACATTGATAGTCTCTTTGTGCCCCAAAAAGAAAAAGGAAGAGGACTCGCCTGCATTGATGATTTCGTAGATGCATCAATAGAACGACGCAAGAAACACGGCAGTCAGTGACAGCGACAGGAACAGCAGCATAAATTCAAATTGTAAAACAACAAAATCTTGAAAAAAGAAATCAGAAGAAAAACAACTGTATGGATATTTCAAGCGACAAACTGGCGAGATTGTTTATAAGAAGACCAGGACATGGCTAAGAAGAGAAAAACCTTAAGAGAAAAACTGAACCTCGTTTAATCGGAGTCCATTATAATGCTATGAGGACCAATTATATCAAAGCGAAAATTGACTCAAAGCAACAGAATTGCAAGTGTAAATTATGTGGAGACAGAGATAAAATGATTATTCACTTAAGAAGTGAATGCCGCAAACTACCACAAAAGAAATGTAAGACTAGGATCGAGTGGGTGGGAAAGTTGATTTCCCAAGAATCTTATCATAGTGCCAAATGGTTTACGCACAAATAGAATCTCTCCGAGAAAATGAGATGGAGAAAATTCTCCGGGATTTTTAAATACGTTCAGATCATTAACCCAACAATTAAATGGCAGCAGTATTATGTAGGGAAGAGCTACATACTTCGCTCCTCAAGGGCTCAAGATATTTGGATTTTACAAGCTTAGGTTATAGTGTCCGGACGTCCTATATATATATATATATATTGCTGTTATGACTTTTTTTTCACCTTTAAGTTTTTACTAAGTCATTAAAACGAGTTTTTTTTTTCATAATCATATGAGTTTGTGCATATTTCTCGGTTTTGTTCTTTTTCTATTCTTAAAAGAAAAAAAAACACAGATCTCTTTTTCTTTACTTTTGTGTTTGTGGCTGATGCTGCTGGTATTTTTGTTGTTGTTGTTGTTGTTGTTGTTGTTGTTGTTAAGGTTAATTATATGAGGCAATTAATCTCATTATTGAACAGGTGCCTGTTTTGCCCTGAAAAGTTGCCAAAATATTTGAACGATCTAAGAATAATAACATCCGTAGCAGAAAGTATGAAAAAATTAATGTAAAGGAAAACATCTTCTAGCACCTTCAACATCCCTATTAATAATTGGAAAAGGTTTTGTCTGTCTGTCCTCCGCAGACGCCCAAACAATTTGATATTGTACTACCAAATTTTTATTGCGTATTTAATGAATCTTGGAGACGGTCTTAATGCAAAAAGTTTTTCCAAATGGAAACAAGAAACCCAGCAGAGGAAAGACATGAAGCCATTTCTTATCGCTGTGATAAATATTTGGGCAGACTGAACTCTTTATTCTTCGTACGGCAAATGGTCCAGAATCTTTAGTACAGAGTCCGAAAGTAAAATTAGGAATATTCTTAATATATATATATATATATATATATATAGGGTGTAAAAGCAAAATTATGAATATTCTATAATAATAATAAACTCAATTATAAAACAAAATTAATTTTAATTCTAAAAAATAAGTAACAAAATAAGAAGATAGACACAAAACAGTAAATTTACTCAAAATAGCTGCCGTTATTTTTTTTTCTATTATTATATCAACACGCCTTCGAAACGATTTGCATGCCTTCAAAATGAATTTTTCGGGCATTTTATTCCATTCCTCCTCCATATCAGTCTTGAGCAAACCAATATTTGGATGGGAAGTTGTATTTGCTTTGTTTTCTAAAACGCCCTATTGCCCAGTCGGCTGGGATTGTAGAATACACTGACTGCTTCTCTGCTGAGAGATAAGATCCCCCCAGACGAGTGTCCTGATATGACACGAAACAATCTGATGGTGAGGTTCCAGTAATGCTGGAGCTTTGGGGAATATGGAGTACCCCTTCATTGCCATTGCTCCTAACTCCACTCTTGCCCGGATTGGTAGCACCTGGTAGGGTCCTATCTATGGGTTAAATAGAACTAAACTGTACTTTTGCTAAACTGAATTGTTGGAAATGGAACTGTTTTAGACATTGAAACTGTGTACTTACGCTAAACTAAACTGTTTAGAAATATATTTGTTTTTAAATAGAACTAAACTGTGTATTTATGCTGAACTGAATTGTTTGAAATAGAATTGTTTTGACATTTAACTGTACTGTTTTGAATGTACCTATTTGTAACCATAAAACTATGCTTATACTAAACTGAGTTGTTTGAAATTAAATTCAGCGCTAAATGACTCGAAAAGGGTTGAAATGCCGTAAAACAAATTAACCAACCAAAACACCCCATATAGCATAATCAAGAGATTAAAGGTCTAGGCTTGATGGAGGCCATGAAGAAACTCCCATTATTTCCGAAATTATTTTGGTTTGTTTTCGGCGTTAAGCGAGTCATGGATTCTTTTTCATTTCTTTTCTTGCATACTCATATTGTGCTAAATTTTAATGAAAAAGTGCTTGAATTACAGGGCTAATCATGAAAATTTAGATTTATTGCATTTGTGTGTGTGTGTGTGTGTGTGTATTAGTTTAAAGGCATATCAACCTTCGTGGTTTATTTAATGCAAAAGCTATTTTGCAGAACAATAGTAGTATTATTTAACCTACAGCCGGGGTTTAAGAGGATTCATATATTTCCCAAAATCTGAAAGTGAATATAAAAACGTGATTGGAGTTCGAAATCGCTTACTACAATGTCACAGTCTACCACTTTAGCCACTACGCCACAAAGATTTCTCTCACAGGATTTTAATGTTTTCAAGTATTGTTATGTATCCCTAACAATTAAACTAAATATCAGTCATTTGTTTACACACAGTTAAATAATCAAACAGTTTTTTTTCTAGCAATTCAATTTAGCATAAGTCATTTGTTTGCACACAGTTTAAATATCAAACAGTTCTATTTAAGCCATTGATAGGACCCTATCAAGTGCTGCCACTCCAAGCCAGAGTTGACCTGGGAGCGATTGCAATGAAAAGGTACTCCACATTCCCTAAAGCTCTAGCATTACTGGATCCTCGCCATCAGATTGTTTCGTGACATATCCAGGACACGCGTTAGGGAAGTCTTACCGGTTGGCAGAGATAGATTCGGTGTATTCTACAGCCCCAGCCGGCTGGGCCATACAGAACACTCGTTGGGGGAGTCTTACCCTTCTGCAAAGAAGCAGTCGGTGTATTCTACAACCCCAGCCGACTTGGCCAGGCTATTATCGTGAGAGATGGACTAGGTGAACCGAGTTCAAATCTTGGACGAGGCTACATGCGTTTCAATATGCACTAATGTCCATTAAGAAATATGAAGTTCCCTCTATTCTCCCTTGCACACAGTTATACGTAAATTGTAGGGTAGATACTATATTACCACTGACTTCAACCACGGCCACCAGAAAACTTTGAAATCTCCAGCAAGCCTTTCAGACAGTTTAATTTGGTAATTGCTGAAGTTATCCTTGCCTTCAGTTCATATTTGGTGTTGCATGGAGTTTCTTTGGTCACTCGCTCAATCGATCCTACCACATAATAATCCAGAAGATGGCAATCAGCGGAGTTAGGCAGCAAGATATTAGGAGTGAAGCGATCGAAGAAATTTTCTCACAGGCCACACTGTGTTCTTCTGCTTGTGGGTTATAGTACAGTGTCCCGTTGCTAGACGAAGGGTCTCGTAGCAGTCACCCTTTCGATCCAGGTTAGCACAACCTCCTCTAAGCACCTGATGTTGGCCTTATTATTGAGTGTGAGACTATGTGAGACGATGAATAGAGGCATAACGTTATCATCGCTAATGACCCTTCCAAACACTATGATGTCAACTGGGTGTTTACTTTTCATCAATACCGCAACTTATGATGGCAGAGTAAACCAACGGTTATCTTTTAAGTTCATCTTCTGATTGTGGCAAAAATATTTCTCTGCTGAAGAAAACAAAGTATATTCGGTTGGAGGGTATGCTTGAGTTTGTTCAAAAGTTTTTATTATCCTTCATATAGTATGATAAAAAAATTGATCTTTTCTCATATGTATGACAAATACCGAAAGTCTTCATGCACTACCGGTCTGATAAGAAACTCACACACTGCTATATGTCCTGGATATAGACCTGATTGAACCACTGAAATAGTTGTCAATCATGCCCTCAATCTCACCGAGAAATCCGGCTGTTCTTTTCATATTAGAACGATCACAGTGAGGCTTCCGAGCTGCCCTACCTTCGTAATCACCATTGGATTCATCCAACTCTTTTCGAATCTTCTGCACCGTTCTCAAATTGACACCTAAATACATTGAAATCTATGTGTCTTCCGCGGTGAATACAATGCAGTACAGCATGCTGTTTCCAAATTTCTGGAGGAGTGAATTTTGTCATGGCGCTGCTTTCCTCACAAACAGTGCCCAACTGACTCTTGTTTGCTGCACAGTAGACAAAATCTGAAACAAACAAAACACATACACAAAATTGATAATCTATAATGTCATATTACCTCTTGTACCCCACTCTCTTTCTCTCTCTCTCTCTCTCTATATATATATATATATATGTATATTCGTGTGTGGTTGTGTGTGTGTGTGTGTGTGTGTGTGTGTGTGTGTGTGTGTGTGTTATGTACGTGTGTGTGTATCAATGCCGATTCTTCTCTTCCAGGCAAATATAATCCCACCTGTGCTTAAGTCATGAGTCATCAACTTCTAACTTAATTCCTTTATCTGTTGGCCAACGAATTCCGATGAATGTATTGCATATTCTTCATATGTGCACATTCTTAGGTGTTTAGTCAGAGAATATTCATAGGGATATGATCAGCGGTAGCCATTTTCCTTCCGGCATCACAAGTCAATTTACAGATTCCGTAAAAAGAAAATCACTTCCTCTCTTCTCCCTTTCCTGGTACGCATTACGGCTCCCTGGGAGACAAACCCTTTCCGAGATGAAAAGACAATTTTGGTATAGCAATCCTAACCTTGCAAAACTATTTCTTTTCGGTTAATATTCATTTCAACTCCAATGAGCAAACGTTTATTCAAATGGCTTTCTTAGCGTAACGGTTGAAATAGAATCTGTGACCCGAATTCAAATCCAGTACGAGGTATTTTTTGTTTCACCTTGCAAGGAGAAAGGCATGAATCAATCAGTTATTCCCACCAGCAGACTTGGATGGGTGTATTCTTATAATAAGGCAAATTGGTTTTTTTAGCATTGGTTTATCAACCAGTCTAGGATAAGGAAAACAGATCACTTTGACCCATAGATAGGACGCAAATAGATACTAGTATTCCGGATTAGAGTGGATTTGGGAGTAACGGCAATGAAATTGTTCGATTGTAATCATAGCTATTTATATATTCAACGTTCCATTGCAGTGTTTATGAATCAAACTTTTTCATGTGTTTAAATTTCTGAAATGAAGCTTAATAATTATTATTATTTCGACAAGGCAAGGACACATGATGCAGTGGATAAGGCGTTTGATTGAAAGGTTCTTCTAAGGGAAATTATCTGGAGGTTGCAGGTTCAGTCCCAACAAAGGGTAAGACTATCAAGGAATACTTACTGTTACTAAACACTCGTATCTGGTCATGGTTAACAGACTTGAGACAGTCAACACCTTTAGTTCAAATAAAGGGTTTAGTTCGAGATTCTGTGTGGACTCCCGAGTTCGACATGAAACATCTGAAGAAGCCCGAAGGACATATCGGGCGAAACATTGTGATTATAACAATAAAGATGAGGTCAATAGTTCGAATACTGTGAGTAATAATAACTTTTTTTATTTGTCTTTAAAAATCATTTTTCGCACAATTATGTGGTTTCAAATATTCCAATGTAATACAAATGATTTATACACGATTATATGGTTTCAAGTAACAATTTCTATTCAATAATGGTTATTTGTTTGCACACAGTCATATATATTTCCTGTAGGGGGGGCTTAGAATGTGTTAATTCTATACGCTGCAGAGGTTTATGATACCCCGCCAAAAGAAGGTGTTCTGAGTATGACACTAAACTGCATCTGATGGTGAGTCTACAATTCTGGAGCGTTGGGGAGTATAGAGTACCTTTTTATTACCATTAGTCCCAGGCCCCTCACTCTGCCCTGGAGTGGCAGTACTTATTTCTAAATCACACAGGTCTCTTAAAAAATCATTTTTATTTAAAGAAAAACACGAAAAAATAAATAACAACAAACAATGAACGTGACTCTCTAACCTGTCGGCATAAAATAACCTATCTAAGGTTGACATGCCGTTAAACCTAGTCAGTCAATCCAACAGTTATTTACTAGATTGATGGGTCCCTAAAAGGTGCTTCTGCTCCACATCAGAAATGTCATGGTTACCGTCATAGGAAATGGAACCGTCGACACGAGTTCAAATCCAAGACGAGGTTGATTGCATTTTACAAAGCACTAATACCCTTGGGAACGATATGAATCTAATTATTCTTCCTCCAGTTATAGACAAATAGTAGGGCAGATTGGTCTCTTTAATCTTTTTTCGGCAATCAGTCTAGGAGAAGGAAAACTCTGAATTCAAACCTGTTAAACTCCGCTTGAAAACTGACCTTGTGTCACATCTTGTCCGTGTGGAAGGGTTGGTAAATGTATACTCCCGGTTAGAATGGACTTGGGAGTAATGGAAATGAAAGGGTACTCCATACTCCCCAGAGTTCTTATACTGGAGCCTCCCAGCTGAGTGCATACCAAGGAACCCCCTTTTGTATGTGAGTCTGTGATGGTGGGGGGGGGCTTACTCATCTCCAGAGGATGCAGTCGACCTGATTGCATTTGAGAAGTACTTTAGATTATCTGAAAGCTATGTTTCGAATCGCAGTCAATATTATTATTATTTCCGTGGGTAGACAAACTGTTCAGTCTCGAATTCTCCCATCAAACAAACAAAAGAAGTTTAAACCTGTACGAAGCATCTCGGATAGCCAATAAAGTAAACTTCTGATTCATGCAGTCTTAAAATTTCTCTAATCTTTCAGGAATCAGACTATGTTATCTGAGACGTCGAACCTTTCCTCTTTTTGCGTGCGGTTGTTTCGACGGAAGTGACTGGTTTGTTCACTGTCACGTGAAACGAGAAGTCACGAGTGGGAGTTCATCTGAGTCATGATCGCAACAATCTTTTCGAAGCTGCACACCTGCTGATGAACTACGATAATTAGAAGAAAAAAAAGCATTTAAAAAAAGAACATTTAGAGAAAGTTTTGTTTTTGTTTTTTTTGGGGGGGGGTGGAGGGGGGTTGTTGTAAATTTTTATCGTTTATATTTAACAGCTCAAAGATTTCGTTTGGTTTCTTTCTTTAATGGCATATCAACCTTTCTGAGTTATTTAATGTCAAAGCTAGCCTTGTAGAATAGTAGTGGTACTATTTAAGGTTTCTTTATTTAGTGGCATACCAACCTTTGTGGGTTATTTGATGTCAAAGCTAGCCTTGTAGAAAAACAGTAGTGGTACTATTTAAGGTTTCTTTGTTTAGTGGCATATCAACCTTTGTGGGTTATTTAATGCCAAATCCATCCTTCTAGGAGAACAGTAGTGGTACTATTTAATCCACAGCTGGGAGTATAAAGGAGTTCATAGCTTTCTCAAGGGTATTTGTGAATGTAAGAGCGCGACTGGAGTTTGAACTCACGTGTTACGATTCCGCAATCCATCGTTTTAACCATTACACCCCCGAAAATTATTTAGAAATTCTTGAAAATACTTGTCATAATGAATTTTCTTACTTTTGACTATTAGTATTTCTTTCTATTGCCAACTGCTTTATGGAAAATTTGGGTTATAAGGAATTCTCTTAGTTTTGACACTGAAAACATTAAAATTCAAACTCTGTTTAAATACTTATTAGCACCAATTTTCTTTAACTAATATAAGGATGGCTCATTTGAAAATTCTAGTCGTAAGGTTGTTCCAATTTTTGTCATTGAAAACGATAACATATTAGAATATATTTTACCCTTATCTGAGGAGAAACATGATAAGAACCGAGGGATAAATTACCAAAGTTTAGGAAAATATGAGTCGCGAAAATTGTTTTGCTGCGTAGAGGCAGGTGGCCGTACAGTTGATGTCTTGTGGGATGTTGCCGCCAGGACTTGTTCAAGATTGCTCGCAGCATTCTTGTGTAATTGTCGTCTAGCTTCTTCTCCAGCCGTTTTGTTAGAGTCCATGTAGTGCATCCATATAGCAGTATCGATGCGACCGCTGCCTGGAAGAAACTGCGTTTCATTTTATCGGTTAGGTCTGATTTCCATATAATCGATAGCCTATTGATAGCTGTCCATGCCTTCTTTAACCTCGTGTCGATATCCTTCCTAGGTAAGTGAATTTGTCTACTAGTTTAAGAGGAGTTCCGTCTAGAGTGGAGATGTCACCCGTTTGATTATAGCACATATTTTACCCTTATCTTGGGCGAAACATGTTAAGAACCGAGGGATAAATTACCAAAGTTTAGGAAAATATGAGTCGCGAAAATTGTTTTGCTGCGTGCAAAAGAGAAGTCGTTTGCTTCTGCTTGCGACACGCAGATGGTTTATTTATAGACACTAGACTTGGTGGGAGACATACGAAAACCTTCTAAGGAAACATTTCTATAATGTAATTATTTGTGAATCGATCAGCTTCAATCTTTTATCAATATGTTCAATAGTTATCAGAGAAATATTCAAGATTTTTTTGTTTAATTTGGCCCAGGACTCTCTTGCTGCCTGCCTCGCACGGCCAGATAACGTCCACACCTGCTACATGCATACAACGTTAATCTAATGCTAATCTATACTTCTCAGACGTATATATATATGAATTTGCTCACCGCTCTTTCAAGTCTCGAAACGTCACCATCTTGAAATAATTTCAGTGAAGGCCCCTCAAGGTGACATCGAATATAATGCGACCCTCTTTTATATAGCAGAAAATCAGTAGTATGAGAGACATTCAGTAGTTAAGGAAAAACCATTTATCTATCTGAGGGTCATTCAGTAGATAAGGGGAAACTATCAATCAATCTGAGGGTCATTCAATAGATAAGGGGAAACAATCAATCAATCTGAGGGTCATTCGATAGATAAGGGGAAACTATCAATCTATCTGAGGGTCATTCAGTAGATAAGGAGAAACTATCAATCAATCTGAGGGTCATTCAGTAGATAAGGGGAAACTATCAATCTATCTGAGGGTCATTCAATAGATAAGGGGAAACTATCAATCAATCTGAGGGTCATTCAGTAGATAAGAGGAAACTATCAATCAATCTGAGGGTCATTCAGTAGATAAGGGGAAACTATCAATCAATCTGAGGGTCATTCAATAGATAAGGGGAAACTATCAATCAATCTGAGGGTCATTCAATAGATAAGGGGAAACTATCAATCAATCTGAGGGTCATTCAGTAGATAAGGGCAAACTATCAATCAATCTGAGGGTCATTCAGTAGATAAGGAGAAACTGAGGGTCATTCAATAGATAAGGGAAAACTATCAATCAATCTGAGGGTCATTCAGTAGATAAGGGGAAACTATCAATCAATCTGAGGGTCATTCAGTAGATAAGGGGAAACTATCAATCTATCTGAGGGTCATTCAGTAGATAAGGGGAAACTATCAATCAATCTGAGGGTCATTCAGTAGATAAGAGCAAACTATCAATCAATCTGAGGGTCATTCAATAGATAAGGGGAAACTATCAATCTATCTGAGGGTCATTCAGTAGATAAGGGGAAACTATCAATCAATCTGAGGGTCATTCAGTAGATAAGGGGAAACTATCAATCTATCTGAGGGTCATTCAGTAGATAAGGGGAAACTATCAATCAATCTGAGGGTCATTCAGTAGATAAGAGCAAACTATCAATCAATCTGAGGGTCATTCAATAGATAAGGGCAAACTATCAATCAATCTGAGGGTCATTCAGTAGATAAGGGGAAACTATCAATCAATCTGAGGGTCATTCAGTAGATAAGGGCAAACTATCAATCTATCTGAGGGTCATTCAATAGATAAGGGCAAACTATCAATCAATCTGATGGTCATTCAGTAGATAAGGGGAAACTATCAATCAATCTGAGGGTCATTCAATAGATAAGGGGAAACTATCAATCTATCTGAGGGTCATTCAGTAGATAAGGGGAAACTATCAATCTATCTGAGGGTCATTCAGTAGATAAGGGGAAACTATCAATCTATCTGAGGGTCATTCAGTAGATAAGGAGAAACTGAGGGTCATTCAATAGATAAGGGAAAACTATCAATCTATCTGAGGGTCATTCAGTAGATAAGGGGAAACTATCAATCTATCTGAGGGTCATTCAGTCGATAAGGGGAAACTATCAATCTATCTGAGGGTCATTCAGTAGATAAGGAGAAACTGAGGGTCATTCAATAGATAAGGGAAAACTATCAATCTATCTGAGGGTCATTCAGTAGATAAGGTGAAACTATCAATCAATCTGAGGGTCATTCAATAGATAAGGTCAAACTATCAATCAATCTGAGGGTCATTCAATAGATAAGGGGAAACTATCAATCTATCTGAGGGTCATTCAGTAGATAAGGGGAAACTATCAATCTATCTGAGGGTCATTCAGTAGATAAGGGGAAACTATCAATCAATCTGAGGGTCATTCAATCGATAAGAGCAAACTATCAATCTATCTGAGGGTCATTCAGTAGATAAGGGGAAACTATCAATCTATCTGAGGTCATTCAGTAGATAAGGAGAAACTGAGGGTCATTCAATAGATAAGGGAAAACTATCAATCTATCTGAGGGTCATTCAGTAGATAAGGGGAAACTATCAATCTATCTGAGGGTCATTCAGTCGATAAGGGGAAACTATCAATCTATCTGAGGGTCATTCAGTAGATAAGGAGAAACTGAGGGTCATTCAATAGATAAGGGCAAACTATCAATCTATCTGAGGGTCATTCAGTAGATAAGGGCAAACTATCAATCAATCTGAGGGTCATTCAATAGATAAGGGGAAACTATCAATCAATCTGAGAGTCATTCAGTAGATAAGGGCAAACTATCAATCTATCTGAGGGTCATTCAATAGATAAGGGGAAACTATCAATCAATCTGAGGGTCATTCAATAGATAAGGGGAAACTATCAATCTATCTGAGGGTCATTCATTAGATAAGGGCAAACTATCAATCAATCTGAGGGTCATTGAATAGATAAGGGGAAACTATCAATCTATCTGAGGGTCATTCAATAGATAAGGGCAAATTATCAATCAATCTGAGGGTCATTCAGTAGATAAGAGCAAACTATCAATCAATCTGAGGGTCATTCAATAGATAAGGGCAAACTATCAATCAATCTGAGGGTCATTCAGTAGATAAGGGGAAACTATCAATCAATCTGAGGGTCATTCAGTAGATAAGGGCAAACTATCAATCTATCTGAGGGTCATTCAATAGATAAGGGCAAACTATCAATCAATCTGATGGTCATTCAGTAGATAAGGGGAAACTATCAATCAATCTGAGGGTCATTCAATAGATAAGGGGAAACTATCAATCTATCTGAGGGTCATTCAGTAGATAAGGGGAAACTATCAATCTATCTGAGGGTCATTCAGTAGATAAGGGGAAACTATCAATCTATCTGAGGGTCATTCAGTAGATAAGGAGAAACTGAGGGTCATTCAATAGATAAGGGAAAACTATCAATCTATCTGAGGGTCATTCAGTAGATAAGGGGAAACTATCAATCTATCTGAGGGTCATTCAGTCGATAAGGGGAAACTATCAATCTATCTGAGGGTCATTCAGTAGATAAGGAGAAACTGAGGGTCATTCAATAGATAAGGGAAAACTATCAATCTATCTGAGGGTCATTCAGTAGATAAGGTGAAACTATCAATCAATCTGAGGGTCATTCAATAGATAAGGTCAAACTATCAATCAATCTGAGGGTCATTCAATAGATAAGGGGAAACTATCAATCTATCTGAGGGTCATTCAGTAGATAAGGGGAAACTATCAATCTATCTGAGGGTCATTCAGTAGATAAGGGGAAACTATCAATCAATCTGAGGGTCATTCAATCGATAAGAGCAAACTATCAATCTATCTGAGGGTCATTCAGTAGATAAGGGGAAACTATCAATCTATCTGAGGTCATTCAGTAGATAAGGAGAAACTGAGGGTCATTCAATAGATAAGGGAAAACTATCAATCTATCTGAGGGTCATTCAGTAGATAAGGGGAAACTATCAATCTATCTGAGGGTCATTCAGTCGATAAGGGGAAACTATCAATCTATCTGAGGGTCATTCAGTAGATAAGGAGAAACTGAGGGTCATTCAATAGATAAGGGCAAACTATCAATCTATCTGAGGGTCATTCAGTAGATAAGGGCAAACTATCAATCAATCTGAGGGTCATTCAATAGATAAGGGGAAACTATCAATCAATCTGAGAGTCATTCAGTAGATAAGGGCAAACTATCAATCTATCTGAGGGTCATTCAATAGATAAGGGGAAACTATCAATCAATCTGAGGGTCATTCAATAGATAAGGGGAAACTATCAATCTATCTGAGGGTCATTCATTAGATAAGGGCAAACTATCAATCAATCTGAGGGTCATTGAATAGATAAGGGGAAACTATCAATCTATCTGAGGGTCATTCAATAGATAAGGGCAAATTATCAATCAATCTGAGGGTCATTCAATAGATAAGGGGAAACTATCAATCTATCTGAGGGTCATTCAGTAGATAAGGGGAAACTATCAATCTATCTGAGGGTCATTCAGTAGATAAGGAGAAACTATCAATCAATCTGAAGGTCATTCAATAGATAAGGTCAAACTATCAATCAATCTGAGGGTCATTCAGTAGATAAGGGCAAACTATCAAACAATCTGAGGGTCATTCAGTAGATAAGGGGAAACTATCAATCAATCTGAGGGTCATTCAATAGATAAGGGGAAACTATCAATCTATCTGAGGGTCATTCAGTAGATAAGGGGAAACTATCAATCTATCTGAGGGTCATTCAGTAGATAAGGGGAAACTATCAATCAATCTGAGGGTCATTCAATCGATAAGAGCAAACTATCAATCTATCTGAGGGTCATTCAGTAGATAAGGGGAAACTATCAATCTATCTGAGGTCATTCAGTAGATAAGGAGAAACTGAGGGTCATTCAATAGATAAGGGAAAACTATCAATCTATCTGAGGGTCATTCAGTAGATAAGGGGAAACTATCAATCTATCTGAGGGTCATTCAGTCGATAAGGGGAAACTATCAATCTATCTGAGGGTCATTCAGTAGATAAGGAGAAACTGAGGGTCATTCAATAGATAAGGGCAAACTATCAATCTATCTGAGGGTCATTCAGTAGATAAGGGCAAACTATCAATCAATCTGAGGGTCATTCAATAGATAAGGGGAAACTATCAATCAATCTGAGAGTCATTCAGTAGATAAGGGCAAACTATCAATCTATCTGAGGGTCATTCAATAGATAAGGGGAAACTATCAATCAATCTGAGGGTCATTCAATAGATAAGGGGAAACTATCAATCTATCTGAGGGTCATTCATTAGATAAGGGCAAACTATCAATCAATCTGAGGGTCATTGAATAGATAAGGGGAAACTATCAATCTATCTGAGGGTCATTCAATAGATAAGGGCAAATTATCAATCAATCTGAGGGTCATTCAATAGATAAGGGGAAACTATCAATCTATCTGAGGGTCATTCAGTAGATAAGGGGAAACTATCAATCTATCTGAGGGTCATTCAGTAGATAAGGAGAAACTATCAATCAATCTGAAGGTCATTCAATAGATAAGGTCAAACTATCAATCAATCTGAGGGTCATTCAGTAGATAAGGGCAAACTATCAATCAATCTGAGGGTCATTCAGTAGATAAGGGGAAACTATCAATCAATCTGAGGGTCATTCAATAGATAAGGTCAAACTATCAATCAATCTGAGGGTCATTCAGTAGATAAGGGCAAACTATCAATCAATCTGAGGGTCATTCAGTAGATAAGGAGAAACTGAGGGTCATTCAATAGATAAGGGGAAACTATCAATCAATCTGAGGGTCATTCAATAGATAAGAGAATACTATCAATCTATCTGAGGGTCATTCAATAGATAAGGGCAAACTATCAATCAATCTGAGGGTCATTCAGTAGATAAGGGGAAACTATCAATCTATCTGAGGGTCATTCAGTAGATAAGGGGAAACTATCAATCAATCTGAGGGTCATTCAGTAGATAAGGGGAAACTATCAATCAATCTGAGGGTCATTCAATAGATAAGAGAATACTATCAATCTATCTGAGGGTCATTCAATAGATAAGGGCAAACTATCAATCAATCTGAGGGTCATTCAGTAGATAAGGGGAAACTATCAATCTATCTGAGGGTCATTCAGTAGATAAGGGCAAACTATCAATCAATCTGAGGGTCATTCAGTAGATAAGGGCAAACTATCAATCATCCTGAGGGTCATTCAAAAGATAAGGTCAAACTATCAATCAATCTGAGGGTCATTCAGTAGATAAGGGGAAACTATCAATCAATCTGAGGGTCATTCAATAGATAAGGGCAAACTATCAATCAATCTGCGGGTCATTCAGTAGATAAGGGCAAACTATCAATCAATCTGAGGGTCATTCAGTAGATAAGGAGAAACTGAGGGTCATTCAATAGATAAGGGCAAACTATCAATCAATCTGTGGGTCATTCAGTAGATAAGGGCAAACTATCAATCTATCTGATGGTCGTTCAGTAGATAAGGTCAAACTATCAATCAATCTGAGGGTCATTCAGTAGATAAGGGGAAACTATCAATCAATCTGAGGGTCATTCAGTAGATAAGGAGAAACTGAGGGTCATTCAATAGATACGGGAAAACTATCAATCAATCTGAGTGTCATTCAGTAGATAAGGGGAAACTATCAATCTATCTGAGGGTCATTCAATAGATAAGGGCAAACTATCAATCAATCTGAGGGTCATTCAATAGATAAGGTCAAACTATCAATCAATCTGAGGGTCATTCAGTAGATAAGGGGAAACTATCAATCAATCTGAGGGTCATTCAGTAGATAAGAGCAAACTATCAATCAATCTGAGGGTCATTCAATTGATAAGGTCAAACTATCAATCAATCTGAGGGTCATTCAGTTGATAAGGGGAAACTATCAATCAATCTGAGGGTCATTCAGTAGATAAGGAGAAACTGAGGGTCATTCAATGGATAAGGGAAAACTATCAATCAATCTGAGGGTCATTCAGTAGATAAGGGGAAACTATCAATCTATCTGAGGGTCATTCAGTAGATAAGGGCAAACTATCAATCAATCTGAGGGTCATTCAATAGATAAGGGGAAACTATCAATCTATCTGAGGGTCATTCAGTAGATAAGGGGAAACTATCAATCAATCTGAGGGTCATTCAATAGATAAGGGTAAACTGAGGGTCATTCAATAGATAAGGGGAAACTATCAATCTATCTGAGGGTCATTCAGTAGATAACGGGAAACTATCAATCTATCTGAGGGTCATTCAGTAGATAAGGGGAAACTATCAATCAATCTGAGGGTCATTCAATAGATAAGGGGAAACTATCAATCTATCTGAGGGTCATGCAATAGATAAGGGCAAACTATCAATCAATCTGAGGGTCATTCAGTAGATAAGGGGAAACTATCAATCTATCTGAGGGTCATTCAGTAGATAAGGGTAAACTATCAATCAATCTGAGTGTCATTCAATAGATAAGGGAAAACTATCAATCTATCTGAGGGTCATTCAGTAGATAAGGGGAAACTATCAATCAATCTGAGGGTCATTCAATAGATAAGGGCAAATTATCAATCTATCCTAGGGTCATTTAGTAGATAAGGGGAAACTAGCTATCTATCTGAGACTCATTCAATACATCATCAAAATCAGTGTTCTAGGATTGAACAGAGATCTGTTATCAAATTTTTGCTGACCACGAAATGCAAACCATGTGAAATTTATAGAGGAAATAATGTTTACAAATGGGCTAAACATGAGATTGTTACTACGAACCTGAGTTGAAAAGACAATTTAGAGAGTAGAAGCACCCAAACTCTTCGGTAAAAAAAAGTTCCAGGCACAGCAGTCAGTAAGGAAGGTGATTCTGACAGTCTGCTGAGATATAAAGGGACCAATCACATTAGATTTCCATGAAAAAGGTGCAACTGTAAAGAGGGTTTCTTAGGCAATTATTTTTCTAAATTTCTTAGATGAAGCTTGATAATTATTATTACAAAGAATATTCCGACTATTGACTTCGTCTTTATTGATGTAATCACAACGTTTCGCCCGATATGTCTTTCAGGCTTCTCGGGTGTTTCATGTCAAACTCAGGTCTCCACACTAGAATCTCGAACTATACTCTTTATTTGAAACACAGGGTTAGACTGTACTAATTCTGTTAACCTGACTGGTACAATTGTTACGTTCCAGTAAGCATTCTTTGTTGTTGGGATGAACCTGCGACATCCAGATAATTTCATTTCAAAAGCACCTTTACAACTAAACGCCTTATCCACTGTGGTTCAAATAAAATGTTCGGTTCGAGATTTTTTATGGACTCCCGAGTTCAACATGAAACTCATGAAGAAGAATGAAGGAACATATCGGCTGAGACGTTGTGATTATAACAATAAAGATGAGGTCAATAGTCAGAATATTCTAAGTAGGGTAATTCTTAGACAATATTCATTTCAAAATGGTGGAAAATCAAAATCACAGTGCTCCGGGATCGAACAGAGGTCTGTTATCAGATTTTTGAGAGCTGCGAAGTGCAAACCATGTGAAAATTTATGGAGGAATGTGTGATGTGCGAATTATTGAATCATCTTAGTATATTTTATCTTATATAAAGCGACTATTGAATACAACTACCATTATTTAGATAAAAAAAACTACATTGATGGTAGGGATTATAATATACTATATCCCCAACGAAGGATTAAGACCCGTACCCAGCCACAACAAAATTCATTTCTAGGTATGATACGAACCTGTATCTGATGGTGATGCCTAATTTCTGGAGTGGAGTTTTTAGTACCCTTATTGATTTTACCCCTAAATTAACTCTGACCCGGGATGAGAGTACCTGTTAAAGTCCTATCAATGGATCAAACAGTTCTATTAAAAAATCATTAACATTCAATAAAAGCATTGGGCAAAAAAGGGAGCGACTACATAAAAAATGAACGTAACAATGAATGAAGTTTCCTACTTCTTGGCACAAGATGAATATTCAGACAGTTGCATGGCGTAAAAATAAATCCCTCAATCAATTAATAATAAAAAAAACAATGCAATACTGCTCGATATTTTGAAACGCGTCTTTATATTTTATATATATATATATATGCAATTCATGCATATATAAATACATACATATATATATATATAAGGGAAGCCAGACATGTTTGCTTTTTATTTTCTTCTCTTTCTTTGTTTTTCCTTCTCTCTTTTTCCTTGCCATCTTTCTCTCTATGTAGACATCTCGACTCTCCGTCCTTCTCTTTCCTCTCTCTCTCTCTCTCTCTCTCTCTGTTCTTTCCCTCTCTCTTAATTTACTTCTCTTTCTTTCTATTTCCTTATCACTTTTTACTCTTGTTCAAGGTTTTAGAAGAAAATATATTATATATATATATATATACATGAACAATCATAGTTAAAATTTACCGCTAAAAACGTTTTAACCTCGTGAAATGCAGTGCTCTGCGCACAAAAATTTAGGCGAATAGTAAACATTTCAAATAAAACAAAAAATAATAATACGTGGTTCAAACTCATGATTTTGGTTAACTTATATCGACACATCTGAAATATAGCGGAACAACAACAAATATTAAAATGATTTTTACTTTTAAAAATGTGCATGGACGTTTATAAAATTTTCACTAAATATATTGGAACATATATGCATCTATTACCTATAAAGTTTTCTAATTTTCTTTTACAGTAAATTAATAGCGAACTGTAAAAAGAAAAATATACAATTTGGTCAGGTCGAAAGTTAAGAAACGCATCATAAATCCTTGTTAGATCAAAATAGGGGAATTTTCTTTTACATTGGATTACCTCATTGCATCTTCAACCACGTGAGCCAATTAACGTCTTTAAAAATTGGTAGTGATACTTTTCCATTCTTCTTTCAGAAAACCTCATAAATCATCAATATTTTGAGGGATTTTGTTCAGAGCTTTCTCTCCTGTGATTTTCGATACATTCTTTATAGGATTCATATATGGGCTTTCTTGTGGTCACTTATAACATCTATTCCCTATCTATTCAAGAAAACTTAACAGTTTTAGCTTTGTGGCAAGGTGCATTGTCTTGCGTAAATATTGGAGTTTCAACTGTCCTTTGCATAAATGAGGAAGCGCATGAGAGCAAAGAATTTCTTTATAAACACTGGCATTATATTACCGTGAAAACGAACAATGGGTTCTACTCCCGCTGAAGAAGTCATCCCCCACACCATTTACGCTCCCACTCCATATTTCACAGTTTTCTTACGCCTTGGGGGAGATAAGCGTTCCCCATTTTACGTCTAACAAACGTTCTTACATCAGATCCAAACAAGTTTAATTCAGATCATCAGTAAAGTGAACCATATTCCATTGTTCCTCTGTCCACAGGATATGGTCTGTGGCGAAGGAAAGACGAACCTTTTTGATTTTTCTTTGAAATCAAAGGTTTTCGACATGGAATCCGAACCATATTTTTTCCCTATTTAACCTTCGAGAACAGTTTTTCTAGAGATCGCTTTCCTGTTTGCTTACAAAATGCACGAGAAATAGACGTTGCTGTATCGAAACGATCTTTAAATACATTTTAACAATCATTCAATCTTCCGTTCGGTAGTCATAGGAAGCTTGCCAGTTTTCCGTTCGGTTCAAGTGTCTTGTCCCCCTTAAATCTACTGATTACACAATACACAACGTTTTTGACCGGACGATGGCAGCAATTTCAGAATACGATTTGCCTTTCTTGATTTGTTAAAATGAGCTTTTTCTTCTCAAGTTAAACAATTACGTCCTTGGCCTCCATCTTGCTTAAAATAGTTTCAACGATGTATGACATCAAAATTAGCAATCAAATTGTTTAAAAATTACCTAAATTCTATACTTCAACAGCGTTCCTTAACTTTTGACCATGGCAAAATGTATATTTTTATTTTTTTAGTTCACTATTAATTCATTGTAAATTTTTTTGAAAACTTCATATGTAATGAATACATTTACGTTCCAAGTATATTTGGGGAAAATTTCGTAAACATATATGCAAATTTTTTCAAGTAAAATCATTCAAATATTTGTTGTTGTCCGTTCCTTAACTTATGGCTGCTACTATATATATATATATATAATATATATATATATATATATATATATATATAATATATATATATATATATATATATATATATATATATATATATATATATATATATATATATATATATATATATATATATATATATATATATATATATATATATATATATTATATATTATATATATATATATATATATATATATACTAGGAAAGTTATCTATGTATTTCCCGGGGGGTGTCCTCATGGTGTAATGGTTAAAGCGATGGACTGCGAATCGTAGTACGCGAGTCGTACTCCAGTCGTGCTATTACGTTCACTTTCGGGCAAATTCCCTTGGGAAGGTATGAACCCCCCTTATCCTCCCAGCTATGGGTTAAATAGTACCACTACTGTTCTTCTAGGAGAATGGATTTGGCATAAATAACCTAAAAAGAGTTGATATGCCATTAAACAAAGAAACCAAACCTATGTATTTCCTAGTTTCTTTCTCTCTATTTATCTATCCCTCATTCTATCCCAGTTTCTTGTCATCTATCAATCAATCTATAAGTATCTATCTGTCTAATTCTTTTTTGCGTCTATTTATCTGTCTCAATCTCTCATAATCTGAGAGGAGTCCTCATGGTGTAATGGTAAACGAGTTCAAACTCCAGTCGCATTATTGTATTCACTTCGGTTGGTTCGTTGGTTTTTCGGCGTATTAACACTTTCGGGTCATTTTACGCCGAATTAAATTTCAAACATTCAGTTTAATTTACGTATAGTTTTTTTACAAACGGTTAAATATCAAAACAGCTCTATATCAAACAATTCATTTTACATAGTACACAGTTTAGTTCTATTTAAAAACAGTTCTATTTCAAACAATTCAGTTTAGCTTAAAGTACGCAGTTTAGTTCTATTTGACCCATAGATATGACCCTATCAGGTGCTATCACTCTGAGACAGATTGGATCTGGGAGCGATGGCAATGAAGCGGTACTCCTCATTCCCCAAAGCTCCAGTAAGTCTCACCATTAGATTGTTTAGTGTCATATTCAGAATACTCATTGGGTTGTGGGTGGTCTTACCCCTCTGCAGAGAAGCATTCGGTGTATTCTACAACCCTAGTCGACTAGCAAATTCACGTTCGGACAAATCCCCTTAGAAAGGGTATGATCCTCCTTATTCTCCCACAGCTTTGGATTGAATAGCATTACAGTAGTCCATCCTGGCTTTAGCATTAAATAACCCACGGAGGTTGATATGCCATTTAACTAAGAAACCAAACCTATCTATCTTTCTATCTATCTCCGTCTCCTTACCTCTATCCAATGCTCGAATAGTGTTAGACATTTCGAATAAATAAGAATTAATCATCAACATAAGCTCACCACACAAATCTCATTATCCTTACAAAAATCCCCCAACTCGTTTCTCCTTCATCCCGATTCAATAGCTGTAACCCCAAAATAAATTCATTAATGAAAAGATGAGATTACCGAATATGTTCACTTGATCTTGGATCAAAATCAGATTATATCATTAAATAATATAATCTGAAAGTAGAACTCTCCGAGAAAAGGAAACCAAAAATTCGGGTTGCTTCTTCGTCAGCCACTCTGATTCCTCTTCGTCTGGAATATGTTGTATTGAATAAACCAATTTGAAGGAATTCAATTGCAAAGGATCAAATCTATCATATGAGATTCCATTAGTTTCAGAATGGCTGATGGGGAGTAACTTGTTACAGCTCGCTCTCTTTTTTTTATAGGTCGTTTTACCTTTAAGCATTCAAACTTCCTTGCTTGGAAATTTTTCTATTACTCATCAATCTTACTCTCCGATTTTGATTACCACTCTTGACACATCGAGAACGGTTTCTTCATCTTTAGATTATCAGTTCTTTCTTTCTTTCTTTCTTTCTTTCTTTCTTAATCACGTTATTTTTTCGTTCATTCTTTCTTTTTTCTTTCTTAATCACTATCAATATTATCCTTTATATTTTCTTTTTTTCTTCATCACGTTCTTTCTTTCTTCCTTTCTTTCTCTCTTAATCATGTTATATCTCACTTTTCCTAACTTAATGTATTCATATATTCCTTTTTAAATCAATCTATATATTCATTTGTTCTTCATTTTATTTCTTTCTTTCTTTCTTTCTTTCTTTCTTTCTTTCTATACTCTTTCTTCGTATTTTTGTTTGTTTGTTTGTTCCCTTATTTATTTATTTTTTTCATGTTTGTTTGGTTTGTTGGTTCTTTCTTTCTTTCTTTCTTTCTTTCTTTCTCAGTTTGCTTACATATTTATTTATTTATTTGTTTTTCTCTTTCGTTCTGGAACTTTTATCATGTATTTCTTTTTTTCCGTCTTTCTTTCTTCATGTTTCTTTATTTCTTTCTTTCTACTCTATTCTTGTTTATTTTTTACTAACACGTTTCTTCTTCTTCTTTTCTTCTTCTTCTTTCCTTTTTATCTCCTGTCCCCTTACTATCTTAATCGTCATCGATCTCTATAACGACGTTCACTTCCCCTAAAATAAAAAAATAAAAAAAAACCCGTATCTTGAATTTTCCTCTCACGAAAATCTGATTCACCTCATCGCTCTTCCCATCCCACAAAGCCGTCTCTCCGTCCATCTCATCACACTTCTTCCCCACTCCCCTCACTTGAACATCTTCCTATTTCAAGCCCACGCCATCTTCGCCTAATCAACTCAAAGGGAATCTGGTTTTCCTGGCAGTCGGATAAGAGAGAAAAATCAGTTTTGAGCCGTAAAATTCCCTTTCCGTAGACTTTTTTTGCAATGGGCGGGGGTTAATTTTGTTTCATCCTTCACAAATAGGGATTCGGACATCTGTTCGTTTTGCACCCAATAAAAAAAATGAAAAGAACAAGGTTATCTGTTTATTTTCTTATTTATTTATTTTATCAGGATCAGTTTTTGAGGGTGTGAACCGTAGTTTTCGCAAGACATACTAACCATGCTTCTCCAATGACACACTGACTCAGAGAAATGTCTCATGACACAGGAGGAAATGAGTGTTAGATTAAACTTCTTGTTTTGTTCTTGTTGTTTTGTTTGTTTTTTCGGTGTTTTTTTTATTTATTTATTCATTTTTTCATTATCTCTTTAATGTTGTTTATTTTCTACACGATTCGTTGATATTCATCTTCTTTAGACGTATGAAAACAATCATCCTAACAACCTGGCCTTCACGAATAAGTTCGAGTCTAGTTGTGTGCCCCATTCATTCGGCCTTGTGCCACATCTAAGCAAAAAGCTTTATAAATGACTATATCCTAACAATCAGGCTCGAACGACGTTTGATCACTTTAAGCTTTTGTATGCATTTAATTAACCCTTCCGCCTCGGGCAGGATGTGGCACAAGGTAAAATTTATCGGTGGAGTACAGCTGGTTTAATTGGTTGGTTGAGTCTTATGGCATATTAACCATTGGTTATTTTATGCCAAATCCTCTTTATATATATACACATATATATTAAATTTATATGATTTGGTTTGGTTGGGTTTGATGGTATATCAACCATTGTCGGTTATTTAATGCCAAATCCTCTATATACATATATGTTGAATATATATGATTTGGTTGGTTGAGTTTTATGGCATATCATATTTACCCAACCCCTCCACTCGGGCAGGATATGACACAAGGTCAATTTTTTAAGCGGAGTTTAACAGGTTTGAATTCAGAGTTTTCCTTCTCTTAGACTAGTTGCCTCACCAAGGCTGAAGAACCTAGTCTGCCCTACTATTTACCCATAGCTGGAGGGAGAATAATTGGATTCATGATTTTTAAGTGAATAGTTTTATGGCATATCAACCATTTTAAGTTAGCTGATCCCAAATCTTGTGAAAACATATATATTGAATATATGATTTGTAAACACATTTTGTAGATAATATTTTTAAACAAACCTGAGCTCATATTTTTTACAGTCAGATTGTTTCAATTATTTCTACCTCGTACGAATAATTCTATTTACTAGTAATCTTGTGTTTCCACAAAGTTAAATGGTTTCAAATATTACAGTAACAATTAAACATCAGTCATTTGTTTGCACACGTTTAAATGGATATACTTATGATTTTTAAGTGAATAGTTTGTATGTAAATGAGTAAATACATTACTCGGTAAGTCTCGGGCCTAACTAATAAAACAACAACTTTTTGGCAGAATTCAACTTTATTCACCAACATAGTCTCCTTCAAAAGCAACGCTTCTCTAACAATTCGATGCCTTTTTTGTAGAACGATTTGTCTTTGGCCTCAAAATACGCCTCAGTTTCCGATATCACTTCTTGATTGGAGCCTAATCTCCTTCCCCGTAGGATTCTTTTGAGGTCTGAAACCAGTCAGTAGTCACTGGGGGACGGATCTGGAGAATAGGGTGGGTGCCGACGCAATTCGAAGTGCAATTCATGTAGTTTTGCCATCGTTACGATCGTCTTGGGACATGGTGCATTGTCTTGGTGAAAGAGCACTTTTTTCTTCTTCATTTGTGGCCGTTTTTTGATGATTTCTTCCTCCAAACGCACCAATAATGCTATATAGAATTCGCTATTGGTGGTTCTTCCTTTCTCAAAGTAATCGATGAACTAGAATACCTTGTGAATCCCAAAATACGGAGGCCAAAACCTTGCCAGCTGATGTTTGCGTCTTTGGTCACTTTGGACGGCTTTCACTTGTTGCTGTCGACTCAGCTGACTGCCGATTTGACTCCGGAGCAAAGTATTGAATCCATGTTTCATCTATTGTCACATATTTACGCAAAAACTCCTTTTTGTTGCAATGAAACAGTTGCAAACAACACTCTGAATCGTCGACGCGTTGTTGTTTTTGATCTACTGAGCAAACGCGGTACCAACTTTGAACACAGCTTTTTCAGTGACAAATGTTCATGCAAAATGGTGAATAACTGCCTTCTCCATGCAATTTCAATTTATGGTCGGCTAAAACGAATTTGTGGAGTTTTTAGTGTTTTTCGACGAAATTATGTGACCTAAGCGTTTAGCATCATTTGTGTCTGTATGACCGCGTTTAAAGTCAGCATACCACCTCTTAACCGTTGTTTCTGGCGGAGCAGAGTCCGAATAATACTTATCAAATCATTGCTTTGCTTGAACAGAATTTTTTTTCATCAGAAAGCAATGCTTTATTAACAGACGAAATTCAGATTTTTCTATTGATTTGAAAATTTGCAACAGTAAGTAAAGTTGGCGACCGTAGTCGAGGGTGACCCGAAGGCTCCCTTTTCGATAGCTACTACACCAAGATGTAGGAGATGGTGCCACTCTTTTCCCAGAATTGACCCACTTTACCCTTGATCCGTAGCTTATAATGCTGAGTGTTAAGCAAGGAGGCATCAAGTACCATTTTTTAAGTCTTTGGTATAACTCAACTTGCAACTGAACCCCGGTCTCCCGGGTCATTGGCGAACACTCTCGTAGCTTCACTTAACTGCAATTTGTAAACTAATAATCTGATTGGGCTCAAATGTTGACCACGTGCCATTTGAAGATTAGTACTTTATAAAAAGCATATGAATTTTTTCATTAGTGGTGCCATCTATATGTCAGGCCCGGGACTCATTGAGTGATGTGTTAGCACACAAGTATTACTATTGTTTCTACAGGATTAAATGATTTCAATTATTGCTATCAATTCTATTCAATATTAATTTCTTTGCAGATAGTGAAGTGGTTACAAGTATTGCTATTCAGCACTAATAATTCTATTCAACATTGGTCATTCTTTTGTACAGTTAAATGGCACCAAGAATTGTTATGTTTCACTAACAATTCAATTAAACATCAATCATTTGTTTACCCACAGGTAAATGATCAAACAGTTCTATTTCTAATGATTTGAATTAGCATAAGTCATTTGTTTGGACACAGTTTAAATGTTAAACAGTACTATTTGACCCATAGATAAGACCCTATCAGGTGATACTTCTCCGAACCAAAGTTAGCCTGGGAGCAATAGCAACAAAGGGGTACTTTGCATTCCCCAAAGCTCCAAGACCGGAACCTCACCATCAGATAGTTTAGTGTCATATCCAGGACACTTGTTGGGGTGTTCTTACTCCTCTGCATAGAGAGAGTCGGTGTATTCTGCAGCCCCAGCCGACTGGGCTGTGCTTGTTTGAATTCAGAGTTTTCATTCTCCTAAATTGTGGCAAAAGAATTCAGTCTGTCCAGCTATTTACCCACAATTTGGGGAAAAGAAAATAATTCATGCCATTTTTCAAAGGAATCAGCTTTGTCTAGGATTTAAATTAGGCACAGCTATTCTATCTCCTTCTGCGATAACTGTTACGCTAAGTGTATCTCTACACTTTAAGGAATTGTTATATGAATCTCCAAATGAAGAATCCAACGAATTTTGAACTGTTGACTGTTTAAATCTTCATATAACTAACACCTACGGTAAATGTCTGTCTCTCATTGAATAATTGAATGACGAATTGAGTTATGGACACAAAATTTTCTATCGTTTATCTATTAGTTTGCATTTATTTTTTAAGTCAGTATGATTTCCAATTAAATCTTTGTTTAGTGTTCATTAGATTAGACAGCAATCGGCACCAGTATATACTAGAATTAGTCAAAAGTTTTGCTATATTTTGCTACGTGTTAGTCTGAGTCTCGTTAAGTCACATTGTTGGGAGATTAAATGAAGTGATCTCCTTGTCACCGTGTTTGAGGAGCTCTTCTACGTCGCGTTACAGTGTTGTATACATATACATCTTCATTCAGCATCACAACGACACAATATCAAAGACAGACGCAAGAATGAAGGACGCATGAAGAATTAAGATGCAGGAAGGAAGACACAAGAAGACTTCTTTAACATTTCGGTCTCCAGCATCTCTCACATGCTAACCTTTCGAACTCTTGCAATAAAGCGTTATTGCAAGGGTTCGAAAGTTTAGCATGTGAGAGGATGCTGGAGACCGAACATAAACTTCATATTTTGACCCCACTGTTATGACCGTCACGTTGTGTCTTTATTGTTCTCCTGATGTTGGGGTCTACTCCATCGGGGCTTTCCGAGGGCCCCCTCGGTCTGGTGTGGCCTTCCCTACCACATCTCGTCTCTAACCCTCTGGGAGTCTGCTGGCAACTGCATCGAGGGTTTTCCGAGTGCCCCCTCGGTCGGGTGTGGCCTTCCCTACCACATCTGGTCTCTACTGTCTGGAATTCGACTGGCAACTGCATCGGGGGTTTCCCGAGTGCCCCCTCGGTCGGGTATGGCCTTCCCTACCACATCTGGTCTCTAGGTGTCTGGATCTCTCCTGGCAACTGCTTTGGGACCCAAACTCAACTGAGTTAAATAATAACTCAACGCCCACACGATCGCCTACTGGATCTTTGAATCGGATGTTTAATCGTCATCAAGCGGAAATAACTGTCATGCAGCGCAGAGGTTACTCTCTTCCAGTGCATCACTGTTAGTGGCACAATGGAACCTTCACCTTGTCCCACCTCATAAGCCTTAATCCGCCCACGTGATTTCTTTCGATTACTGGCCATTGGAATGTTTCACTTCCTTCCGGTGTATCACCTTGGAATAGTATTTCTGGGCCGGGTCGAAGGTCAAAATATAACAACAGGATGAACCGGGGGATCCAGTTTCTTTCACGAACAGGACTTAAGAGGAGCAGACGTGGTTATTCGCTCCTCTGCGGTGGGCGCATAGGGCCTC
The DNA here is from genome assembly GCA_963585895.1 of Sepioteuthis lessoniana. NCBI lineage: Eukaryota > Metazoa > Mollusca > Cephalopoda > Myopsida > Loliginidae > Sepioteuthis > Sepioteuthis lessoniana. Next base: position 27,722,561 of record OY757945.1, on the reverse strand, counting down.
CCTCATTTATTTTCCGAACCTGAGAAGAGTAAGTGGTTTCTACTTTTTTGCAGTATGGACTTTTCTGTTTATTCCTTGAACGCTTGTGACTCTTATATAGCCTGGAGACGGGAACCCTACTCATATTGTGTACAATTAGATGTCATATTTTTATATTAATTGACTTGTTCAGTTTCCTACTGAATATTCTATGTTAGAAATGGGGTGTTATCTACGAGTGAACACATCATTAAATCTTATAACGTATTCACGAGCCCATTGTTGAGTATCAGCGTCCTGGAGACATTCCTTGCAAACCAAGAATTTAGTGGCCCAAGGGTAATCAGATAGCTACCTGGACAAACTTAGACCAGGAGCTTTCTTTTTACTCACCACCCATCATAAGGGCCCCATTGATCAACAAATAACATCTTTCAGCAGAATTATATATGACGTTTGTCTCGAGTGTTTTTGTGCAGTAACGCATAAAAAAGATAAAACTGAAGGAAAACGAACTGAATAGATGACGGATATAGAAAGGATTTCACCATGAATGATATGCACGCGGAACCACCTTCTCGTGTGATTACGCAAAATCAAGAAACGGTTGCTATGACATCAACGGCCGTAAGTAAATATGTTTTTAAATCTCAAACTGCACTAAAATGAAGATGAACGAACGTCCAATGTAATGTCTGCTTTTAGTTGATCTGGTGTATATATAGATATATATTTCTTTTAAATACCCTGTCCGGTGGCAAAAGCTGCTTGGTAGCGCCAGGAGTTGCAGTACCGCCTTGAGCTACCGAAACTGTGTTATCACCCTGGTTTGCGGCTGATGAGGTCAGAGTATTGCACGTGCTTTCACACGTTGTGTGATGAAAATTTTTAAAAAATTTTAAATTATAACGTCATCGAAACATAACGTCATCGAATCTTATAACGTCATCGAAACAGCTGAAAATTGGTTTGATTAGTTTCTTTGTTTTAATGGCATATCAACCTTCATAGATTATTTAATGCCAACTCTATTCTTGTTGAAGAACAGTCGTGATACTATTTAACCGGTAGATGGTTGGTTTGGTTTGGTTTATAGCATGTCAACCACTGTAGGTTATTAATGCCAAATCCATTTTTATGAATATAAGCAGTTCTATTTCAAACAATTTAGTTTAGCATAAGTAAAGTTTCAATGTCAAAACAGTCCTATTTCAAACAATTCTGTTTAGCGTAAGTACAGTTTCAATGTCAAAAAGCACTTCTTTTGCAAACAGTTCAGTGTAGGATAAGTATGCCGTTTAAATGTCAAAACTGTCCTATTTCAATTAATTCAGTTTAGCATAAGTATACAGTTTAGTTCTATTTGACCCATAGATAGGGCCCAATCAGGTACTACTACTCCGGGATAGAGTGAACCTGGGAGTAATGGCAATGAAGGTGTACTCCGCATTTCCTAAAGCATCAGTATTACTGGAACTTCACTACCAGATTGTTTTGTGTCATATCGAGGACACTCGTTAAGGGGTTCTTACCCCTCTTCAGAGATGCAGTCGGTATATTCTACAGTCCCAGCCGACTAGGCAAGTAGGAGGTTGGCATAAGGGAGTCCATCCATTTCCCAAGAGTATTAGTCCGAAAATGAACTTAAAACCGTGACTAGAGTTCGAACACGGATTCTGTGATGTCGCAGCTCAGCGCGTTAGTCAATACACCAAGAGCATTCCTATAAGAAAGTGAAAGATACCCACTGTGTTTGATAGTATCGTGGTATTTTCTGCGTTGACGCGTTGTAGATTGCTTTACTCCGTGTGTGGTTTGAAAACCGTACAGATGAACGCGCAACGCCGTCGAATTAGGGAACTTATAGCTTATGCGTTCGAAATGGGCCACAATGCAACGTAAATTACTAAAAACATTTGTGAGAAAGAAAAAGGTGCAGTTGATCACAGTAACTAAAAGGTTCAAGAAATTTCGCACGAGTTGCAGGAATCTGGATGATCATGCAATGCTAGGTAGGCTTTAGAACGTTGATTCCGAGGCTGTGCCCCAACCCAATAGAAACTATAGGAAGGTGTGATATGGTAATATAAAGAATAAACTTTTTAAAAGGGTTTTAGTTCCATCTCACAAATGATTAGTATCAAGTCCCGAGTTAATTAAGATTACACAGTCCAGTTCAGTATTAAATCCTGAAAGGGCAAAGTTCCAAATAGGCAAATCTAACATGGGTAAAAAAAAAAGTTCGCTCAAGTTGGAAAAAGTTCAAAGGTTAGGCAATGTCAGTGAATTCCGAAGCTGTTCTTCAAGCCATAGAGTTAAATCCGACGAGTAACACTCGGAGAGGATCAGGTGAGCTCGTCACCTTTATCACGTCCAGAGCTGTCGATTTGTGCCAAACATTACCAAAATATTGCCTAACTTTTGACTTGCCCTTGTATCAACCTGTAATTATAAAAGATAATTAAATCAGACATACACGAGATTTCAGTTGACTTAAGCAAAGAAAGTTCAATGAAAACACAAAGAAATGACACTAAGCCTTTAATGATGTTTTCCAACTCTGCAAATTTAATATTTTGGGATGTTTGACTGTTTTGTATTTATCGGACGCCCTACAAACGCGCGAGTTTGGCACAGAGTCATTTGTAAGTGGGTCCAGACGCAGAGCTGTAACCCAGACACGATAAACCTAACCCCACCAAGGTTCGAGGAATGAGCCAGTCTCGCCAGCGAGCTGCGACTTCTGGGCTATTCCGGCAGTCACGTTAAGCAGTCTCGACCTACTGAATACCGCAAAGCACTCAGCCAATTTCAACCAAGACCGCCAACTCAAAAACAGCCTGTTAAAAAAGGAGTGAATGATCGATGCTATTTATAAACTTTCCAGTCAACAGCAGCAGATAAGAATTGGCCAATCAGAGACGAGGTCTGAAAGCATTTAAAATCTGTTGCAAATTTCCTTAGATACTTTATTGCTGCTTACAGAGTCTACCTGAAATATGTATCATTTGTATTACCAACACTGGAGTTTTGAGCAGAAGATCAAAATGGCAACCAGAATTCTAACAGGTTTTGGGCCTAGGACTGCGAAATTATTTTTATGATGGCAATGAATCTAAATATGAATTATGGGCTGTGAAATTTCTCGGATACCTGAGGATTCAACAACTACACCAAATTATACGGTCACTAACAGATCCAAATGACGAAATAGATTTTGCAGAAAAAGAATGCAACCGTATTTGCTGAGTTAATTTGGATGACAGAAGTTTATCGTCAGTAATGAGAGACGCCAAAGACAATGGGTGAAAAGCATTAGCGATGTTAAGAGAACATTATTAATCGAAAAGAAAAACCCAAGGTCATTTCCGTGTTTACCCTGCTAACGTCTTCGAAAAGATCGGATTCAGAATCCATCACCGACGATATTATCAGTGCAAAAAAAATTTAATTCTCAGTTTCTAAGGAGGAGTATTTTCGGTTTTGGTGATTTATTTAATATCAAAACCAAACTCGCAGCAGAACAGCAGTGATTCTATTTGGGTGATAAAGAGGGTGGGGCTATACCTTTCATAAGAGTATTAATCCAAAAGTGAATAATATAGCGCGACTGGAGATAGTATTTCATATCATCACATTAAAGAAAACTAAATATCAGCCACTTGTGGAAAAGTGCCCCAAAAGAGGTTAATGAACTCATTGTAAGCCGATTGAAAAGAAAAGTTGGAATTGAATCGGGCATTCCCTGGGTAGAGCAAAAAGAAAAACTATAAGATCCATAACAGAAGTTCCTAGAAAATATGCGGTAAATAGTGATGGATAAAATGGAGTAGCAATTGGAAGAACAATATATAACAAATATGAGAAAAGATAAAAAATATCTATCTAGAATAGCTCGCTAAGATATACAAGAGCTACCCAGCGTTATTCGGATGGCGGGAATAACATTAATTATTTATTTACCTTAATTGAGTATTTTAATTACAAGTAAGTAAAGTTGGCGACTGAAGTCGAGAGCGACCAGAAGGCTCCCTTTTCAATAGCTACTACCCCGAGGAGAAGGGGGGCGCTACTCCTTTCCAAGAATTGCTCCACTTTACCCTTGATTTGTACCTTATATTGCTGAGTGTTTAGCAAAGAGGTATCAATTACCATTTTTAAAGTCTTTGGTAAGACACGACCTGGGATTGAACCTAGGTCTCTCGGACCATAAGCAATTGGTCTAGTGGGTAGAGTGTTCGCCAATGGTCCGATAGACTTAGGTTCAATCCCAAGTCAGGTCATACCAAAGACTTTTAAAATGGTACTTGATTAACACTCAGCAATATAAGGTACGTATCAAGGGTAAGTGGAGCAATCCTGGGAAAGGAATAGCGCCATCCCCTACACCTCGGTGTAGTAACTATAGAAAAGGGAGCCTTCTAGTCGCTCTCGACTACGGTCGCCAACTTTACTTTTTAATAACAAGTAGGCCTTAGTAAAATATACATGGAAACAATTTCGGCTCGTTGCTAAATGCACAAAATTCAAATAAGACATTCAAGTATTTTGTGCTATTTTACAGACTCAAAACTGTTATATATATATATATATATATATATATATATATATATATATATATATATAATCTCGTGTGTGTGTATTCAGACAACAAATTTTATTATCAACATATTTCATTAAAACTGGCTGACTGGATATACAATTGAGGTTTTTTATTTGTTTTTTCCTCATTTGCGAGCGAGATATCGCAAAGTAGGATAAAGGCTGTTTAATAATTGTCCGAAATCTCAGATGTTTCGAACTGAAAACATGTACTTTCGACCTTCGTTGGTCATTGTTGAGGGTGTCAGTGCGACGACGTCATAAATTTGGAAATGTTTTATGATTAATGAATATCTTTAGTGAGAGTGTTCATCGCGAACACTGACCTTTTCTACACATTCGAACCGATTGCGCGTCCATACACAACGTCAACTGCGGGCGATGAACACTCTCATTCAAAATATTCTTTGATCACTAAAACCATCAAATAATCTATGGGGAGGTTACGCCCATATCCTCCTCAACGAATTTGGAATGTTCATGTAATCGGGTCTTAATCTGAGATTTCGGACTGTTCATCAATGACACGCGAAACCGGGTTTCAATCTCAGATCGAGTCATACCAAATACTCAAAAAAATACTCCTTGCTTAACCCTCAGCATTATAAGGTACATATCGAGGGAAAGGAGTAGCGCTCTCCCCTACACATCGGTGAAGTAGTTATTAAAAAGGTAACTTTTAGATCTCCCTCGACTACGATCACCAACTTTACTTATTCGTATATTTTCAGAATCTTGTTAATTATCTGATCCTTTGAAGACGAACGGCTGATATTTGGGCTACTAACTAGAAGTATATAAATCGGGGCAACCTGAATTTCAACCGGGGACTCCCACCATTGCCAATGAAATGTTGTAATTTCATGTTTTATATATAACTATTTTTTTTTAAATTTCAAATTGTGTATTGATTGTTGTAACCTGTTATTAAACAGCTTGTAAAGCGGTTAAAAAAAGGTTACATATCAGCTATTTTTTTCAAGCCCGGGTCCCAGGATGATAGACCTTACGGTTCAGGGAGGTTTAGATTTCTAAAGGTTAAGTTCCTTGAGGACTTTTCTTTATAAGAAATATAAATATTTTCCCATCCAATGAAAAGTTGTCTTATTTATTTATCTATTCATTTAATTAGAAAGTTCAATAGAATAGATTACGTGGAATTTTAAAATGTGTATTTCTACAAATCTATTCTATGATAAAATTTTTTTCAAAAATAATTACATTCATTACTGAATAAATTCCGAATTCGAAATTGAAGCAATTATTAAAGAAAAACGAATAATAATCATTAAGAAATATAAGTTTATTTATTTATTGAGAAAATAAAAATAAGGAATAATTATGCAACAATAAGGAAATACAGAAGTTCTTTCTTTTAATACAAAGTGTGTTGAAAATGTATCGAGACAGAAGCTATATTTACCGAGATAGAAGTGAACAATGAATGAAACGTTGATTTTCTTCAAAATACGTGCTGTGTTGAAAAAGTATCGAGACTGAAGCTGTATTAACCAAGACATAAATCAATTTTCTTCGGAATACGTGATGTGCTGAAGCAGATTTTTTTTTATCTGAAGACTGTATTCGCACTACATTAAGGGGCCTTGTAATTTCTGCACCATTTGCATGAAAAAGTCTTAGTGTGCGAAAAATATCAGCAAAATCTGCGATATCAGCTGTATTATTTAGATATCTTGAAAAAGTCTTTATAGATACTCAAAAAGCCTCGTCCAGGATTTGAACTCGGATCACCGACCCCGTATGTAACAACGTTAACTGTTACTCTAAGTGTACCTCCAAATATTGTCTGTATGTGCTTAAATCTCAGGTTTGCACTTGTATATCTAAGCTACGCAAGCGGATATATACAAAATTGAACGCATAGACGAACACATATGTTGACACATTCACACATTCAGAAGAGGAATATTCCAAAGCTCTGATATAGAAATACCCACGTACACAGAGGCGAACACACAAACACACGTAAACACACCCCTTTTTTCCCACGTGTCCAGTTCAGCAAAGCAGTGAAGAAGCTTTTCTTTATTAGAAAATCGATAATTTCTGGTCGCTGGCTTTTACAACGGCTGTTGCTGGTGTATCTAAGAATTGCCCGCCAAAAAAGCAGCAGCAGCAGTTCTTCCTTATTGTCTTCTGCCGTCCACAAAGACAACCTAACTCCAGTCTCCACCCGCTACAACGCCTCCTATTCTGGTAGTGCACTCCCTCACAATAGCACTCCTCACACCCGGCGCCATTTTGTTTTGCGGCTAGGCTGCATACACACACGGAAAGAGATACGCGCGTCCTTTATTCTGTATTTTTAGGCAGAGCTTTCTAAAAATAGAAACAAAGATGGCGGTCGGGGAAAAAGTCAGAGTGGGAAATAGTGGTTTTCAGCTATCGCCGCATTGTCACAGTGAATTCGGAACAACATGTAATTCGTCTAAATACTTTGGCAGGAAGCTGAAAGGATTTTTAGCGTTTGTCGTTTTTTTTTTTTGTTTTGTTTTGTTTTTTGTTTTGTTTTGTTTTGTTTTTAGGAGCAGGTAAGTGGGTATTTAATATCAGCGAATGAGTGATTGCCTACTATACGATAACGCAGTTAATCTAATATGCATGAAGACAATAAGACTTAAATGTTTTTTAGCATGATATTGTTTCACTGTTCAAGCACTTTGTGCTTGTTGATGTGCAACTGTCACTCTGCGCGTTTATAGTCTAAGTAGGATTAAAATATGTATCTTTTAAAGCATGTGTATCAGTACAATATGCTACCCGAAACTTCGGTTGTGCATCGGGCTTCTACCACTATTCGGTGTAAACAAAGAGATCTCTTTAGAAGGAATACTTAAAAGAAAACGGTAGAAACTAAGTGGTATGGTTGGTGATATTTTTCATGGATATTTTCGCAGAATTTCTGGGTTTCAATTCGTATGCGTCAGAATCTAAACATGGAAATCTGCAATACGGTGGTGTTTATGTGTGTGTAGAGTTGGTTGGTTGGTTGGTTCTTTTTAGGAAATGGAAGCTATGACCCTAGTTCAAAACCTGTACGAGACTGTTTGCAGTTCACAGGGCACTAATTCCATTCGGAAAGGTATGAATCCAACAATTCTCCCATCACCTATGGATAAATAGGAGGGCAGACTTTGGTTTTTAAGTTTTATATGATCACTAGTCTAAGAGAAGGGGAATTCTGAATTCAGACAATCTGTACTCAATTTAAAAAAATAATCCTTTGTTGCATCCTGCTGATGGGGGGAATGATTGAGTAACTATATACTTGCTATCTTTTACGGTACATCAATTGTTGCAGGGTTATTTAATACCAAAATCCGTTTTCTATTTTTTTACAAGCAATTATGGTTTCGAGTAACTAATAATAATAATAATAATAATAATAATAATCTGTGAACAATTATAGTGTCAAGTAACTAATGAAAAATTTGCACAGTTATAGGTTTTCAAACGTTCCTTTTGATAATGATTTATACTGAATTATACGGTTCAATGTAAATGTTCCGATTAAATGAAAGGATCACTTAATCCCGATCGGAAGACCCAAGAAAAAATTAAGAAAAAATAAGTTTGTCATCTTGTGGATTTTACTGTTCCAGTGGACCATAGAGTGAAAATAAAAGAAAGCAAAAAAAAAATAAATAAAAATAAATAACAAGTAGTTGGACCTTCTCAGAGAACTATGTTTGGTGAACTTGGAACACTCCACAAAGTCTTGGAGAAAAAACAGTTGAAATTGGAAATCAGAAGAAGAATTGAGACCATCCACACTACAGTATTGTTTAGATCATCTAAAATAGTGAGAAAAGTCCTGGAGGCCTGAGGAAACTTGCTGTCAATGCTGCTGTACTTTTACCATGAACTCTAATAATAATATCAACGATACTAAATCGGAAGATGAATCGAATCAATTCAAAATGCAGCATTGTTGAGATCGGCCAGAATACTGAGAAGAGTCCTGGAGACCTGAGGAGATTTGCTATATCTCAGACTCCAGTGAAAGACAATCAGCAAACGTTGGTGTGAAAAACTCGCTAGGAGTAAAATAATGATAATTTATTTTGTATAGACCAAAGTATTGTAAAGGGTTGGTTGCTTGGTTGCTTGGTTGGTTGGTTTCTTTTATGGCGTATCAACACGTTTCGGATCATTTAACGCCGAATTAAGTCATTTTGATAAAATTTTCAAACAATTCAGGATAGTTTGTTTTTTTTGTTTACACACAGTTAAATGTCAAAAACAGTTCTATTTTAAGCAATTCAGTTTAGCATGAGCACGCAGTTTAGTTCTATTCAACCCATAGATAGGACCCTATCAGGTGCTACCACTCCGAGCCAGAGTAGACCTGGGAACGATGGCAATAAAGGGGTATTCCGCATTCTCCAAAGCTCCAGCATTACTGGAGCCTCACCATCAGATTGTTTAGTCTTATATCCAGGACACTCGTTTGAGGGCTCTTACCCCTCTTCAGAGATGCAGTCGATGTATTTTAAAGCCCCTGCTGACTGGGCTGGGTGGTTTAATATCATAATCAGGACACTCGTTGGGAGAGTTTTACCCCTTAGCAGAGATGCAGTTGGTGTATTCAACTACCCCAGCCGACTGGGCCATTAAAAAGGAGATAAAAACAAATCAGTAAGGTAGCAATTGAATTGGTAGAAAATGAAAAGGCATATGACATTTTCCCACTGACACGGACAATGAAATATCCGAAAACTTTCAAAGGCTCAGAGTAAATCTTAATCATCACAACGAGAGCAATGGAAAACTGGACAGGGGAAATAGCAGCGACAGGACAAACTCCAACAAAAGTCCAAAGAATTTTCGCGCACAGTTACGTGGGTTCAAATATTCTTGTCTTATGCTAATAATTTGTACATAATTATATGGTTTAGAGTAACTACACTTAATACAAATAATTTGCGTACAGTTACATGGTTTCAACTATTCCTGTCAAATGCTAATAATTTATACACAATTATATGGTTTTAAGTTACTATTCTTTATCAATAATAACAATAATCATTTGTTTTCACATAGTTATATGATTTCAAGTATTCTATAAGTAATAATTTTCAAACAGATCTATTTGACTCATTGATGGTACTAAAAAAGGGTTTGGCATTAAATAACCCATGGATGTGCCATAAAACCCTACCAAACCAAATCATATATTCAATATATATGTACAAAGAGGATTTGGCATTAAATAATCTAAAATGGTTGATATGCCATAAAAACCAACAAAACCAAATCATATATATCTAATATATATGTATAAAGAGGATTTGGAATTAAATAACCTACAATGGTTGATATGCCATAAAACCAAACTAAACCAAATCATATTAAATATATATGTATAAAGAGGATTTGGCATTAAATAACCTACAATGGTTGATATGCCAAACCAAATTCGTATTATTTCTGTCCAACCTTGGGACTTGGAACCAGTATTTACGAAAAGAGGGAGTATATATCTTGTGTTGTCTTTCTTCTAGACAGGTTCCCAAAGACGTTTAATGAACTATTTTACCTATAACTAGGAGTTTATCACTTTTTTCCATAGCTGAGGAATTATTTTCTTTGCCTTTCACTTGTTCGAAATCAAATCAACACCGAAAGTACAAGATGATTGAAAAGTAAATCCTTACTTTAAAAGTCTTATTATTTATTTCTTGATTATAATTTTTACGAGAAATGAAAATAAGGAGTTACTTTTCAATCTCAGATGTGGTTCAAGGCCAAATTAATAGGGCACCCAATGAGACCCGAACTCACTTGTGGAGGTTTACTTATCTAGCTTCCTAACCATTACACAACCCGAGGTGCCCTTTTCAATCGCCTAGTAGTACATTAAAGTTGCATTAGTAAATGGATGACAAATCAATTGAAAAGAACACAGATTCTTAACATACTCTTATTATATTTATCTATTTTATTCTTTATGACGAAAAAATATTAATTTGAAAATCAAAAAAAGAAAAAAAAGGAATTATAAAATAAAATAAAATAAGTACGATTATTAATTTTCCCTTTTTTCATATTTTATTCGTTTCGTATAATTTGCTATCTAATTTTTTCTTGTAGAAGCGTAAAAAAACTGATCGGAAATTAGACGAATCTTTAAAAAAAAATTGTTTTTTAAAACCTGCCAATAATTTTCAAAAGATTGTATTGTATTTTCTTAGTAATAAAAGAAATATTAAATGTTATAATCTTTGAAATAATAACTGTTTTCATCTTCATATTTTATAGCTTAAAATTTTTTAACAAACTGTAGAATATTTATTGGCACAGATACTACACTGATCCTTGGTAGAAATGTCAGCAATAATAATTCACACTGGAAAAATATAGCAATTAAAGAACTACTGTAAATTCGCTGTAGCATTAATGTTTCATTGGCCTAGTGGGTAGACTGCTCCTCAATGATCCGCAAGAGCGACGTTCAATCTCCAAGTCGAGTCATACGAAAGACTCAAAAAATGTTTTTTTGGTAACTCCTTACAAAGCATTATAAGGTACAGATCAAAGGTAAGTGGAACAATGCAGGGAAAGAAGTAGCGCCCTTCCCTACACTTGATAGGGAGCCTTCAGGTCGCCCTCAACGACGGTCTGCGGACTTTACTCATGCGTGGTATCAGCGTTTTCTCTTTATGACTTACAATCAAAAGAGTGGTTCCCACTGGATCCCCAAGTGGAGCAGCGATGATCCTGTTCAATACTTAGATGGGTGACCACTAATGCAACAGCAAGTACTGTAAGTAAATTACGGTCTGTATACCATATCTAAGCAAAGATTTTAGTAAATGACGAATATATTTTTGATTTTATTCTTATATCAATATTTCATCGAAATCCAAATATACGAATTTATTTTTTTACTTGTACTGTTTCATTATTGGAGATGATATTTAAAAAGCAAAATGATTTTATCTAAGTTGGTATGAACCCCGACTATTCGCCCAGTTATGTGTTAAATGATACAATAAGAGTCCTTCAACAAGAATGGCTTTGGTATTAAATAACCCGCTAAGGTTGATATGCCATTAAACAAAGACGACAAACCAAAGGTTTATTGTTGTAAATTCATTGTAATTTTTTCAAAGGAAATCATAATCATCATTTCGGGCTAATAGTACGAATTCCGTTGATTCTCTCTCTCGCCATCCATCCCTAACATCCATCGCTCTTGGCACGTTATCTAGATGGCATCCAGTGTCCAAACATGACTGCAGGTTTAGCTGATAATTAGAAATAACAACTTTGAAAATAGGGGATTCACTTATCAGATTTTAATTTCTCAATACAAGACTGATTGACTTCATATACTTTGGCGTTCCGTATACTTTTCCGGTATACATGTTTAATTTTCCGGTATACATGTTTACTTATCCGGTTTTCGTGTTTAATTTTCCGGTATACATGATTACTTTTTACGAAACTAAGCATGATCTTTTTATTTCAATAATTTTTTTTTGTTTATTTTTGTGAAGTCCGAAATTTTTAACTACTGTGCTTCGTTAAAATAATAGCAACTGTGGAATACCCATAGTTAACCAATACCTGATATATATATATATATATATATATATATATATATATATATATATATATATATGTGTGTGTGTGTGTGTGTGTGTGTGTGTGTGTGTGTGTGTGTGTGTGTGTGTGGTGAAGAGATGGTTTTATATATATATATATATATATATATATATATTTGCTATATGTCTAATATATGTGTAGGCGCATATATATATATATATATATATATATATATATATATACAAACATGCTTATATATATATATATAGTAAATTCATAATAATTTTCGTCATAGGTAATCATCATAATCAGCTTGTCGTGCTAATAACACGAATTCCTTTGACTCTTTCTCGGCATCTGTCCCAATCGTCCATCGTACACACACACACACACACACACACACATATATATATATATATATTTGTGTATATATATATATATATATATATATATATATATTAGCTTACAAATATGTTTAAATATATATATGTGTGTGTGAGAGAGACACACCAAGAGAGAGAGAGAGAGAGAGAGAGAGAGAGAGAGTGTGTGTGTGTATGTATGTGTATGCACATATGGTTGCACACACAAACACATCCAGATACCATTTGGCATAAATTTTAAACTGTGCGAGTGTGCATATATAAAATTATTCTTATGCATGTATATAGCATGAATATACGTGTATGTATTAATGTGTTCGTTTTCATATTCAATATGTGTTATGTATATATATATATATATATATATATATATATATATATATATATATATAACGCACGCACGCACACACACACATATATATTATTTGATATATATGCGTACAATTGACATGCATAAAAAATATGTTTATATATATATACACACAATCACATATATATATATGTATATATATATGTATGTATATATATGTGTATGTATGTCTCAGGCACAATCATATCTCTCTTTCTTTGTTTCGGTGTCCCTCTCTTTCTGTACACACACAGACACACACAGACACACACACACACACACATATATATATATATATATATATATATATATATTACATTAAAAACTCTTTCTCTATTGATCCTTAAATGCAGAATGATTTTATACATGCATATATATATGTGTGTGTGTGTGTGTGTGTGTGTGTGTATACCTCTCTCTGTCTTTCACTCGTTCTGAGCGTTAACCTCATTATAAAAAAGAATCAGCGCATCAATTTCGATTTTTTGTCAACGCCGCTCATATTCACTTTAAACTAATGCCCTAGACGAAGGCATGAATGTATTTCTCCCTGTGCTGTCTCTCTTCACCAGCAACCTATAAAAATAACTCGTTACATGCATGCCACACCGATTAACTGAAACGGGATTGTACTAGAATTCACTCTCCTTTGACTGTCTTACCTGTCTAGGTAGTAGGAAATATATTTCACCAATGCATTTTCGGCTTATGATATAACGGTGCTTCGTTGGTGTGACCTATTTGTCGAATGGGATGTCGGGTGTCTACTTAGAAATTCGAAATAGCCTTATATGGTAATAAACATTGTGTGGAATTAAGTACGGTCAGATACGGTACCTGCCACTGGACGGAGATACCTTACCCATTATTACGTCACATCTATTTTTAGCTCTTTTTGATATGCGAATGCGTAGGATGTTTGTAAAAATATTTCTGTCGATATCAGTCTTTTCGGCAACATGTGAAAAAAAAAATGATATATACATACGTCACTATGTGTACATGTATATCTGTGTGCGTATACACCAATGTACGTGGTGCGTGAGTACATGTGTACGTACTTGATGGGAATACGCTTGTACGTGTATATATGTAGGTATACGCGCCTGTGAAACAGAGTAGCCGTACCTCTGTGTATACATGCATGTGCACGTAAGTACGCGTGTGTATGCATTGGTATATAGTCATAGATATGTGCATGTGTACGTACGCATGTATTTTATGTGTATGCGTTTGTGTGTATGCATATGTGCATATGTGTGTATGTGAATTAAATCTTTTATTTTTCAGTGTTTATACATAGGGGGCGCTGAATATATGTGGGTATAAACATGGAAAATGAACACAAATGCATACACTCAACTGGCAAAGTCAGATGGGGCTGTGGAATACACCGACTGCATCTCTGCAGAGGGGTAAGACTCCCTCAACGAGGGTCCTGGATATAACACGAAAATATCTAATGGTGAGGCTCCAGTAATGCTGAAGCTTTGGGGAATGTGGTGTACCCATTCATTGCCATCGCTCCCATGTCCACTCTGGCCTAGTAAATCCGAAGAAGATATCATTTAGAGAAAAAGGAGTTGAATTAAAGTCAAAATCTAGTCTTAAAATCAAATTTCTAAGTTAGAGAAAAAGAAAAACTTTTTAAAAAGAAGATAGTCGAAATATTATCCCGAAAACAAATTCGTTTTCTACAGAAAAAGAAAACATTTTAAAAAAGTGAATTAATTAAAATCAAAATGTAGGCATGAAAACAAATTCCAAAATTTAAGAAATGTTATTATGAATATAGCAATATAAATTCCAGAAAATAGGAACCTGAATATTTTTCACCTTTTTTTAATGCATAATTTTTTATACCGGCTCATTAACATAATGGTTTTGTGTGTTTGCCAATGGTCCAGAAGACCAGGGTTCAATCCCAGGTCGAGTTATACCAAATACTCAAAAAATGTTACTTGATGCCTCCTTGCTTAACAATCAGTATTATAAGGTACATATCAAGGGTAAAGTGAAACAATCCTGGAAAAGGAGTAGCACCCTCCTCTACACCTTGGTGTGGTAAGTATTAAAAGGGAAGCCATCAGGTCGCTCTTGGCTACGGTCGCCCGACTAAAAAAATTTTTTTTCAAAATAATGCCAGTTGATGAAGCAAAGGATTATGTAATATTTGTAATAAAGGATCAAAATTTTATTCACAATTAAAAACCTTTAAAAATATAATATAATTAGGCATTTTGATTAATTATTTAAATTTTTTTTTTTTTTCTTTAGTTATAAATTGTATACTAGCTAAAAACTGAGTTTGGAGTTGCAAGTTTTCGAGTTGGAAAGGTCCAAACGGATAAACCTTGCTTTGCATATACACGTGTCAGTTGATATTAAAGATAAACATTTGGGTGAATGTCAGCTGATTTTTAGAATGACGTGGCGCTAAAAAGTTTTAGTGATTATGAGTCATTAACAGATTAGTTAAAAAAATAATTAGAAGAAAATATATAAGAAGATTTCTAAGATGTGGAGTCAGTCAGAGTTCCAGTGTGAGTCATTTCCAGCCGGAGACAGAGTGAGGCAGTTGGAGACGACAGACGACAGGCGGCCCATTAGGGTTAGGTCGGGTCAGTTTGCAGAAGAAGAATTAAAGTCGTTGGTTGTCCGTCTCGTCTGCCACAGGTAAAAGTTTCGGTCTATTTAGTAAACATAAGTAATTCTTTTGCCCATCTCTCTCGTTTCGACTGGGCAATAATTTGAATTATTAGTATTTGATAGCAATACTTGAAACCATTTAACTGTGTGCAAACAAATGAGCTTTGGCTCGTTTTAAAAATGTTATCTACAAACTATTCTCGTAAAAACATGTTGGTGAACAGGATTCGGCATTAAATTACTATCAAAGTGGATATACCACTAAGCTCAATAATCTAACCAGTATATATATATTTACCCAACTCCTCCGCACGAGCAGAATGCGACGCAAGGTAAATTTTTTAAGCAGAGTTTAAAGGGTTTGAATTCTAAGTTTTCCTTCTCCAAGAACAGTTGCCATAATTGTTAAAGAACCAAGTCTGTTCTACTATTTATCCAAAGCCGGGGGTAGAATACTTGGATTCATAACTTTCTCGTGAGTGTTAGCGCATTGTTAAATGTAAACAGCATGGTCAAGGATTTGAACTCAATTTGCCGTGTCCATTTCCTATAATGGTAAGATATAACACTACAAATGCCTCCATTATAGCACATTCCCAAATCTTATTACCAGTTAATAATCAATTTCTTGAAAAATCATTTTTTCAAACTACATTTAAATCAGTAAATATCCAGAAGTATCATTTAGTGTTCTAGTTCGCCATCAGTGAAGGGCTAAGGCATTTTCTTACTCATTAAGTAAAATTCCGAAAAACCACTAAAAAAAAAAAGATAGAAAAAACCTATGCTTACCGAATTTAGTGGCTCATTATCAAAATCTCTGACAGACAGACAAATCATTTATATAGATAGGATTTAAGAAAAATTCCACGTAAAAAGAAAAGAGGCTTAGGAGATATGAAACCAAATTGGGAACTCATATATATTGCAATGTTTTTATGTGTACTCGATGAGCCGAAAATATAGTACACCCGGAGAACAATTGGTCAAGTTATCTTAAGTCAGGGCCCGCTCTTTTCTTAGCTGGATAATGTATCCCTTATACTAGTTTAACAACGTTCACCAGCAGCAATGCATACACCGAATAATTTGATCGGAAACAATAAATTAAGACCTGTAATGATCTTTAAGTCAAAGTGTTTCATCACATCGAGAAATAAAATTACCCTTTCCAAAAAAAAAAAAAAAAGACTCAAATGAATTATCAATTTCAAGAATAACTTTTTTCCTATTTTTGCCCAAAAATCTTGTGGGTAAGGGACCAGCTATCCCTTGTGCAATTGGTAGAAGTCCAGTATTCAATACGAACAGCCCGAATATATTTTACTGTTACTTCAACAACTAAACCGATATATCAGTTCCGAATTTCACGAACGATAACGACGTATAATCCTCAAAGGAATTCATGTCTGACATACAAGTATGTAATTAAAAAAATTGTAATGTATAAAAAAATGTATACTCTATACACATATAAAATTAATACTCACGTGAAAACACATTGCGGCGGGGGGTGCTCTAGTGTTGTGGCTAACGTGCTGGACAGTGACATCGTAGTAAGCGAGTTCGAACTCCACTCACTCTGTAATATTCATTTTCGGACTTATATACTTGGGAAGGATGTGAACTCCCTAATCCACCACCCACAGCCATGGATTAAATCGTATCACTGCTCTACTTCTACAAGGATTGCCATGGCTTTAAATAACATATGAAGGTTGATATACCATAAAACAAAGAAACCAAAACCGAAAACATATTTTATAGATAATTAATCATTACCAAAATATACAAAAAACGTCAGTCAAACTCAACCTCCTGTTATTTATATTCCGCATGCATGTTTTATTTATAATACATTTTAACATTAATCTTTTTTTACAATTATCCAGAAGACTCCTCTGCAACAATTTTAAATTACATTTTCTTACAGTAACTCGTTACAAACCTGTCTCTAATTCGTTCGGTTCCCCCAGCAAAGAAATTAGAGACAATATCAGATTAGAAAAAGCAATGAAGCCTATCGGGTCGTGTCCGACTTGTCGGAATTCATTTTAATAACCCAACATGACGGCCACTCCTTCTATAGTCAGGACGAACAGAAATTTCGGCCGGCTCCGCGTATCAATATCCGTCTCGGATTGAGAGAAAAAAAATTAAAATATTTTCCGATTGATCGGAAAACCGTTACGCAACGTTCAACAAGTCGATTTCTGATCCGATCTCAGTAAATGAGGGAGCTAATTTCATCTCTGCTGTCAGAGGGAAAAAGAACAAATTCAAAGAGAAACCGAACACTCAGAAACCAGCTGTAGCCGTCAAAAGGATATCAAACATTCACTAAACAGCAGTAGCAGCAGCAGCAGCATGCTCAACGAAGACGTGACCGATTACATAATCCAATACCAGCCAAGTAAATTATGCGATGATAACAAAAGTTATGCAATCCTATTTACCCAACCCCTCCGCTCGGGCAGGATATGACACAAGGTCAATTTTTTAAGCGGAGTTTAACAGGTTTCAATTCAGAGTTTTCCTTCTCCTAGACTAGTTGCCTCACCAAGGCTGAAGAACCTAGTCTGCCCTACTATTTACCCATAGCTGGAGGGAGAGTAATTGGATTCATACCTTTCCCAAGGGTATTAGTGCTATGTGAAATGCAATAAGTCTCGTCCAGGATTTGAACTCGTGTCGCCGTGTTCATTTCCTACGACGATAACCATTACAAAAGTAATGCCATAACATTTAACAACCATATACGATGACAGCTAACTACAATCTCTGTAGCCAAGTAAGCTGTGGTTGTAAATTACGCCGACTTCATTTCTGCAGCGGGGAAAAAAAACGAGTGTCCTGATAAGGACACTAAACAATCTGATGTAGTGACTCCGGTCCTGGAGTTCTTGGTAATGTAAAGTACCCCTTCATTGTTAGTACTCCCAGGTCCACTATGATCCGGAGTGGTAGCACCTGTTAGACTCCCTTGTATAGGTAAAAAAGAACTGCTTAACTGTTTCACTGTGTACAAAAAATCACTGATGCTAAATTGAATTGTTTGTTGTTATAACAATAGTTTAGACCATTTAACTGTTTGCCAATAAAACTATTGGTATCTGATTACAATACTTGAAGCCTTTTAAGTGTGTGCAAATAAATGGTTTATACTAAATAGAATTATTTGTATTAGATCGGAATACTTGAAACTGTTTAACTGAGCGCAAACCTTGAAGTATTGATATTACATAGAAATACATAGAACTTTTTGACTGTGCAAATGAATGAATTGTGTTGAATAGAATTATTAGTGTTAAATAACAATACTTGAAACCATTTAACTTAGTGCAGAGAATGGCAATACTTAATTGTGTGCTAACAAATTAGCTCTAACTAATCTAAAAATGAAATTGCTTCAAAACTATTCTCTTACACATCAGAGTTATATATATATATATATATATATATATATATATATAATTATCTAACTGCCAACAAAAAATGACTTATGCTAAATTTAATTATTAGTGTTACATAGGAAAAGTTGAAACCATTCAACTGTGTGCCAATAATTAATTAATATTAATTGAATTATTAGTGTTTCATGAGAAAACTTGAAACCACTCAACTGTGTGCAAGCAATTGATTAATATTAATAGAATTATTAGTGTTTGATAAGAATACTTGAAAATATTTCCCTGTGTGCAAACAAATGCACAGAAACGGATTTTCACCTGTTAAAGCCTTAAGCTAAATTAAATTTGAAGTTCTCTAAAAAAATGTTTGATTGATGATAATAATAATAATAAATGAGAGATAAATATTGGTTTCATTGAAATCTGCACTGGTGAAGACACACGTAGGAAATGATTATTTTCCTTGGTTATTATCAAAGTTGTAGCGAAAACTCATTCGGGAATGACTAATCACAACTTATTAATTGAATTATTAGTGTTTCATGAGAAAACTTGAAACCACTCAACTGTGTGCAAGCAATTGATTAATATTAATAGAATTATTAGTGTTTGATAAGAATACTTGAAAATATTTCAAAAAACTCATTCGGGAATGACTAATCACAACTTAATATGTCAAAATAAGGGGAAAGAAAATTTGTAAAAATGTTCTTTTTTTTTTGTATTTTTGAGAATTTTCTTTGTAGAATATTATGAGTTTTCGCAACATCTAAGGGAAGTTTGACAACAATAATCATAGCAAATGATTACTTCCTATATATTTGGTTTCTTCGTTAAATGGCATATCAACCTTCATCAGTTATTCAATGTCAAAGCCATCCTTTTCGAAGAATAGTAATGGTGCTATTTAACCGATAGCTGGAAGGATAAGGGGGTTCATGCCTTTTTCAAGGGTATTAGTTCGAAAGTGAATGTAATTGCACGAGTGGAGTTCGAACTTGCATATAACGATGTCGCAGTCTAGCACATTAGCCACTACGCCATGGCGTCCCCACCCTGCTCCACCGAAATAGCCAGAACATGACCCTTGCTAAATAAAGTTTACGAACAAAAACTCATTCATCAAGCAGCCAAACGACCAAAGAAACAATTTAATAACGTCGACACGTCTAATCATATACAACTTGCATTTCACATAGCACGAGAAAGGCATGAATCCAATGATTCTCATTCCAATTATAGCTAGATAGGGCAGTTTGAACTCGTTAACCTTTGTATGGCAACCAGTCAAAGAGAAGAAAATTTTTAATTCAAATCAGTTTAACTCAATTTAAAAAATAGCATTGTGGCACATCCTGCTCGTGGTGGAAATATATTCAACTTGTAAAGAATCAAAAGTTGGGTAATCTGTTTAAATATCCGTGATGGTTCGAGGTCCAACTGTTTTTCTTTTCTTTTCTTTTCTTTTCTTTTTCTCTTTTTTTACGATGAATAATTGACAAGTTATCATTGACTGAAAGAGTCTGACATCACAATTACGTGTGTGCGTTCGTCTCAGCCAATAACGTGGCTGTAAATAAACTTATTTTACAAATAGATTTAAGATCTGGAGAGCAAAATAAACGCTAATCAAGTACTCGGCTTATTTGATCATAAAAGGCACCTGTTATTTTTTTTCTAGAAGTCAGCATTCGAGAACACACAATGTAAAGCAAATGATACCCAATCATCAAAATTTGTTCAAATATTTACGACAAGTTTGAAAAAAGCAAATGAAGTGGCATAATTCTAGGGAACTTTTGGAGAGAGCAATTTATCCATCAAAATATTTGCAATTTATCCATCAAAATAAATACGCATGTGATAAGAAGGATACATGAACTGGTACAAAATGTAAGGGAGCAAATTCTCAGTTTCAAATTTTCTATGATTCAGTTTTTACTTTTGATAAGTTCCATTTTTTCCCATCATATTGTATTTCGTGGGTAAATTGCAATAGATTGTATTATAAATATTATTAAAACTGGCCCAGTCGGCTAAGGCTATAGAATACACCGACTGCGTCTCTGCAGAGAAATTAAACTCCCCCAACGAGTGTCCTGGATATGATAATAAGCAATCTGATGCTGGAGCTTTGAGGAATGATGAGTAACCCTTCATTGTCATCGCTCCCTGGTCCACTTTGGCTCGGAGAGGTAGCAGCTGATAACAAACAAATTACTTATGCCAAACTGAATTGTTTGAAATAGAACTGTTTGGTCATTTAACCACAACTAATGTTTAATTGAATTGTTAGTGCAATTGAATTGTTAGCAATACTTGAAAACATTAGACTGTGCGCAAACAAATGATTAAAAATAAATAGAATCAGAAATGAGTGAAACCATTTAACAGTGTGCACAAAAATGAGCTCGTTAAAAATGTTATCCACAGAATATGTTTAGAAATCATATATATTTAATATATATGTATAAAGTGGATTTGGTATTAAATTAGCTACAATGGTTGATATGCCATAAAACCCAACCCAACCAAATCACATATATTTAATATATATGTATAAAGAGGATTTGGCATTAAATTGCCTACAATGGTTGATATGCCATAGAACCCAACCAAACCAAATCATATATATTTAATGTATATGTATAAAGAGGATTTGGCATTAAATAACCAACAATGGTTGATATGCCATAAAACCCAACCAAACCAAATCATATATATCTAATATATATGTATAAAGAGGATTTGGCATTAAATAACCTTCAATGGTTGATATGCCATAAAACACAACCATACCAAATCGTATATATTCAATAGATATGTATAAAAAGGATTTGGCATTAAATAACCTTCAATGGTTGATATGCCATAAAACCCAACCATATTATTATAACAAAGAAAACAAACACAAAATGCAAAGTTTTATCACATTTAAAGAAATAGCAGATATAATTCCTGTTTGCTGAACAATCCGCTGTGAAACATTTTCTATGATTTTTCTATTTGTGTATACCGTCTGTCATCTCAGGTACATCATCCCCATGCCAATATGAATTGAAAAATCTATTTCTTCTTAAGTTATAAAGCAAAACAAATTTCCCCATGTTCTGCTGTGCGTATTCATTGTCCGTCATCTTAAGTCCACCCTCCACTACAATATGAATTGTCAAATCAATCCCTTTTCATGTCATGAAACAAAACAAATTCCTCGAATTTTGTTTTAAGAGTTAATATTCTATAATTCCCGTCACCCCTTACACTCAAATTGGTCATTATGTTCTTTTCAATAATGTTTTTGAAATGTATATAAAATTAGATTATTTCTACTTTTCAGATTTTTATCTCGACGTAAAAGCGACTGAAATATTAAAATACATTCTTTGTTAAGAAACACGGTCATGGGCGAGGGATAGATTACCAAGTTTTAGAAATTTATTTGCAACGAAAACTTTTCTACGCATGTCATAGAAAAGTATTTCACGGGTCACACGCGGCCCACGGGTTGCATATTAAAAACAAAAACTCCTGTTCTAAATTGTTTGGTGGGGAAAAGTAACAGTTTATTTTATATTTAATGCTATCTCCTAGTTGATTTTTTTTCACCATCGACGTCTGCCTGGAAGTTACTGGAGGGTGGTTTTGCTCACTCATTCTATTGTCTTCTCTGTTCATTATCGGCACTAGTTAACAATTATATATATATATATATATATATATGGGTTTCATGCTTTACACATTCGTCAGAGGGAAAGGTTTTTAAAAAAAGACCAATTAATATAATTAATTTTTTTGTTTTGGGGGTATTTCTATCCAATAATACCGCAAAATTTGGTCCACCATTAACTCACCAAGTGAGGTAGTAATAATCATAAACTTAGACGTTACATTGAAATTTAAAAAAGATAAATAATAATGAAATAATAAATAAATATATAATAAATAAAACAACATTTCAGCTTAGTTTATTCTGTCAGTGTTTTTTTTTTCTTTCTTTTGACGAGGCATTGCGGTAATGGTTGATTATTTTCAAGCAGTGCAAATGTTTCTAGTTTTCTCTTTTTTAAGGAATTTTTTCCCAGATATCAATTTGTGCATTATTTTTCATTTGCAAATTGTATCATCTGGGTTTTTTTCACACCGTCAGAATTATAGAATCGATATAAAAATAAAAGTATATACATATATATATAAGATTAGACCCCCAACGAGGCCATCTATTAGCCGTGAGTTGCGACTCGTTATGCTTCAGGATGGAACCCAGGTGGCTGTGCAATCCTTGACCCGGCAACCGAAAGGATCATGTGACTTACAATGTTCCATTTTGGTCCTTAATATGCTAGATGGCCAGCCAGAAATGTAATATAATGGCCGAGGGATTTCGTTTTATATATCTTGCCTTTGGGCTGAGTTAGGCTGAGAACCTTTCGGTAGTGCATGAGTTAGTTAAGTGCAAACATAAGCGCAGGTGTTCACTCGCGCGTGGAGCGGACGTGTCATTCAGAGATGTCACAATAAAAATCCAAGAGAGGGGATGGGACCAGGGATGTGAGTGACGTCACGCACCGGAAGCGTGGGCTGAGATTTGAGAAAAGTCAGTTAGTTGAGTTTTGCCGTCGGAAGAAGAAGGTTGACTTTCGCTTGCTCGCCGAGGCCTTGCGACAGGTGTTGCACTTGGGGTGGGGGACAGATGGAAAAGTCAGCATAGAAAGAATGTGTATCTCTCTCCTTATGTCAAAAAACCTTTTAACTATCGTCCACGCCTCTGGCAGGTCTTCAGAGCTACATCCCGTATCCTCACATAGCTGCTGAATGTATGTTCGTGCTGGTCGTCCGGCTCTTGCTCGGCTATATGTGGGGGTCCATAGGAGTACATCACTAATGAACTCTTCTCTGCTTCTTCAGCACTTCGCCAGGACTTATTCACTATTGCTCGCAACATTCTTGTGTAATTGCCGTCTAGCTTCTTCTCCAGCCGTTTAGTTAGCGTCCAAGTGGTTCATCCATACAGCAGTATCGACACGGCTGCTGCCTGGAAGAAACTGTTTCATTTTATCGGTCAGATCTGATTACCATATGATCGATAGCCTATCGATAGCTGTCCATGACTTTGTTCGCCGCGTGTCGATGTCTTTAATAAAAAGGTAATAAAAAGTTTCGTACCTGAACTAAGAAGTCGTAAGTGTTTTTTTGTATTTCGGGATTCCTATGTTATGTATATGTGCGTTATGAACATTCTATGTACATTTCACGTATTCATGTATCGATATGTTACAGAAAGGTCCGATCCAATCTAGTCAAGTCAAGCTGTGGCACTTAAATGATTGTCTTGAACATACTTTTTTTTAACAGCTTTTGAGGTAAACTGGAACCTAACTCTATTTTATCTTAAAATTGCTAGAAGGCAGTGGCTGAGCGTCATTTGCACTAAGATAGCAATACTTAAAAGCATTTAAACTGTGCGCACACAAATGATTAATTTTAATTAGATTATTTGCGTTAAATAGTCATACTTGCAACCATATAATAAATAAAATTATCAATGTCGAATAGGCATACTTGAAACCCTTTAACTCCATGTAAATAAATGATTAATATTAAATAAAATTACTTGAGTTAAGTCCTGAGTATGACACTAAACTGCATTTGTTGGTGAGGCTCCAGTTCTGAAGTTTTGGAAATGTGGAGTACTCCTTCATTAGCATTACTCTTTGACAAACTCTGACTTCGGACTGGTAGTACCTGTTAGGGCCCTTTGTATCGGTCCAAAAGAAATGTTCAATCATTTACTAAGGATTTTTATCAGTGAGTTGAAATCATACATCTGTTGTTCCATAGCCACAATTAACGCCATGTGCTAAATAGACATATAATGTTCATAACGATAGAACATATAAAGAACATAGGAATCTCGAAATTCGAAAACACGTGACGACTTCTTGTTCAGGTACGAATCCTTTTTATTAACTTTGAGTTAAAGGTTTCGACATAAGGAGGAGAGACACAATCTCGCTACGCCGTCTTATTCATTTGGCCCCTATCTCGTGCGGTACTCACGGGGCGCAAATTCGCCAGCTTCGGCGAGCTCGCAAAAGTCGAGCCTCCTCGTTCGGCGTCTAGTTTTCAACTCTCTAACTTTCTTTCAATTCTCACAAAGCTCTGCGCGCTTCTAGTGCGTGACGTTATTCGCACTCCGTCACACGTTTCGTCTCGGACTATTGTGACATCTCTGAGTGACACCTTCGTCCACCCGCGCGCGCCTGCGTTAACACCTGCATCAAGGTTTGCACCTAACTAACCCATGTGCTGAGCCGAAAGGTTCTCAGCCTAACTAGACTCAAAGGCATGAACCGAAATCCCTTGGCCATTACCTTACACTGTGTGCAAATTGTTTGTATTAGATATGAATACTTGATAAATAGAATTACTCATGTTAAAATAGCAATACTTGGAACTAATTTGATGTGTGCGAACAAATTATTAATATCTATTTGGTTTATTAGAGTAAGATATTGATATTTGAAATAATTTAACTGTGTGCAAACAAAGGATTAATATTAAATAGAATTATTAACGTCAAGTGAGATAGGAATATTTGATAGATAGAATTACTTATGTTAAATAGCAATACTTGAAAGGATTAAAGGTTTGGTTTCTTTGTTTAATGGCATATCAACCTTTGTAGGTTATTTAATGCCAAAGCCATTCTTCTAGAAGAACAGTAGAGGTACTATTTAACCTATAGCTGGGAGGACAAGGGGGTTCATACCTTTCCCAAGGGTATTTGTCGAAAGTGAACATAATAGTGCGACTGGAGTACGTACTTACTTACGACGATTCCGCAGTCCATCGCTTTAACCATTACACCACGACGACACCCCCCTTGAAATGATTTAAGTAAGTGCAAATAAATAAGCTCGAATTCAATTTAAAATGAAGTTACCTACAAAGTATTCACTTATCAACAAGTCTCGCCGCTAGCACGGATATCCCTGACCCTCTCTCGCCACTTTTCCCTATCGTCCACGCCTCTGGCAGGTCTTCAGAGCTACATCCCGTATCCTCACATAGCTGCTGAATGTATGTTCGTGCTGGTCGTCCGGCTCTTGCTCGACCATATGTGGGGGTCCATAGGAGTACATCACTTATGAACTCTTCTCTGCTTCTCCAGCAGTGTCCTGTGTGTCTTGTTCGTCTAGCTTGGATAGATTTCGTGATAGGAGGCAGGTGGCCGTATAGTTGGTGCTTTGTGGGGTGTTGTCGCCAGGACTTATTCAATATTGCTCGCAACATTCTTGTGTAATTGCCGTCTAGCTTCTTCTCCAGCCGTTTAGTTAGCGTCCAAGTGGTGCATCCATACAGCAGTATCGACACGGCCGCTGCCTGGAAGAAACTGTTTCATTTTATCGGTCAGGTCTGATTACCATATGATCGATAGCCTATCGATAGCTGCCCATGCCTTTGTTCGCCACGTGTCGATGTCTTTTTCGGTTGATGAGACACTGCTTCCTAGGTAGATGAATCTGTCTACCAGTTTCAGAGAGGTTCCGTCTAGTGTGGAAATGTCGCCTGCTTGATTAAAGCACCTATATTCAGTTTTGTGTGCATTCACTCATAAATTATATATATATATATATATATATAGGAGTAGCACCGTCCCTTGCGACTCGATGTAATAGCTAATGAAAAGGGAGGCTTCGTGTCGCCCTCGGCTATGGTTGCCGTCTTTACTTTATATAGACAAATAAACAGAAAAGCAGACTTTGGTATTAAATCACCATCAACAGTTGATATGCTATTAAAACAAGTAACCTAATCTTTTGTTAAGTTTTGATTTATGAGGTGCCCGTGGTGTAATGGTTATCGTTGTAGTAAATGAACACGACGACACGAGTTCAAATCCTGGACGAGACTCATTGCATTTCACATAGCACTAATATCCTTGGGAAAGGTATGAATCCAATTATTCTCCCTCCAGCTATGGGTAAATAGTAGGGCAGACTAGGTTCTTCAGCCTTGGTGAGGCATCTAGTCTAGGAGAAGGAAAACTCTGAATTAAAACCTGTTAAACTCCGCTTAAAAATTGACCTTGTGTCATATCCTGCCCGAGCAGAGGGGTTGGTAAATATGGATTTATGAGTTCGTTGCTATTTTAAAAAAAAAAGCTTCAAAAACAGCCGGGATTTAGCGGAGAGAACCAGATTCTCTCTCCCTCTCTCTCTCTCTCTCTCTCTCTCTTTCTCGGAGAATGTGAGCGTGCCATAATTTTCATTGTAATTTTTTAAAGCTAATACCTCAAAACTTTCATAAGCACAAAACCAGAGCTTTTCTATTGAAAATCTCTGTCCCGGGGGTGGGGGGTCAATAACAAATATAAGGAGATGAATTTTAAATTAGACGAAGAACTGTTGTGTGCCCTGAAAAATATGCCCAGGTAACACTATTATGATCTTATCAAGGTAACATATAAATAAGAAATCTTTACAGAAAAAAAATTGCCCAGTTGGCTGGGGCAGTAGAATACACCGACTGCTTCTCTGCAGAGGGGTAAGACCCCCCACCAACGAGTGTCCGGATTTGACACTAAGCAATCTGGTGGTGAGGTTTCAGTGATGCTGGAGCTTTGGGGAATGCAGAGTACCCCTTCATTGCCATTGCTCCCAGTTCCACTCTGGCACAGAATAGCAGCACCTGATAGGACCCAATCTATGGGTTAAATAGAACTAACTGCATACTAATGCTAAACTGAATTGTTTGAATTAGAACTGTTTGACTAAACTGAATAGCTTGAAATAGAAAGGTTTTCGACAATTAAACTGTGCTTACATTTAAACTGCGTGCTTATACTAAACTGAACTATTTGAAATGAAACTGTTTTTTGGCATTGAAACTGTACTTACACTAAATTGGTTTGTTTAATATAGAACTGTTTGGACATTTAACTGTGCGTAAACAAAATCTGTACTTATACTAAACTGAATTTGACTAAACTGAATAGCACGAAATAGAAATGGTTTTCACGAGTAAACTGTACTTACATTTAAACTGCGAGCTTATTCTAAACTGAATTGTTTGAAATGGAACTGTTTTTGACATTGAAACTGTATTTACACTAAACTGAATTGTTATATATATAACTGTTTTGACATTTTACTGAGTAAACAAAATCTGAACTTACGCTAAACTGAATTAGCTGAATTAGAACTGTTTGAATAAACTGAATACTTTGAAATAGAAATGTTTTTGACAATTAAACTGTGTACTCATGCTAAACTGAATTGTTTGATATAGAATTGATTATTTACATAAAAATGCATTTGGCGTTAAATAACCTACAAAGGTTGATATGCCATAAAACCCAGCTCATCAACCATTTACAGAAAAAATAGGGGCAACTATGGGAAGACGAAATTTACCTCCGTTTTTGCAATATTCTTCTGAAGCTCGCACTGTCGGGGTTACTGTGAACTGGTCCCGTGTTAAGTCCTGGCAGCAACACCCCACAAGACATCAAATGTACGGCCACCTGGCTCCTGTCACGAAAACTATCCAAGTTAGACGAACCAGACATGCAGGACACTGCTGGAGAAGCAGGGACGAACTCATAAGTGATGCACTCTTATGTACCCCCACATATGGCCGAGCAAAAGCAGGACGACTAGCACGAACATGCATTCAGCAACTATGAGAGGATACGGGATGTAGCCCAGAAGACCTGCCAGAGGCGATGAACGATGGGGAAAAGTAGCGAGAGAGGGTCAGGGATATCCGTGCTACCAGCACGACATGATGATGATGATATACAGGCAAATATATCAACATCTATTTCTGATTGTTTATTGTGATGAGCAATTGGCATCAAATAGTTAGGACTTTGCTGCGCTTTTTCTTTCTTTTTTTTTTTTTCTTCCAAAGATCTTGTATTTTCATTACCATAAATTCATCCCTGTAACACACATAAGTCTCCATCACTGCACCCCACTTTGCGTTTCTTTTGCCCCATTACTCTAGCTCCCTTCCCCATTAGGTAAAGTCCGGCTTATTTTCGGTCCCCTTAGAGACCGGAAAACAGTCGTCCTCCATTTTACAGACGAGAGGATGGGAGAGTAACCAAATGGGTTTTTCTTTTGTTCTATTTTACTTTTTCTTTCACCTATAATATACATCAAGTGTATATAAATCATTCCTTGTAAATAAAATTCATACATTTTTCATCCAGGGTTTTAAGTAGTGTTGTTCTCATATATTAAATGAGGTATTTTGGTGGTTGCGGCGTGCATGGTGAAGGATGAATGCCTTATCATATTGTATGAATGGATCAGTGAATGTGACTAGCTAAGGACCCTTAGTTTTATTGTCTACCATGACTGATCCAAATTTTAACGAATTCGATTAAAGCTTATATCTTTGAATTCTAATAATTTCCTTTTTAAATATTGAATTATTGATGTGAAAGTCATCGTTCAAGAACTGTGATAAGAAATAATGAATTTAACTAAAACAAAAATTAAATAGAACATATACTGTACAAAAAAATTTTCAAAAAATTATTTCTTTTTCACCGAGCGGGTGTTTTTGTGGTATAATGGTTAAAGCGATGGACTACAGTAACGTTGTAAGGTAGTTCAAAATCCACTAACGCATTTACATTCACTTTCAGATAAATACCCTTAGGAAAGGTATGAACCCCCTCATCCTCCCAACTGTGGGCTTAATAGTACCACTACTGTTCTTCTAGAAGGATGGCTTTGGCATGAAATAACCTACAAAGGTTGATATTCCATTAAACAAAGAACCCAAACTTCTTCTTTTTCACCCAATCAATACGCTTTGATTCACTCATATCCATTCCATATTTCCTCGGTAAGAAGAACATTTTATTGTGAAAAGAGATTACCGCAAATTGAGTTTTGCTAAAAATTATTTGTACGGAAAGCTAGAATCCCATTCGTATCAGCAATTGTTTATTTTTTTGTATTTAACCTTGAAAAAGGAAAATAAGAACGTTGACACGGTTTTTGAATGCACAATTAAGAAAACTCGAAGAAGTATTTTATTTTCAGTTATTGGCCCGGGAGACCGAGGTTCAAGCCCAGGTCGAGTCATACCAAAGACTCAAAAAATGGTACTTGATATCTCCTTGCTTAACTGCATTATAAGGTGTATATCAAGGGTTAAGTGGAGCAATCCAAGGAAAGGAGTAGCACCGTTCCCTACACCTCGGTGTAGTAGCTATTGAAAAAGGAACCTTTGGGTCGCCCTCGACTACGGTCGCCCTCAACTATGATCGCCAACTTTACTTGTTACTTTATAATTAACTTATTATTAAAATAGTCAAATAATGATACTTTTTAATTGCCTTTTTAATATTTTGATGTTTTACCTGGTCATAATCAATAAATCTTTCATTTCACCTAAAACGCTAATTTTTTTCCTTTTTTAAATTTTCTATTTTATTGCAAATATTTTTTTCCTTAAATTTTTTCGTAAGTATTCAACCCGAATTCGAAATTAAACAATGTTACCAATTGTCACCATAGGTTTCCATACTTTTTTTGTCTAACATCATTATGTTTAAAAATATTCAACAAAAAATAGTTCCCAGTTTAAAATCTACATTTTTCGATAAGCAAACGTATTCTCTATTTAATAAGATATTTAGATTTAGTCTGTGAGTGGGGAAATGTAAATAAAAATATGATGCAAACTTAAGGTTCCATTCCTATTAAACAGAACAAACATCGATTCAAAATTTTTCCCTAATATCCAAAAAAAAATTATATTTTCTATCAAATCATATTACTAAAACCTCTGAAAGCATTTCTTTTAATTTTAAATTCAATATTCACATTTAAAAGAATAATTTCTTTCAGCAGATCCTAATTTGATTTTTTTCTTTATGTCATGCACACCCTCAGACTTTGATCTTAGTATTATATACAAAAAGTATATGCTATATTATAACGATTAAATAGCGCCACGTACAGGGGGGACCTGGAATATTTTTATGAAATAATTGATGCATTATAAAATGCATTCACTTGTAAATAAACTCTGAAAATTTCATTAAAATTGGATGATTCCCAGATTTTTTGGTGTTTTTCTTTCAATCAGGGGTAATGACTTGTTACTGTACAAAAGGTCCATGATGTTAAAACACACACACACACACACACACACACACACACATACATACATATATACACTTTGATACTATTATAATGAGAGGTGTCCGTGGTGAAAAGGTTAACGTCGTTGGAAACGGTCAGGTCGACACGAGTTCAAATCCCGAACAAGGCTGCTTGCATTTCACATAGCACTAATGCCCTTGCGAAAGGTATTAATACAGTTATTCCCCCTCCATTTCTGTGTAAATAGTAGGATAGACAGGATCCTTTAACCTTGGTTAGGCAACCAGTCTAGGAGAAGTAATACTTTGAGTTCAATCCTGTTTAACTCCGCAAAAAACTGACCTTGTGTCTCATTCTACTCGTACGGAGGGGTTTGTAAATGTATTAGATATAATTAAATATGAATAATATTATTATTGATGTATTAACAAATAAAAAAATAATACTTCGGTTTCTTCTGGGACTGTTCTGTTAATAAAGTTTGAAGCGTTATACACAGATGAGAGTTAATAATTCGACAGGGTTTCGAATACGGTGACTGTATCCCGTTCAGAAGCGTCAGAAACTGCCCAACACAAAAGTGTAAGATATCAAATTCCAGTAGTAAGGCTCCATTTATTGAGATCAAGGAAATGAAAATACCCTTTCATTATTATTACTCCACGATCAAATTTGATCCGGAGTTGTACTATTCAGATCACATCTATTGGTCAAACAGGTATGTCTTAAAATTATTCGTATGAGATAGAAATACTTGGTACCATATAACTGTGTACTAATTATTATATTAAGAATAGTTACTTCAAGTTATAATTGTCTACTAAGGATTATTATTATTATTATTATTAGTTACTTGAAAGCATATAACTGTGTGCCAATTATTTGTATTAAGAATAGTTACTTGAAGCTATAATTGGTTACTAAGGATTATTATTATTAGTTACTGAAAGCATATAACTGTGTGCCAATTATTTGTATTAAGAATAGTTACTTGAAGCTATAATTGGTTACTAAGGATTATTATTATTAGTTACTGAAAGCATATAACTGTGTGCCAATTATTTGTATTAAGAATAGTTACTTGAAGCTATAATTGTTTACTAAGGATTATTATTATTATTAGTTACTTGAAAGCATATAACTGTGTGCCAATTATTTGTATTAAGAATAGTTACTTGAAGCTATAATTGGTTACTAAGGATTATTATTATTTGTTACTTGAAAGCATATAACTGTGTGCCAATTATTTGTATTATGAATAGATACTTGAAGCTATAATTGGTTACTAAGGATTATTATTATTATTAGTTACTTGAAAGCATATAACTGTGTGCCAATTATTTGTTTTGAGAATAGTTACTTGAAGCTATAATTGATTAATTAAAATTATTATTATAATTAGTTGCAGTAGTATCATGTACTTAAAACCATAAAGTTGCTCACTATCTTCGAACATGCATAATTAGGCAAAAATTATTAGTATTAAATAGGAATACTTGAAACTATATAATTGTATGCAAAAAATATCAATAGATAGGAATATCTACTTGAAACTGTGTAAAATTATTTGTATTTGATAAGAATACTTCAAAGCCTATAAATGTGTGCAAATATATTGTTATTTAGTTGAAGTTATTAATATATGAATATCTGTGGATTCTCTAATGCCAAAGCCATTCTTGTATAAGAGCAACAGTGGTACTATTTCGCCTATACTTGAGAAATAAAGGCGTTCACACCTTTTCCTAGGGTATTAGTCCGAAAGTGAACGTAATAGCGCGACTGGAGTTTGAAATCGCTTACTTCAAGGCCCCAGTCCAACAATTTCGGTCATTTCGCCATAGGGACGCTCCCACCCCCAATTAATTATTATTGAAGAGAAATGATTTCTTGAAACTATTCGTATAATTGCGTGTAAGTTATTAGCATTAGATAAGAATATTTTGCACTATGTAACTGTGTGCATACAAGTGATTATAATTATATGATAGGAATAGTTTTTAATAAAAAGACTGACATCGCCATTAAATAACCAAACACAGTTTGACATGCCGTGAGACCTACTAACCAATAAATAATCGGTATTTTATTACATATACGCTTGTGTATTTTATGAATTAATAAGCTCCTCTTGCACTTTGATTTAGACGCAGGACTTTGAATAATAACCTCTTTTAGTGTTTCTCCAACCTTTCCTGAATTTGAAGATTCGCTACAATGAATGACAGGTCGGCAATTTTCCTGAAATAGCAAGCGTTACATCTCGGTACGAACAATACGTCAGTCAAACCTTTGCTTTGTATCTATATTTAGATACGACTACTTCCCAAAATACATCTGGTTATTGAGCTTCAATGGAAATTGGATTGAGTGAGTGCAGAAGCGTAGAAAGGACGAATTAGATGGACCGAACAGAAAATGGAGAAAGAAGAGAAAAGACCGAGTGTGAAAAGCAGACGACAGTGCCGATCTGGGCGGGTGAGGACCACAACGAACGAGGAAGAAATCAACGAACGCGGAACGAATATTCGGCACTGTTTAGTGGAGTAACTTGGAACCTTGCGGAAGAGGTGTCTTCCGCCGAATTAGGTTTGACAGACATTAAACAAAAAAAAAAAAAAAAAAAAAATGAATAAATAAAAATAAATAACCATTCTCTTCATCAGTGCTTTCCTACTTTCACTCTTAGGTCTCCTCAGTCATCCTTCTTTATTCTCTCTCTCCAAGTCTTCCGTCTCTCATCTATCTCTCTCTCTAAATCTACAACCTCTTTTCAGTCTCTTTACTTCTTCATTCTCACCTCTCTCTCTCTCTCTCTCTCTCTCTTTTTATCACGGTGCAGTTATCACGCGGTCCGACTGAAACCTAAGGGGAAGTCTACATGCATCACCTGCTTGGAACTGTGGTATTATTACACAAGAAGTACAGAGAAGGTGATCGACATAGTTATGACACGCTGACAACCGAAGAACGAGTGAGGAGCTGGGCGCTGAACGACCAACGAAACAATCCGAGATGCAAGATAAGAGATCATAATGTAATAATAAATTTAAACTCCTGATAGATTGTATTTGTCGTATGTCCCCTAAAAAGTGCGCCTCAGGCGCCAGGCGATAAACATAACCCGTCCGGAGTGGGTTAGAGCTTGGAAAGATGGCCCCCTGAGGCTCGACGAGTATGCCTGCCGCATGACACGAATGCTTAGCGTCTTCAACACGCATGTCAGTCGGCCTTGACCGACGTGTCCACCAAGACCACACAAGCCTAACCGTGCAACAAGCTACACAGCCAATCAAAGTGTGGTTTGGTACTCCTGAAAAGTGTATATTACATTACTCCTCAATAAAGTGAGTTAAATACAATGAATTTTTTTTACACCAAAATTCACAATACATTGAATACAAATAATGTTTTCAAATAAAGGACTGCTAAAAGCTTTTGTCCAAATCAAAATACAAATATGAACAACCCTAAGAAAACCCGTAAAAAGAGCTTTCCACTTTATCATCAGGGCATATTATATCCGGACTGTTTGCCCTGGAAAAGGGTAAAACCCTTCAGAAAGGGGGTCTTCTGGCTATGACACTAAACTTCATCTAATGGTGAGGCTATAGTTCTGGAGAATTGGGGAATGTAGAATACTCCTTCATTGCTATGACTTCCAGGTCCACTCTGACTCGAAGCGGAATTAACTGTTAGAGTTCTATATATTGTTCAATGGAATTAATTTAAAAATTATATTTATTTGATAGGAATACTTGATGCCATATAACTGCAAATGATTTGTATCGATATTTGAAGCTATAATTGTTTACTAGGAAGTATTATTAGTTAGCTGAAGCCAAATAACTGTGTGCAAATCAATGGTTATTATTGAATAGAAATAATTACTTGAAACCATATGATTATAAGTATTAAGCAGAAATACTTGAAACTTTAGAACTGTGTATAAATGTTGGGGTGCCTCCCCTACAAATGGACTCGTCCTCATGTGACACATACCGGCTAAGCTCTCTTCTGCGCAGTCTCGGCGAGCCGTCACCAAGCTGAGGAGAGGTTTCTTCCAGCTATCGTTTATGTATGAACTATTTTCCTTCAATATATTTCTATCACTCATTTCCGAGTCGTGTTATCATTTGAACCTCCCCTTGACCATAACAATAAATTATTTGAATTAGTAATTCTACATATAATATATCTGTGGGCCAAAACTCTTAACGACTACACAAAAATGTAATTATAAATGTATAATGAACACGATTCCCTAACCTCAAGGCATAAAATAACCCCACAAAGGTTCGCACGCCGTTGAAATAAAAATTAAACAAAAAGAACTTTAAACATGTTATCGAAAGTTCACTTCCATGGTTCAAACTCCCATTTAATTGTTTGTTTCTTTATTTAATGCCATCTCAATTTTCGTAAGTTATTTAATGCCAAAACCCTTTTTGTAGAACACTAGTGATACTATTTAGCCAATAGCTGGGGAAAATAAAGGGTCTCGTCAAATTGGTTCGGTTTGGTTTCTTTGTTTTAATTGTATATCAACCATCATTGGTTATTTAATGCTAAAGCGTTCCTTGTAGAATAGTAGTGATGCTATTGATCTCATAGCTGTCGGGATAAGAAGGTTTGTACCTTTCCCAAGGGTATCAATGTGAAAGTGAACGTAATTATGAGTGTGGAATTCGAACTCTCTTACTATGATGTCATTGTGCAGAACGTTAGCCACTACATCACTGGAACTCTCCTTATTCTCAAATTGACTCAATAGTCATTGAAAAATAATGGAAACAAAATGAGGTTCCTGTTTAGCAGTATTCGTACATTGTAATTGGAACCCCCACAAAAAACTTAATCACTTTTGGAATTTTCAAAAACTAATATTCTAACACTAAAACTACAATTAGGGCTAATTATCGCAAAGACGTGCTTATAATTCGGATTTCCCCCCACCCACTCTCTCTCTCTCTCTCTCTCTCTCTCTCTCTCGTTCATAGATTCAGGTCCTCTAGACTGCATCCAGTGTTCGTGCAGAGCTAACGGTCAACACTTGTGCATTTATGTGTAGGAATACATAAAAGAACGTCGCTAATGAGTTCATCCTTTCTCCAGCGATGCCTAGCATGCTTTGTTCTCCGTGACAACTATAATCAGGTGGGAAAGGTCAAAGTCTACAAAAATGAAACATAAAGCCTCCGTAATCACTGTTAATTTGCTCCGGCTTGTCACTGGATAAAAGATTCTGATGGAGGAGAACATTGGAAACTACGGGATGCAACATGGTGGATGTGAAGCTAGGCGGATGAATCTAAAAGCCGGGTCACGACGCGTTTCACCTGATGCTGGGTGGAGGAACCTCATAAGTCAACAGCCAGGATCAAATAGTTCAGTCCAGAAATTAAGGCTATCTATTAGAGTTACTTCGATTGATAAGAAAAATAAAAACAGCTACCGAAGGATGACCATGGCTTATTCAAAAAGTGTCATTAGTACGAATATAAAATTTACAGATTATATCGGTAACTTTCCTTGAGCTATGCGATGATAGAAAAATTTATAATTGGTGAACTAGCATTAGATTTTTAAAGGTTTCTGTCATGTATTATCCCAGGACGAAGAGACTGAAATATACCTAGTGCAATCAAAATTAACGAAAGTGAATGTAAAATAATGTTTTTTCAGCAATGGATTGTTCGAAGCTTCGGTTCAAATCGAAATAAAGATATGAACAAGCCTAAAAAAAGAAAAAAAAACATAAGAAAGCTTTAAACCGTGTGCAGCCCAGTCAGCTTTAGTGTACCCCGACTGAATCTCTGCAGAGGGGTAAGACCCCGACCGCAACGAGTGTCAGAGTTATGACACTAAACTAAATTTGATGGTAAGGTTTCGATCCTTGGGCTCTGGGGAATGTGGAGTACTCCTTCATTACTATTACTTCCGGATTCACTCTGACCGGAAGTGTTAGTACCAGATAGGGTTCCATCTAAAGGTCAAATAGAAATGTTTTACCATTTACCTGCGCAAACAAACGAGTACTGTTAAATTGAATTGTTTGTGTCACTCAGCAAGAGCTGAAGTCATTTAACTGTGTGCAAATAAAATTATTGGTGTTTGATAGCAATACTTGAAACCATTTAATTACGTTCTACCAAATAGTTAATACTAGATAGAATTATTCGTGTTAGATAAGAATGTTGGAAACCGTTTAACTATGTGCAAAAATTGAATTATTCGTATTACAAAGCAATAATTGGAACCTGGACTGTGCAAATGAAGGAATATAGTTAAATAGAATTATTAGCGTCAAATAACAATACTTGAAACCATCTGTGTGCAAACAAATTATCTCTAAATTTTTAAAAATACGATACCTACAAACTATTCACTTTTAAATCATATATGGATAACCATTAAACTATGTGTATACAAATTACTGATATTAACTTAAATTGTTACATAGCAATATTTAAAACCATTTAACTGTGTGCAAATAAATAAACTCTACAAATTATCTTGCCCATCTGTTCGGGCTGTAGAATATACCGACTGCATCTCAGCAGAGAAGTAAGACACCCCCCCCAAAGAGTGTCCTGGATTGGACATGAAACAATCTGCGTACTTATGCTAAACTGAATTGTTTGAAATAGTACTGTTTATACGTATAAAAATGGATTTGGTATTAATAACTTACAATGGTTGATGTGCCATAAAACCAAACCAACTACTACAAACTACAAACTTGTTTACTAATCATATTCAAAATATGTATGCATAGATAAAATTTGGCATTAAATAACCTACAAGGGTGAATATGCGGTAAAACGCAACCTCCCAACCAACCAATTTAAACCATAGGTTAGCGTCAGTCTGTTTCTATGACTAAAACTCTCCTCTTTCGACTAATTGCCTTGACACCTTTCAGTCAATGTTAGCAATTGTTTTATACAAATAAATTCCGACGCGCGTAAGAAAGCAACCAGGGGGATATCAGTAATTATCGCAGTTAATTGCAGAGACCAGTCGTTGAAATTAATAGCTCAACAAAATCGAGAAGGTATTATTAATCTTTAACGTTGTTTTCGTTGTCTGGGTGATAAAGTCATTGCCACCCTTAAACTGCATCCTGTACCGAGAGGTAAAACCCCCAACCAAACAAATGTGGGTATTTTGAGTAAAAAAAAAGCACTAAACAGCACCTTGTGGTGAGGCTCCAGTTTTAGAGCTTTAGAGAGTGTCGAGTCGTGGCCGTCGCTATAATACTGGTATTATAGCGACGGCCACGGTCGAGTACGACTTCATTGCTATTACACCCAAGTCCACTCTGGTAGTAGATCTTGTTAGGGTCCCATCTATCGGTCAAATAAATCTGTTTAAAAAATTATTTATATTCAGTGGGAATACTTGATAACATATAACACTGTTATTTCTATTAGGAATAGTTACTCGAAGCTGTAATCCTATTTACCAACCCCTCTGCTCGGGCAGGATATGACACAAGGTCAATTTTTTAAGCGGAGTTTAACAGGTTTGAATTCAGAGTTGTCCTTCTCCTAGACTAGTTGCCTCACCAAGGCTGAAGAACCCAGTCTGTCCTACTATTTACCCATAGTTGGAGGGAGAATAATTGGATTCATACCTTTCCCAAGGGTATTAGTGCTATGTGAAATGCAATCAGTCTTGTCCAGGAATTGAACTCGTATCGCCGTGTTCATATCCTGGGACGATAACTATTACACCACGGGCACCTCGAAGCTGTAATTGTTTACTAAGGATTATTATTATTAGTTACTTGAAAGCATATAACTGTGTGCAAATTATTTGTATTAAGAATAGTTACTTGAAGCTATAATTGTTTAC
This sequence comes from Sepioteuthis lessoniana, assembly GCA_963585895.1. Taxonomy (NCBI): domain Eukaryota; kingdom Metazoa; phylum Mollusca; class Cephalopoda; order Myopsida; family Loliginidae; genus Sepioteuthis; species Sepioteuthis lessoniana. Next base: position 27,683,626 of record OY757945.1, on the reverse strand, counting down.
TAAGGATTATTATTATTAGTTACTTGGAAGCATATAACTGTGTGCCAATTATTTGTATTAAGAATAGTTACTTGAAGCTATAATTGTTTACTAAGGATTATTATTATTAGTTACTTGAAAGCAGGTAACTGTGTGCCAATTATTTGTATTAAGAATAGTTACTTGAACCTCTAATTGTTTATTAAGGATTATTATTATTATTAGTTGCTTGAAAGCATATAACTGTGTGCCAATTATTTGTATTAAGAATAGATACTTGAATCTTTATTTGTTCACTGAGCATAATTATTATTAGTCACTTTAAACAATATGATTGTGTGCTAAGAATTGACTATTATTACATTGAAATAACTATATGAAACTGTATGATTAGTATTAGATAGAAATTCTGGAAACTATGGATATAAAACTATGGATATAAAAAAAAAACTTTATATCATATAACTGCGTATAAACAAATTACTATGTCTACGTAAAAATAATTATTTGAAAACATGTAATTATTTGTATTACAGAGAAGTGTCTGAAGCCATATAACTGAGCACAAATAATTTATTCGGTAGAAATACATGAAACCATCTAATTGCGAGCAAATTATTTTTATTGAGAATATATAGCGATGGAGATATTATTAGGTTTATGTTGGTATTACGTTGGTTATGTTGGCATTACGTTTGGTTCGGTTGGTATTACGTTGGTTATGTTGGTGTTACGTTGGTTATGTTAGTGTTACGTTGGTAGTTATCCCCTCGCTAAATGTTGATGGAAAATAAAAGGTAGCGGAGAAAAATGAAGACACCGTTAGGTTTTATATGAAGGTTTTAATGGCAGCATGAAGAAAGGGTTTACGCAAGTCTCGTAGGAAGGAAAGAAGGAAGGAAGTTGTTATAGAGTATCATCAAATTCATATTCAATTAGGAACCCTTGATCTAAAAGAATAGACGCAAGGGGTCCATAAATTTGATGGCTCTCCTCATGGTGGTATGATGCTGCTGCCGCTATTGAAGAACAGACAGTAAGACGTCTCCTTATTGGAGAGTTCTGAGGAAGAGAAAGGGTTTTGGCAGCTTTCCCCAATTTTTGGTGCCGCTCGGAAAGATGATCCGGGCTGAATAGGATAAGTCATCCTAATTGGGTGAAAATGTTCGGCGACCCTAACAGTCAAATTAAATTACGCGCCAAACAAAAATATGAAGTTCTTTCTGCTACAAATAGTTACTTGAAGTTGTTTTCAACGGATCGCTGATACTAGTTATTTGATAATATAAAATTACTTAAAATACTTGAAACCATATAATTGGGTAAAATACTTGAAACTATATATTTGCTTAAAATACTTGAACCCTTATAATTGCTAAAAATATTTGAGCCCATAGAATTACTTAAAATGATTAAAACTACATATTTTTGTACAAATTATAAGATTTAGGTGAGAGAACTTGAAACCATATAATTGTATTCAAATTATTTGAATTAAGAATAGATACTTGAAGCTATAATTGTTTATATACCATTATAATAATTATTTGTTACTTGAAACCGTGCAATTTATATAAATACTTGAAACCATACAATGTTTACAAATTACTCTATGTACATAGGAAAAGTTGAAATTATATAATTGTGTGCAGATAATAATAATAATAATAATAGACTTGCTGTCACTCAATCTCCAGTGAAAGACCATCAGCTAACACTGATGTGAAAAACTCTAATGAGTATTAATGATAATAATAATAATCTACCGAATAATGAACTTTGCCATCTCGACGGACCGCTGAGCGAAAATCAAAGTAAACGAACAGAGGCAAGTATTTGGACCTTGTCAGAAAAGTAAAAAGTTATGGAACATAAAAGTGACAATGATACCAGTTATAATTGGTGCACTCGGAACGGTCCAAGGAGCTTGATAAGAGGACTGGAAGAGTCGGAAATCGGAGAATTAATCGAGACCATCCAGTATTACAAAGGTCGGCCAGAATACTGTGAAGAGTTTTGAAGACTTAAGGAAACTAGCTGTCTCTCCGACTCGTGAAAGATCATCAACTAACGCTGGTGTGAAAAACCCACCAGGCGTAATAATAATAATGATAATAATATTATATTATAATAATAATAATAATAATAATAATAATAATAATAATCAAACATTATCTGAGTGTCATAAATATCTGGCGGCCGATATAGATACGACACGGTGACAACCGAAGAACAAGTGTTTTGTGTTGTTTACGGCGAAAACACAAATGACTTAAAGGATAAAAAAATCAATTCCCACTTGAAAAAGTGATTATGTCAGTAAACAGGTGTGAGACGGTCATGTGATTTTGCACCTGAACAGATATTAATGTTGAAGTAGACCAGACTACTTCAACCCTCGGCCCCAGCTCTTTTATCGCAAAAATCACACGTACACACACACACACACACACACACATATATATATAGGGTGAGGCAAAAGCACCCTCCACATTTTAAACTGCTACCTGTATGACACAAATGAACGTAGGCAAGTGGTAATGGTAGCTCCATCTAACAAATATCTTTTGCTTTGAATTTTTAAAAAATACAATTAGAAACAATCATGATTTGGATCGGTGCACATCATGTGTTTGCTGTTCAAATATTTCGAGCTCATTTGATGTTGCGTCAAAATGATGCTGTTGCGAATAGAAACTCGATACGGCTATGGGTTGAAAATTATTGGAGATGATCGTGGTCTAATAGTTATCGTGGTAGGAAATAGACACGGTGACTCGGGTTCAAGCACTGTGTGAGGCTGTTTGCATTTCACTTGGGAACGATATGAATCCAACTATTCTTCTTCCTACTAAGGGTAAATAGTAGGGCAGACTTTTCTTTTTAAACTTGGCGTAGAAACCAGACTAAGAGAAGAAAAACTCTAAATTTGAATCGGCTAAACTCTGCTTAAAATTGACCTTGTGTCACATCCTGCTCGTGCGGAGGGGTTTGGTAAATGTATACATTCGAAATTGAAAAAAAAAATTAAATAAAATATTGCTCATTATAAAGAAATATTGTTTGATAACCTAAGTTTGTTTTTTATTTTGTTTTGTTTTTTGTATTTTAGGGCTATGATCTGTAAAAACAAATAAGTTAATCTTTTCAGAGATATGTTATTTAAACTGTTTGCATTTTATATGGTGATAATTCTCTTGAGAAAGGCATGATTTCAACTGTTCCTCGCCTTCTGAGGATAGACTGGGCTTTTTAAGCTCGGTATACCAACCATTCTTGGAGATGGAAAAAACAGTTGATTTTGCTTAAAAATTAAACTTGGGTTGCACCCTGATCGTGGCGAATGGATTGGGTAAATACATTCATTTTGCTTGCTGTATATATATATATATATATATATATATATAGAGAGAGAGAGAGAGAGAGAGAGAGAGAGAGAGAGGACAGATAGACAGATAGATAGACAGACAGGATGGTTCAGCAAAATTATTTCGTAATCTAATAACTTGATCAATTCTCGGTCTCCTCTTGTCCTAGACAAGCAAACCTTCACAAGTGATTTCGAATCTTATTGGATGCCCCATTCATTCGGTTATCTATCATAAAAGCAAAAAGCTTAGTAAATAACTGGGCACCTTGGGTCGTGTAATGGTTAGCAAGCTAAACTAGGAAACCTTTATAAATGAGTTCGAGTCTCATTGGGTGCCCCATTTATACGGCCTTGTGCCATGTTGAAGCAAAAGGCTTAGTGAATTACAATTCCATCAATTCTTGTTCAAATGATCTGAAATTTTTACAATACGTAAAAAAAAAAACAACTCAAAATTCAGTGCTTAATGTTTAAAATCGGTTTCTTTTTTTTTTTTTTTTTTTTTTTTTTTGGTTTCTCTGGTTTTTGTTTGTTAGGTTGGTTGGTTGGTCGGGCAATATAATATTAAACTAAAAATTTTACATCTCAAATCATACAAATTTTTCTTGAAACATTCTTTTTTAGGCTATGTTTTTATTTGTTTTTGTTTTGTTTTTCAATGGGCTTGTTTTTATAACGATATTTTATCACATATTTTGATTAATTAGATATTTAAAAACAAGAAAAAAAACATTGATAATTATTTTTTAGTTGTAAATGTGAACTTATACGGTCATTAGAAGGGTACCTGTACTGACGTAAAAATAGGGAGGCCGCTGCGTCTTCTTTTTTTTTTTAATGTAGTGTTTGGTGGGGGTTTCAACGCTGTCGGCAACACCTTATTAATGTGTCTGCCATGGTCACCCACTCCTCGACTTACCCATCACTCAGCCTGCCAGACCCGAACAAAGAAATCTGGCTCTGGGGGTTTGTAGGGGTTGGGGAGGGTTATGTTCAAACAGACAGACAGCCTGGCACGCTAGGAAAAACCCTGGAGTGGATTAGAAACAACAAACCTACGCGGCTGGCGAGAACAGCAGTAGCAGCAGCAGCAGCAACAGACAAAAATGAGGGGCTCAAAGTGCAGGGTAAACACAGCGATGGGAAGAGAGGGAGAAGAAATATAGGGCATTTTGAAAATGGCAGATTTGGAAAAAAAGAGACCGGTCGGCTGTAAAAACAAAAAATAAAAATAGTTTTATGTGGACGAAACGTGATAGCCACAAAGCAAATGGGTTCTAGTTTATTTTTAGAAACCCTGCTCTAAAAATACCTGGGGCTCGGTTTGTTAACGACTTGCTAACCCACATCTATTTTGTCGATGATCCATTCAGTTCTCCAACTGACGGTGAAGCTCGCTGTTTTTCTTCCATTTTGTTTTTCCTCTCAAAATAGTGTTCTTTTATTTTATTAAGTCAAGAAATACTCCGTTACAAACATGTTTCAAGTTTGTTTTTTTGATCCTAGGAAGAAACTAATATTTTCCAATAGTTGATGCCTAAAATAAATAGAAAATACCAATTTTTATTTTCAAATTTTGATTTTCTGCTTTGGATAACACTACGTAAAAATATTTTTATTTTTTCTTGTTCCCGAGCACAAAGTGTTACTTTCCAACTACAAATGCGATTGCTAATTCAAACTTTACTTTTGTGACATGATAATAAAATTTTCAGATTTGCCTATTTTCCAGAATATTCCTGATAGATTCAATGCTGAGTAACTGATAGAAAAATTTCTAGAACTTACTAAACACTTTTGTTCATGATTTCTTATATGATGAATATAGGTACATGTAAATTAAGTAATTAACGGGCCATTACCCTAATCAGTTGTGCGTTCACCAATGATCCGGAAGCCCAGGGTTCAATCCCAGGTCGAGTCATACCAAAGACTCAAAAAATGGTACGTGATGCCGACTTGCTTAACACTCAGCATTATAAGGTAAGGATCAAAGGTAAAGTGGAGTAATCCAGGGAATGGAGTAGCACCCTTCCTACACCTCGGTGTAGAAACAATTGAAAAGGGAGCCTTCGGTTCCCCCTCGACCACGGTCGCCATAAATATAAATTGATTTATATGTTGTTTTAATTTGACCTTATATAAATGGAAATATGGACATTTGCTTGTGTTAACACAGAAAATTTCTCTTCTTAATGAAATTCTTGTACCTCGGAAGTAGCATCTCATCTAATAAAAATGACATCAAAATGCGACTAGCAAAGGCTTGGAGTGCAATCGATAGGTTATCGATCAAACTTATCTGATAAAAAAAAAACGCAATTTCTTTCCAAGTAGCGGAAGTTTGAATCTACAATGTGGATGCACCACATGGACGCTGAGGAAGCGTATAGAGAAAAAGCTAGACAGTAATTGCACAAGAATGCTTCGAGTTAATCCTGGAAGCACCATATCTCAAAATACCACCTGTACGGCCACCAACCTCCAATCTCAAAGATCACCCAAATTAGACGAACAAGTCATGCAGGACACTGCTGGAGAAGTAAGGACGAACTCATAAGTGGCGTTCTCCTATGGACCCCGTAACTTATCTACAACAGCTCTGTACAGACAGAGGATGTAGTCTAGAAGGCCTGTTGGAATCAATGGATGATAGAGACGAATGGCATTAGAGAGTCAGGGAATTCCATGCTAGCAGCATGACATGATGATGATGATGATGATGACTTGAAAATTGTTTAATTTTTAAATTTCGTTATCCAAAAGCAAAATTTGATGAGAATAATGGCCATTTTCAGAACTTTTAAAACAAAATCAATTAAGAAATAACCCATACTATTCAAGAACATTTTTCTGACTTCGTGTTATCTGGGGTAGGAAAGCAAAGTCTGAATGGAATGATGGCCATTTTTTAAATTTTTACAGCGTAAGCAAACCAGAAATAACCCATACTATTCAAGAACAAAAATTGTCTTACGGAGTGGAATTTTAAAAAAGAAAAGAAAAGAAAAGAAATAATCTTAATCTTCACTGAGCTGTGATCATTACATAAAATACTTATCTTGGTAGAGGATTATTACCTTCGTAGATTTTTACAAGTATAGCTGGGTTTTTTTTTTTTGTTTTTGTTTTTGTTTGGGGGGGGGGGCTGAGGTGACATATTTGACACTTCTCCAAAATATCCTACTAAGGAAAAGTCTGTGGTAATATAGAAAATGATTATAAAAAAATGTAATACTTATACTGGTCATCCAGATAAGATTAAGTTACAATCGTTTCCTTTTTCTTTTCTTTTTTTTATCGAAAAGTTAAACTTTATTTCCAAAAACAAAAATAATGTTACGTATTCAATGTAAACGTCCAGAATTGAACAAGAATTTGTGCTCCCAAAGTGGATATCTTGTTTCATATGGTTATCACCATAGAATGTTGATATTGTTACAATATTGGGTTAATACTGTTACTGTTGATAATATAGTAAATATTGTTACAATTGTTACAATATTGTTACAATACTGACATCGAAGTCACCAAGTATGGTCTTCTAATTTATTTAACCCGTGAAATATCATTGTAAAAGTTATATAGTATTTCCCGTTCGTTTCTAGAAGTTGGCAAATACACGTGCGTCCAGTGGGCCGGCAGAAGACCGAAAGAGTTATATTTTTAGGTGCCGAAAGTTAAACTTCGTCAGAATTGGAACTGTGGGATATTTCTATTTTTATTTTCACCGACAATAAGTCGTAAACCTCCATTTTCGTCGATGTTGTGCGACGGGAAAACTAAAGAAATAAATCGGGTGGGAAAAACGTTATGAGTGTAGGACGTAGTGGTACATATTTAGAAGTGTTGGAGGTAATGAATAAAAATAAAATATAGAAATGTAATACTTACATTCACCATCCTAATGATAGTGAGTTTCAATCATTATCTTTTTTTTTCTTTTTACTGAATTTTTTCATTTAAAAAATCATAAATTCAACTTCGTACAATTCTCTCACCGTCAATATTTCTTTAGTTTTTCCCTTCCGCAAACCACTGAGAAGATGGTGACTTACGGTCTGTTGCCGGTATATGGTAATGCAGAATGTGAGGTACCCGTAGTGTAATGGTTATCGTCGTATGAAATGGACACGGTGACACGATTTTAAATCCTGGACGAGACTGAATACATTTCACATAGCACTAATACCCTTGGGAAAGGTATGAATCCAATTATTCTCCCTCCAGCTATGGGTAAATGGTTGGGCAGACTAGGTTCTTCAGCCTTGGTGAGGCAACTGGTCTTGGAGAAGGAAAACTCTGAATTGAAACCTGTTAAACTCCGCTTAAAAATTGACCTAGTGTCATATCCTGCCCGAGCCGAGGGGTTGGTAAATATGATAAAGTATGGGGGAAATAAAATGTAACCATGGAAATATATATACTAAACGACTTTAGATTATTCTTATCAGGATAGTGATTATATATATATGTGTGTGCGTGTGTATGTGTGATTAAATAATAAAGATACATTTTGTCCATAATTTTATTAAGATCCTTTCAAGTTTCTCGATAATTGTCTTGGTTTCAGGTTGGAATTGGTGGAGGAGTTTACCAAAATTTTCCCGTGCGCTTTTGGACCTTTCATGGTGGTAAATAGGTCAATATTGCTTGTGTCTATTATTACACCAAGAAATGAAATTTTATTCTTGATATTGATGTCTTGTGTGAAATTAAGAACGGGATTATTTTGAAAGGTCTCTTGTATTATGTTGATTTCAGTGCTATTAGTGAGAAGGAGTATGTTGTCAGCGTACCTTAAATAAATTTTAGGTTTGTTGATGGTATCAAAAACCTTATTTTCAAAGTCTGACATGTAAAAAAATCAACCAACATTAATCCCTGCACCCTCAATTTCGATAGTGAATGCCCCTTCCGTTATAAAAGAACAATCATAAAAACACTTATTTCCAGAGCTAAACTACTATCTTCCTCTCGAACCATCTTCCTTAAAAAACAAAAATATATAAAACAAATACTTATTAATAATGGATTTCCCAACTACATTGTTGATACAGAAATTAAACATTTCACTAATAAAACTGAACCACATAACATACACAATACCCTAAACCTTAAACAATCAATAAACCTTTACTACAAAAACCAATTTCATAGTAATTATGATATAGATGAACACATGTTATTTACTTCAACAAATTTAAAACCTCCAGACTAATTATTCCAATAATTCTTTCGCCTCCACTGAACTTCTTGATAGGACGAACGTCGTGTATATGTTCAAATGTCCTTTAGGAAACTGTGTCTCTTACGAAAATAATACGTACGTCGGTCTTACCACTACAACTCTTTCAAGATGGCTTACTATGCACCTTAATGATTCTAGCACTGAAGCCTTACATCTTAAAGCCCATTCTATTCCCAAATCCAAATTTCGAAAAATTCTCCCTGAAAACACCACTATAATTGCACAAGAAATAAATAAGCTACGACTACAAATCCTAGAAGCCCTACATATAAAAACAAAAAAAAACTAGAATCAATAGAATTAATTTTGAAAATAGCGACAATGTTTTGAAATGCCTTTAGTTTTTTTTTGGTGGGGGAGGGTTTTTTTTTAATTCTGTATTTCTTGATAAAATTTTATTTCTGTTGATCGCGTTCTGTTTTTTTAAATCCGTTCTATATCATCAGCATCTCAATTTTATCCAACTTTAAATTTACGTAATTTTATAATGTCATAAAAAAAACTTAAAGACTCTTTAAAAATACGCTTTACACACGCAAGCAACCCCTGATGGTGGCCTATGAAAGGTCCAAAAGTGCTCGGGAATATTTTGGTAAATTCATCCACCAATTCCAACCTGAAACCAAGACACCTATCAGAAAACTTGAAAGGATCCTAATTAAATTATATAGACAAAATGTGTCTATTATTTAATAAAAAATGCTCAAATGAAAGACTGCAGCCCAACTACACACACACACACACACACACACACACATATATGGATATATATATATATTACCACAGAAATTTTCTTATATATATATATATATACAAAGTTATATCAGATTAACGAAGTTTTTAGTTCAGCTACATAACGAGAATCTCTAAGTCAAACATATCAATTTTTTAAAAGCTTATTGGTAAAGTGTTCGCCAATGGTCCGGGAGCCCAGGTTCAAACCTAGGTCGAATCATACCAAAGACTCAAAAAATGACACTTGATGCCTCCTTCCTTAACGCTCAGCATTATAAGGTACGGATCAAGGGAAAGGCATAACGTCCCCAACACCACATTGTAGTAGCAATTGAAAAGGGAGCCTTCGGGCTCCCTCGACAACGGTCAACCTTGCTATATATATATATATATATATATTGTTCTTTTTTTAAATGATTTTTATATTTACCTCAGAGATTCTCGTTAAATTACTAAACTTATTTTTCTGGAATAATTAAGACGTTAAAATATAAAGACATTGAATGTTGTTGGGATTATCAATTAATGAAGTTTAAATAAAAAAAACAACAACAAATAATGAAATACTAAGATAAACAATAAAACAAATAATAAAACGGGGAAATCAAATCAAATAAAAATATCCCACTATTCAACTTCGACTAAAGTTTAACTTTCGGCACCTAAAAGTATAACTCAACCTCTTTCTATTTTCTGCCAGCCCACTGGACGCACGTGCGTTTTCAAACCTCTGTAAACGAACGGTCCATACTATAAAACTTTTAGAGCATTATTTTATGGGTCGAATAAAATAAACACATTCCTTAGAGAAAAGTCGTACACAGTGACTTCGACGTCAATATCCATGATAGTTACAATATGTTACAATGCTGACGTGATGATTATGTGAAACAAGATATCCTTTTTGGGAGTACACATTCTTGTTTGATTCGGGACGTGTATATTGAGTGTTTGACATTATTTTGGTTTTATTTATCAGCTTTTTTCGTGCTATAAGAAAATAAAATCGTCTTAACAGTTAGACAAGTTGAACCAATGTTCTTAAGATGTTTTTTACTGATTGAACGATTCTAGCAGAGTATCAGCCTATCTAGTGTTATTTTATTCGTAGAATTTAGGGACTTGCGCATGTTGCATATCTATATTTGGGGAAAGTCCCCGTGGTGTAGTGGCTAACGTTCTATACTGTGACAAAGAAGTAAACGAGTTCTAACTCCAGTCGCGCTATTATGTTCCCTTTCGGACAAATGTTTCATGCTGGTCTTTTTATATGGGTTTCTAAAACAGGATGTTCCAGCAGTGTAAACAAGCAAACAGCAGAAGTAGGTCAGGTGGGTTGACAGCCGGAATAATAACC
>OY757945.1:27537342-27672734 GCA_963585895.1 Sepioteuthis lessoniana | reverse complement strand
GATGTTGTTACATAAATATCTCCAGTCATTAGAAGTCAAATTGAGTCTTCTCAGAACTTACTAAAGAATATGAATATAAATAACAAGAATACGAATGTGATGACTGTCTTCATCTTTTTTTTTTCTTCTCTAAGTGAGTGTCTGTGTGAGAGTGTGAATGCGCGCCTTTTACTCGACCATATCAACGGTCAGATTTCGTGCGTATTTTTGTTGTTGTTGTTGTTGTTGTTGTTGTTGTTGTTGTTGTTTCATGTGTTATTCGGTACAGCCTTGTTGCGAGCCTATAAATCTTGTTCTTACACCCCACTCACGTTGCCATGACATTTTTGGCAACTGATGGCAATGCTACTATATATATCTACATTTCTTCTTCTTCTTCTTCTTCTTCTTCTTCTTCTTCTTCTTCTTCTTCTTCTTCTTTCAAATGAAGGGTTATCTAACACGATATTGCTACGATAACTGAGTCCAGACATAAATCCCACAGGAACCGCCTCCCACCAAAAATAAATAAATAGATAAATAAGAATAATACTCTGAGAAAAAAGCCTGTGACAAAAATTCTACATTTCAAGTACAATGTTGGAAGAAGGAATCCTCATGATTTAGAGATAAACGTGTTCGACCGAGACTTCGTTGTAAGCGAGTCCGATATCTAATGGCACTATAACGTTCAGGTGTGGGCAAACTGCGGCCGTTGGGTCACATGCAGCCCGCTGCACTGTTCTTTGCGACCCGCAGGACCCTCAATATAAAAAAAACACATGCACTTGAATCATGACGAAATTTTTCAGAAATGCCGGTAATATTCTTTTGATTTTAAAAGATCATTGATAATTCATAACTCAGTGATGCAGCTCTCCCACCAAAAAGTTTGCTTAACCCTGCCCTAGAGAAAAGCATGAACCCTCTTATCCAACTTCTGGCCATGGGTTTGATAGTGCCACCACTGTTCTACAATGATAACTTTATTTAATGGCGTATCAACCATCGTGGGTTATTAAATAACTCACGAAGATAGATATGCCATTAAAAAAGAAACCAAACCAAACAAAGTAGGGGAAAATCCTCTTGGTTAAATCAAAACACGGCAAAAAATGCAACCGATGATTGGATAATATGACTAAATCTTAATAACATTCCTCGTAGAACTTTTGTATCTAAATTGATAACCCTTTGTCTATGTCTGATATCTTTCTCAGGATATTGGTAGCAATTACAAATCTGATCTGAAATTCATTCCTTATCTGATAAATATTATTTATAGGTCCGAGAATATGTTGCAGTCTCCATTTGTAGTGGATTTAATATTAGGTTTTCGTTTGTTTTGGTTTGGGTTTATAGCACATCAACCATTGTGGGTTATTTTATACAGACAAACAGTTCTTTTTTAAACAATTCAGTTTATTATGAGTATAGTTTTTTTTTTTTACATACAGTTAAATGTCAAAACAGTTCTATTTTCAACAATTCAGTTTAGCATAAGCACACAGTTTCAATGTAAAAAACAACTCTATTTCAAACAAAAGGTAGCAAAAGTACACAGTTTACTTATACATTGACATATAAACAGTTCAGTTAAATTTCAAACACAGTTCTATTTCAAGCAATTCAGTTTGGCATAAGTACACGGTTTAGTTCTATTTAAGCCGTAGATAAGACCCTGTCAGGTGCTACCAATCCGGATCAGACTGGAACCTCACCATCAGATTGTTCAGTGTCATATCCAAGACATTTGTTTGGGAGGTCTTATCCCTCTGCAGAGAAACAGTCGATGTATTCTACAGTCCCAGCCGATTGGGCAATTAACATTAGGGTAAGGTTGTATTCTCCATATTCTAACATTGAGAATACAAGCTTGGTTAATTTGGTTTCTTCATTTAATGGCATGTCAACCTTCATGGGTTATTGAATGCCAAACCTATCCTTGTTGAAGGACAGTCATGGTACAATTAACCTATAGCTTAGTTGTAGTTGGAATGTGAACTTAATGACGTGACTGGAGTTCGAACTCACTTATCACGATGGTGCAGTTCAGAACTTTAGCCACTACGTCACGAGGAATCCCCCTCCGATTATAGCGGAGTTATTCTTGATGTAACATTTCTATTATTATGTGATGGTATTTTAAGATACGGCTGGTGTTCTCTAGATAAATGGTCATACTGTAGTAGTTATCAAATTTATGCATGACCCCAGAGTAAACATCTGATAAAGGTTTTGTTGGTCGCACAACTGTAGTTTTGTTTCAGCAACATGTATATATTTGCCTAAATTATAATTTTGCCCATTTATATGACCTTTAGAGTGTTCGCCAATGGTCATGGAGCCCGGGTTCAATCCCAGGTCGAGTAATGCCAAAGACTCAAAAAAATAGTATTTGATGCTTCCTTTCTTAACAATCAGCATTATGAGATACGGATCCAGGTGCATTCTGTGCTGAGAATATCTGATTAACGGCTCTTTTAAGGATCAATATTCAACATATGACTTTAGTGGTAGTAATGAATATAAAAACAATTCGTGCGATTCAATATGTTTTTATTGTTGATTTATTTGTTGGTTTTGGTTTTATGGCATATCAACCTTTGTAGGTTATTTAATGTAAAATCCATTTTTATACAAATAAAGTTTTATTTCAAACCATTCAGTTTAGCGTAATAACAGGCTGAATGTCAAAAACAGTTCTATTTCAAACAATTCAGTTTAGCATAAGTACACAGTTTATATCTCAAACCAGTTCAATTTCAAGCAATTCAGTTTAGCATAAGTACACAGTTTAGTTCTATCTGACACATAGATAGGACCCTATTAGGCGCTATCACTCCAGGCCAGAGCGGACCTTGGAGCGATGGCAATGAAGGGGTACACTGCATTCTCCAAAGCTCCTGCATTATTGGAACCTTACAATCAGATTGTTTAGTGTCATAAACAGGACACTAGTTGGGGGAGTCTTACCCCTCTGCAGAAAAGCAGTCGCCGTATTCTACAGCCTAAGCCGACTGGGCAAGACTGTTAAGGCTGGCTGCTTGTTTGGTTGGTTACTTTGTTTTACGGCGGATCAATACTTATTGGTTAAATTTCAAACAATTCAGTTTAGTATAGTTTTTGTTTACAAACATTTAAATGTTAAAAACAGTTCTATTTCAAGCTATTCAATTTATTATAAGTACACAGTTTAGTTCTATTTAACCCATTGATAGGACCCTATCAGGTGCTACCACACTAGGCCAGAGTGGATCAGAGTGCAATGGTAATAAAGGGGTACACCGCATCCCCCAAAGCTCCCATATTACTGGAACCTCACCATCAGATTGTTTAGTGTCATAAACAGGACACTTGTTGGAGGAGTCTTAGCCCTCTGCAGAGATGCAGTCGGTATATTTTACAGTCCCTGGTGACTGGGCAATCAAAATGTCTTATTGCCTGAGCAAAACAGTATAAAGAATAAATGAGACTTAAAAAGACTGAATGCAGGTATATATATATGCAAAAATCCTGTATGACACGAACGTACGTAAGAAGTTTCTTAGAACGAAGATGTTGTGATGGGTCTGTTGTTAGCGATAGTCTTCTTGATTGGTCACCGAGTGTCGCTAGCTGTATACAAAATCATAGAGAATATCTATATGTATTCACAAAAGGTTACTGTACTGTGTATTGTATACTAATGTGTATTATGGTATTGAATGCGCCGTTAGGTCCGCTGGCAACAGACGTCCATGTCCAAGATTTGGTTGAGTTGAGTTTTATGGCATATCAACTATTATTGGTTATTTATTTACCAAAATAGTGGGTAGAGTGTTCGCCAGGAGACCTTGGTTCAAACCCAGGTGGAGTCATACCAAAGACTTTAAAATGGTACTTGATAACCTCCTTGCTTAACACTCAGCAATATAAGGTACGTATCGAGGGTAAAGTGGAGCAATCCAGGGAAAGAAGTAGCGCCCTCCCCTACACTTCGGTGTAGTAGCAATTGAAAAGGGAGCCTTCCGGTTCCCCTCGACTACGGTCGCCAGCTTTACTTTACTTACTTATCTACCAAATCCTCTTTATACATATATATTAAATATATATGATTTAGTTTGGTTGGGTTTTATGGCATATCAACCATTGTGGGTTATTTAATGCCAGATCCTCTTTATACATATATATTAGATATATATGATTTAGTTTGGTTGGGTTTTATGGCATATCAACCATTGTAGGTTATTTAATGCCAAATCCTCTTAATACATATATATTAAATATATATGATTTAGTTTGGTTGGGTTTTATGGCATATCAACCATTGTGGGTTATTTAATGCCAGATTCTCTTTATACATATATATTAAATATATATGATTTAGTTTGGTTGGGTTTTATGGCATATCAACCATTGAGGGTTATTTAATGCCAGATCCTCTTTATACATATATATTAAATATATATGATTTAGTTTGGTTGGGTTTTATGGCATATCAACCATTGTGGGTTATTTAATGCCAGATCCTCTTTATACATATATATTAGATATATATGATTTAGTTTGGTTGGGTTTTATGGCATATCAACCATTGTGGGTTATTTAATGCCAAATCCTCGTTATACATATATATTAAATATATATGATTTGGTTTGGTTGGGTTTTATGGCATATCAACCATTGTAGGTCATTTAATGCCAGATCCTCTTTATACATATATATTAAATATATATGATTTAGTTTGGTTGGGTTTTATGGCATATCAACCATTGAGGGTTATTTAATGCCAGATCCTCTTTATACATATATATTAAATATATATGATTTAGTTTGGTTGGGTTTTATGGCATATCAACCATTGTGGGTTATTTAATGCCAAATCCTCTTTATACATATATATTAAATATATATGATTTGGTTTGGTTGGATTTTATGGCATATCGACCATTGTGGGTTATTAAATGCCAGATCCTCTTTTTACACATATATTAAATATGTAGGATTTGGTTTGGTTGGGTTTGATGGCATATCAACCATTGTGGGTTATTTGATACTAAATTCTCTTTATAAACATATATTAGATATATACGATTTTATTTGATTTTGGTTTATAGCATATCAACCATTGTAGGTTATTTAATGCCAAATCCTCTTTTTACACATATACTAAATGTATATGATTTGGTTTGGTTGGATTTTATTCCTTTACATGATTAGATTTGGTTGGGTTTCATGGCATATCAACAATAGTGGGTTATTTAATGCTATATCCTGCTTTTGGGTTTGTTTTTTTTTTCTTCTATAGTCGGATGTTGCATTGGAAAAAACAATACATAAAGAAATAAGGCTACAGAAAAAGGTGAATGAAGAAAATACCTTTATGATCTGTATGCTTGTATGTAAGAAGCTGAGAAAATAGTATGGAAGTTTGTCAGAGGCTTATATATTTTAAAAGAATTCTTCAACTTTTTGGTCGCGTGGAATCATTTAGCATGTCAGTATGCATGTATTTACCCAAACCCTCCGTCACGAACAGGATAAGACGTAAGGTAATTTTTGAGCGGAGAAAGCTGGTTTAAATTCAGAGTTTTCTTTCTCTTAGACTGGTTGCCTTACTAAAGCCAAGGAACTCTCGAACAATTTACTTATAGCTAGCGGTAGTAGAACAGATACATTCATACCTTTTCCAAGGGAGTATGAAGTAAAATGCAAACAGTCACTCTAAGAATTTAACTTGGGTCAATTTTTGTTTCCTACGATGTTAACTGTTGTGATGTATATATAGAAATAAGCTTATAGCATTGCAATTCTTCTGTAGCTGTATCAGTACTACTGTACAGTTGCACCGGATGGACTTTAACTAAGGAAAACTCTGGAGAAAAAGCCAGACGACGTGAACAAATCAGCAGTTATACGGTCACTTACCTCCCATCTCATGAAATAAGCAAGATAGACGAACAAAATATGCTGGGTACTGTTGAAGAAGCAAGGATGAACTCATAAGCAACGTTCTTCTGTGGACTCCTACCTGTGGACACAAAGTCTTGGCTGACCAACAAAGACTTTATAACATCAGATCGGTGCGGACAATGTAGACGATCTGCCAAGAGCGATGAACGATAGGGACGGATGGCGAGAGTATCAGAGGAATCTGTGCGGTCATCAGGACTTGATGATGGTGATAAACATTGTATTGTCGTGTTCAATGCTTGAAAATGTCTGCTATCAAAGAATGTCCAAGAGGGACAGAAATATGTCTTGCTACCAGACCATGCAGCATGAAAAGAGAAAGAAATTCATGCTTTTTTGTTTAAATATCTAGACGGATTTCCTAGGATAAGAAGTGATGAGGTTTTCTACCAGCTACGTGGAAATTGTGTCTGGAAAACGAACTAATCGCAGACAATCAGAATTATGATTTTTAAAAAAAGAAAAAAAAAAGAAAAAAACTTAAAAATAACGCAGCAAAATAAATACATGAAATTACCTCCCCCCCCCAATAAAACTCATTAAAGAACGAATAAGTGACTTTTGAGATGTCCATGCAATTCAAAAGCGCAAATACAAAGAACGATATTCTTTCTTTCTTTTTCCCTTTCTTTCTTTCTTTCTTTCTTTCTTTCTACCTTACTTAATTCCATTATTTGTGATTTACATTCTTTCTTTCTTTCTTTCTTTCTTTCTTACTTAATTCCTTTCTTTCTGCTTTTCATTCTTTTTCACTTTCTTTCTTTCTTTTTCATTTATTTTTCTACTTAACTTAATTCCTTCTTTTTCACTTTCTTAATTCTTTCTTTCTTTCTTTCTATCTTTCTTTCTTTCTTTCTTATTCCTCCTTTCTACCTTACTTAATTCCTTTCTTTCTGCTTTTCATTCTTTTTCTTTCTTTCTTTCTTTCTTTCTTTCTTAATTCCTTTCTTTCTGCTTTTCATTCTTTTTCTTTCTTTCTTTCTTTCTTTCTTTCTGCTTTTCATTCATTTTCCATTTCTTTCTTTCTTCATTCCTTTTGATTCGTCTTAGACAGGTAAACTAATCAGTCAAAAAAATTAACTGAGGAAAATTATTAAAACATAAAGAGTTAAAATTCATTTTTGAGAGATAAGCTTATTTGCCAAAATGAATTGAAAAATATCAATGAATATTCTTTTTTAATGAGGAATGTCAAAATCTATATAATCAATTGTTTTGCAACGTTTTGTTTTGGTTTGGAGAAAAACTGGTGACGAGTTAATCCCTCCAGAGGGCCGGAGGTCAGGAATGACAACTGCGTCAGCCTGAAAAACGAATTTAGACTGAGAATTTGAAAATTTCTATAAGTTGGCAAATTTCGTGACAATGTCAGGTGGAAGTAACCACCCACGAGAGGAATGCAGTTCGGTGATATATAGAAAGAGGTGGCACCTGTTCACTTAGTGTGAGAGAAGCTAATTAATGTAGATGAGAAAAGGAGTGGAACCAAATTTCCGATTTCTGATTAAGGAAGAAATTGATATTATCAGTAGGTGGAAAGCTTTGAATTTGATACCACTACCAACACCCCGAAAATGGGAACCGAATTACACTTAAGCAGAGATTTTTGGTCGCTAAGCAAATAGGTGGGGAGAAGCCACCGGAGACGCCACCAGATTGAAAAGACTTCCTGAGCCTAGACTTTGTAACATCCTCTAATTAACGGAGAAAGAAGAAAAAAGGACGTGAGAAGGCACCAGATACGATACTTTCAGAAAACTTTTCTTTCTTTCTTTCTTTTCTTCTTTCTTTCTTTCTTTCTTTCTTTCCTTCTTTCTCCCTTTGGGTTCTTGTTCTTTTTTGTGTAACTTACGGTGGTGATTGACTAGACGGGGCGACTTTGATCAACCTCTTTCTTTTTTCTTTCTTTATCTTTTTCTTTCTTTATCTTTTTCTTTTCTTTTTTTTTGGGGGGTCTGCCTCTCTCTCTCTCTCTCTCTCACACACACACACACACACACTCACACATACACACACATACTCTTTATTTCTATCTGTTTTTCTGCCTTTCATTTTTTTCTTTCTATCCACTGGCCCAGTCGGCTTGGACTGTAGAAGACAGGGACTGAATCTTTGCAGAGGGGAAGACTTCCCCAACGAGTGTCCCGAATAGGACGCTAAACAGTTGGATGATGAGGCTCCAGTAATGCTGGAGCTTTGGGGAAAGAGGAGTAAACCTTTATTGCCATTGCTCCCAGGTCCACTCTGGTCCGGAGTGCCAGCACTTTACAGGGTCCTATCTACGGGTGAAAAAGAACTGTTTGACATTTAAACTGAGCGCAAACAATGGCTTATGCTAAACTGAATTGCTTGAAGTAGAACTGCTTTATTATTTAACTGTGCGTAAACAAATGAATGAAGTTTAATTGAATTGTTGGTGATACATAACAATACTTGGAACCGTTTAATTTTGTTGACTTATGCTGAATTTAATTGATAGAAATAGAGCTGTTTGATCATTTAACTGTGTGTAAATAAATGACTGATGTTGAATTCTATTGTTAATGATACATTATACATAGCTATACTTGAAAACGTTTAACTGTGGGCAAAAAAATGAGTTCAGGTTCGTTTGAAAATGTTATCTACTAAATGTGTTTAGAAATAATATATATAATATATATGTATAAAGAGGGTTAGGCATTAAATAACCCACAACGGTTGATATGCCATCAAACCCAACCCAACGAAACCAAATCATATATACTTAATATGTATGTATAAAGAGGATTAGGCATTAAATAACCTACAATGTTTGATATGCTATAAAACCCAACCAAAACCAAACAATACATATTTGATATATATATATATATATATATATATATAGAGAGAGAGAGAGAGAGGATTTGGCATTAAATAACCTACAATGGTTGATATGCCACAAAACCCAACCAAATCAAATCCTATATATTTGATATGTATGTATAAAGAGGATTTGGCATTAAATAATCTACAATGGTTGATATGCCATAAAACCCAATCAATCAATCCACTTTCTGTCTTTCTTTTTTCTTTCTTCTCGCCTTTTTTTCTTTGGCCTTCTTTTTTTTTTTTTTGTCTGCCTTTCTTTCTTCCTTTCTTTCTGCTCACCTTTCTTTCTGTTAACTTATTGAATATTATTGAAGGCTTTTATAAAAATATTTTACGCAGTCATAACGGGAAAGAAATGCATATAATAACAACTTTCAGTGCGACACTTATCATTCTTTATGAATATTCACACCATTTTCTTTCTTTCTTTCTTTCTTTCTTTCTTTCTGCACATCCCTATTCGTTTATCTCTCATCCCACTCACATCTTTTATTTTCTGTATCTATCTTTAAATGTCTTCTTCCTCTCCTTCTATTCCTTCCTTCTATCATGAAACCCAATCGACTAAAAATATCTGGGGATGGGGTCCATCATCATCAACACCAATCTGTAACTGGTGCCGATATCATCGTGAACCTACTTCAAATTCGTCTACCTTTCTGGATACAACATCCCCTTCTTTTTATCTCAATTGAAATTAAACGTTATCGGCATATTATCATTTCGGTTCCAGCTGTAGATAATCTCCCCTTGGTACAGGGGGGTGTTCCTGTGGCGTAATGACTAAAATTTCGGATGAGTGAGATTGTAGTATGTGAGTTCGAAGTCTAGTAGAACTATTCCGTTCACTTTCGGAGTAATACCCACGGGAAAGGCATGAACCTCCTTATCCCTCTCAGTCACGGTTGGTTGGTTGGTTGGTTGTTTTGTTTTACGGCGTATCAACCTTTTTCGGGTCACTTAACGCCGAATTAAACTTCAAACATTTCAGTTTGGTATTAGTATAGTTTTTGTTTACAAACAAATGTCAAAACAGTTCAGTTAAATGTCAAATACAGTTCTATTTCAAACAATTCAGTTTGGCATAAGCACACCGTTTAGTTCTATCTAACCCAGAGTGGACCCGGGAGCGATAGCAATAAAGGGGTGCTCCGCATTGCCCTAAGCTCCAGCATTACTGGAACTTCACCATCAGATTGTTTAGTGTCATATACAGGACACTCGTAAAGGAGGGGAGTCTTACGCCCCTGTAGAGAAGCAGTAGGTTTATTCTACAGCCCCAGCCGACTGGGCAATCCCAGCTATGGGTTAAATGGTAACAGATCTGTTTTTGTACAAGGATAGCTTTGGCCTTAAATAACCCTCAAAGGTTGATCTGCTATTACATACAAAGAAAGAATTTCCTTGGTTTGCACACTTCATTATCAGGTTATGCTGTGAAATGTATTTAATTATAAGCCGTGAATGAACGTTAAAAACACAAAAGACAAAACGGCGGTCTTCGACAACAGCACAACCAACTGGAGGTCAAATTTGGTGAGTAATTGGCAAAGCTAAAATTAACTTCATACAGAGGTGGGGATTTTCCGAGTATTTCTTTTTTACTTTAAGGATGTTCTTGTGACCTTACGTCTAAAGGGGGTTTTGTTTGGGTAGAGTGGAAGGTGATCAAGAAAGTACTGAAGGAAAAAAGAGAGAAAACAACGAAAAAAGGCGGCAAAGAAAGAAAAAAGATATACGAAGAAAAAGAAAAAAATGAGACAGCAAAAAAAAGAAAGACTTAAACCGAAGAGACTAATCCCGTAATCTAGTTTAGTCATCGTGAGCGCAATTTTTGTAATGTATCTTGGACTTGAATATCATGGCGGAGCCCATTCCTCTTCTAGTCTGCTTTTGAATTCAGATTTTTCCTTCTCCGAGATTTGTTGCCATACCAAGTTTAAAAAGCCAAGTGTGCCCTACTACCAAAAACACTCTGTCGGTGGTGCTTAGAATACGCTGACTGCAAGCCATGCAGAGGGGTAATATCCCCTACCCAACAAAAAGGTATCTTCGGTATGATACTAAACTGATTCTGATGGGAAGGCTCCAATTTTGGAGATTTGGACAGTATAGAGTTCTCCGTCATTGGCATTAATTTCTGATCTGGAGTGGTAGTACGTGTTAGAGTACCATCTATGGGTCCAATAAAAGTAAAGTTGGCGACCACATTCGAGAGTAACCCAAAGGCTCCCTTTTCAATATCTACTACATCGAGCTGTAGGGTAAGGCGCTACTCCTTTCCCTGGATTGCTCCACTTTACCCTTGATCTGTACCTTATAATGCTGAGTGTTAAGCAAGGCGGTATCAAGTACCGTTTTTTGAGTTTTTAGTATGGCTCAACCTGGGATTGAACCCCGGTCTCCCGGACTATTGGCGAACACTACTCATTAGGCCAATGTTCGGGGTCCAATAGATCATTGTAGGAATTATTTGTATTCGATAGGACTGCATGCCAAAAAATCTCTTTTGAAGCAATTACACAAAAAAAAAAAAACGTAAATATAAAGGTACAATGAACAATAATCCTGCATGTAAAATATATTAGATATGAAATATGAAATAACTCTAAAGAGGCTGACATGCCATTAAAATCAGTCAATCAATCAATTATTTACCTATAGTTAGAGAGAGAATTATTGAATCCATACTCTTCTTCGAGATATAAACGCTATGTAAAATGCAATTACTGTCATGCAAGATTTGAATTCCTGTAACCGTTGCTCCACAAGCGCATCCAGAAGAAGCAAAAAAAAAAAAAGAGAAAAGAAAAATGTCTCAATTCTTGAGGCGAAATGTGCTTTCGAGATTACATTATAATCTATTTTTTGTTTGTTTTTGTTTGAGGCAATGTCTCAGCCAATATGGCTACAGGCTAGTGTTCCATTTTATGGTGAAGCTATTCATATGACTATATAAATTCCATGGGAAAAAAAGTTCAAAATAAAATAAGACAAATTATGTATTTTCTCGAGTTACCATATGTGTATATACCAACCACTCCGACCAGGCAGGATACAACACAAGGTCAATTTTTAAGCGGAGTTTAACAGGTTTGAATTCAGAGTTTTTCCTTCTCCTAGACAGGTTACCATACCAACGTTAAAGCACTCAGTCTACCCTACAATTTGCCCAGAGCGGTATTTGTCGACCGTCCCACCAACAGGACGAGTGTGGCACAAGGCCTATTTTAAGGTGGGTCCGGTTGCAGGGCCGGGGCCCAGACGCGCCCAGCATTCCCAAAAATGCTTCGGGGCCCGTTGGCATTCCCCTCAAAATGGGCACCTCAGGCGCCTGGCGATAAACCTAACCCCTCCGATGAACGGCCCCCTGAGGCTCGAGGTATGTCTAGTGACGCGACACACCCGACCAGATCCGTGCTGCTGACACCAGAGCCAGTCGAAGAGTATCCCATCGACTGATTTCTGCTACCCGTAGCTCAAGAGAGAACAGTTGGATTTATCCCTTTCCCCAATGGTATTAGTGCTATGTGAAATGCGATCAGCGTTGTCCGGGATTTGAACTCGTGTCGCCGTGTCAATTTCCAACGATGTTACCATTACATCACGGGCACCTCTGCGTCAAGTTACTATATATATATATATATATATATATATATATAATATATATATATATATATATATATATATATATATATATATATATATATATATATATATATATATATATATATATATATATATATATATATATATATATATATATATATATATATATATATATATATATATATATATATATATATATATATATATATATATATATATATATACTCACACAATCACACACACACACTCACACATACAATCACACACACTCACATAAGATATGATGTCTAAATTATCGCCATTTCAAATAACGAATTTCGCGCATGCGCTTTATTGATCGCATGTTTTGTCTACTGTGCAGCAAACAAGAGTCAGTTGGGCACTGTCTGCGAGGAAAGCAACTCCATGATGCAATTCTGTCTTCCAGAAATTCAAAAACGGCATGCTGTACTACATGGCATTCACGATGGAAGCCCCAATACGAAGATTTCGCAGTGTTTGAATGTCACTCTGAGAACAGTTTCAAATTCATATTAATGAAAACCAAATACCTAATTCCACATTTTTTTAAGGTAGCTATGAAGACGTTATGCCACTCACATTTACTCACATGGTCTCACAATTAACATCAAGTGCCTGGAAGAGGTAGTGCTGGCCTGGATTGAGAGGGTGGCTGTTGCAAGGTTCTACGTCTGACTATAGGACTCTGTACCATGCTTACATAAGCAGGAGAACCAGTGTTGGCTGTAAGAAAATTTCTGCGACCATATCACCCCTAACATCTAGCCACCTAGCTTCCCAGATTACAATCTTCTTGGTTGTTATGTGTAGGACGCGTTTTAGCGAGAGACAAATAAAACTCTGTGCAGCACTAAAGATGAACTGAAGGCAAGGATAACAGCAGCATTTAAAGCTTGCAGGAGATTCCGAAGACGACTGGAGGCTGAGATTGAAACCGATGGAGATTTCTTTGAATAAATTTAATCGATATCTGATAAAGTAAGATGTCAGTATTTTTTTTTCAAGTTTTGCATTATCTATAAGTCAATAAACCTACCGCCTCCTATATATATATATATATATATATATATGGGGAGATAGAGACAGATACGGACAAACATAACGATTTGCAATACAGTCGATAATTTGAATGTTTGGTTTTGTTTTGTTTCAGTTTTTTGTTTTTTGTTTTGTTTTGTTTTTTGTTTGTTTTTGTTTTTTTTTTTGTTTTTGGTGTTTTTTCTTTTTTCTTTCACTCTTCCATCTTTTTTGTCTTTCGTTATGAAAAAAGAAAATATTGAAACCATTATACACAGTTCACCATAGTGTCTACATACACAGGTGGTTAGACATAATCATAGATAGATAGATTGATAGATAGATTGATTAGACTGAGAGGAACTATTTGTCGTTTAGCGCGAACGATAAAACTTTCCTTAGACTCACACTCAAAAAGAAAACAAAAAAAGCATAGATCGATAGACAGATAGATAGATATGAAAAGAGTCAAACTTAGCATAAAACATCATCTTTCTCCTCATGTCGTGCTGCTAGCACCGATTTCTTTAACTCCCTCTCGCCATTCGTCTCTATCGTCCATCGCTTCCGGCTTGTCCTTCAGACTATATCCTGTTTTCGTACAGAGCTGTTGTAGATATGTTCTAGCTGGTGGTCGAACACCTGCTTGTCGTGAAGGGATCCACTGGAGAACGTCTCTTATGAGTTCGTCCTTACTTCTCCAGCAGTGTCCCAAATGTCTCGTCCATCTAATTTGGATGGTTTTAGAGATGGGAGGTAGGTGTCCGTACAGCTGCTGTTTTGTGGGATGTTGCTTTCAGAACTTGTTCAATACAGCTATCGAAAGCTTGCCATGACTCTTACTCAACCATAAAACATAAAATAACATGAATATATCTCTAACATAAGATAGGAGAGATCTGCCAAATAAAGTGTACTTCCTCCCTTCGTATATATATATATATATATATATATATATAAACATATGTATATATATATATATATATATATATAATATCTTGTGTGTGTGTTGTTTTGGGGCTTTTGGGGAGTGAGGTGGCTCTGTTTATATGCAAATGCGTTTCTTGTTGCCATTCTCTGGAGAAATCTGTATCCGACACGTTTGCATCGATCAGTGCAACGGTGTATATGCCAAGGTACCCGGTTCTCCTACCTGTCGGATAAAGATGTTAACAAAGAGATTACTAGGTGCGGTGGGTGGGTGTGTCTGACAGCAGGTGTAGTGGGGGCATAGAAAAAAGGGCGAAAGAGAGAAAGGAGAAGACGGCCGGTGCATAAGTTGCCTAGCAACATCAAATCATGACTCACGCTTAATCTTGATAAACCTCTCACCACCCCCATGCACCTACCCACAGCTCCACCCCCGCCACTACATCCCGAGTAGAAATTCATCCACTCCATGTCACATGACAAACAGTCATTCGAGTGGCAACTCTACCTTTTTCTAGCCTCTTCTACCGTCGTTCTCTTTTTTCGCCAATCGACCCACCCACATCGCCATCGTAACGTTTTCTACCGCACACCCGACTTCCCCTGAGAAGATCAGGACAGACAGACAGTAAAATAATTCGTAATTACATTTTTTTGGTAAGGTGGATACCAGACCCATCCAGAAGTACGTACGAATATTCAAATGAAATTACATGCACATACGTCCATTCATATACACATAAATATCTCCGCATATACTTACATATATGGAGATACACACACACACACACATATATATATATGTGTGTGTGTGTGTGTATGAATCCTACTTCTCCAATATGAGCAGAAATATATATATATATATGCTTATATATCATTTATATATAAGTTAAGTAATTTGACCGACATTAGTCGAGGGTGACCTAAAGGCTTCCTTTTTAATAGCTACTACATCAAAGTGTAGCGGACGACGCTATTCCTTTCTCTGGATTTCTCCACTTACCATTGATCCCTATTTTATAATGCCGAGTCATCAAGTACCATTTTTGGAGTCTTTGACATGACTTGACCTGGAATTGAACTCCGGTCTCCCGGGCCCGTGGGCGAACACTACGCATTATGTTAATGGGCCGGTATATATATATATATATATTCATATGTCATCATTAGGAAGTTCATTGATTCTCACCATCCGTCCCGATCCTTTACAGTTCTATGACTTGACCTGGGATTGAACTCCAGTCTCCCATTATATACGTCAGCAATATCTGGTCGGCGTATTCTTCGCCGAAATAAAATTACAATGAAAAATTAACCAGGTTTGAGCTTTCTTCTAATTACATTACAGATTATATATATACATATATATATGTGTCATTTTTTATAAGTTCTTTGACTCTTCCAACATCCATTACACCTGGAAGATCATCTCGACGGCACCCAGTGTCCACGCAGAAGTGAGGTATGTGAGTCCTTATTGGATCAACATTACGTGTCCAAGCGTAAGAGTCCATATCAATCTGTCTGCACCAGCAGGAGGAGACGCGAGGTCAACTATTTACCCATTGTTGGAAAGAAAATAACCGGATTCGTATCTTAGCGTAAAATACAAACAGCATCATCGTGGATTTAAACTCAGACCGGTGTGCCCATTCCCTAAGACGATAACTGTTATACCACGTGTGCCTTCATATATATATATATATATAGAGAGAGAGAGAG
This sequence comes from Sepioteuthis lessoniana, assembly GCA_963585895.1. Lineage (NCBI taxonomy): Eukaryota > Metazoa > Mollusca > Cephalopoda > Myopsida > Loliginidae > Sepioteuthis > Sepioteuthis lessoniana. The sequence continues at coordinate 27,656,648 of OY757945.1, read as the reverse complement.
AGAGAGAATGAGCTTAAGACCCCATGTAAAGGGTGTCACAAAATAGATGCAACCCATTAATATAAATTCATATTGCATCAAGTCATCTTTCATCTGAGTCTTAAAATGCAATCATATCACTTCAGAAAGGTCAAACCAGATGACAAAGGCAGAAATTGATTGTCTTTATCCGAGAGAGCATGTGAAAGACCAAGTTATTGGGAATGTCTTCGGAGGGACTTTTTCGGACTCCTTCTGACAGAATTCCTCACCGCATCCAGATTGTCACGATATCTTGCAGTCAACTTCCTATCAGATTTGGGATTTTCTGCCTTCCTGTTAAGGTTGTTTGCTGACCCCGTGTCTTGAAATTTGTGTACTCAACAATAAATTTGGCTAGTTAAACTTCCTGCGAAATTTTGCTGGTACCGTTTTGAATGATTTTGTCTCCAAATCAGTACTGACGCAAAACATTTTTCCTCTCTTTTCCAAGGTATTGTGATTGAGGATTAATTAGTTGTTATAAATCTTAAACAAAAAAGAACACATTATTATTAGTAGTAAAGTTAAGTTTCTTTGTTTTATGGCATATCAACCTTTGTAAGTTATCTAATGCCTAAGTCATTCTTTTAGAAGAACAGTAGTGATACCATTTAACCTATAGCTGGGAGAGTAAGGGGGCTCATACCTTTCCTAAAGGTACTTGTCTGAAAGTGAACGTAATAGCGCGATTGGATTTCGAACTCGCTTCCAACGATTCTGCAGTCCATTGTTTTAACCATTACATCACGAGAACACCCCATATTACCAATAGAGTTAATAGAAGTCACATGGTTCACATGTTTATTGAGACACCTTGTATATTTTACAATCGTTATCAAAATGTTTAAACATAAATACGTATGAGAAAAAAGATATATCTTATTAATATATTTTATAAGAATGTAAAATTGATATTTCCGGAGTTTTCGAGAGAAATGTTATTTTTTTTAAGTAAATGATATCTTAGAGATTTACCGATTTAAACCTTTTTGTTTTTGTGTGAAATTTTAATTTTAACTGAGAAATAAAACCATGTAATTTTTTCACATCATAAGCTTCGATCTAAACCTTATCAGAAATGCTTAGTTAAGTGCCAATAAGTAATCAAATAATCTTCTTTTTTTTTTTTTCAATTTTGGAAGTATAAATTCCCTGCAATGAGTTGTCTTGCAGCCACATAGCTTCCTGGTACCAGCTGTTTCTTGCCAGTCACTCCCTCATGATAAGGAAGGAAAATATTTCATGTTAAAACCTTCCTGTGGGTCCAATAAATATGTGTACCAAATTTAGTAGCTCTGCATCGGAACCACCTTAGCTGTCTACATAAGACAAACAACTGCTTCCCCAATACCTATAAATAGAAAATTGTAATTATATCTTTATAAGAGGTCGTATTATTTCAAAACCAATTGTTCTGTTCTTAATTTTACAGCAAATCAACCTATGTTGAGCAATTTAATGCTGTCTTTAATCCTTTCGGTTGGTAGAGTTGGTTGGTTTATGTTTGATGGCATATCAACTTTTGAGGGTTATTTAATACCAACTACTGTTCACATACACACGCACACGAACACACACGCGTGCACACACACACACACACACACACACACACACACACATATATATATATATATATATATATATATATTATTACAATATATATTATATATATTATAATTAGTTTGCCCAGACGGCTGGAGCAGCAGAATACTGCTTTTCTAGCGAGGGGTAAGACCTCTCCCCAACGAGTGTCCTGTATAAGACACTAAACAATCAGATGATAAGGTTCCAGTAAACTGGAGCTTTGGGGAATGCAAAGTACTCCTTTATTTCCATCGCTTCCAGGTTCACTCTGAACCGGAGTAGTAGCCCCTGATAGGGTCCTATCTGTGGGTCAAATAGAATTAAACTGTGTACTTACGCTAAACTGATTTGCTTGAAATAGGATTGTTTTGACATTTAAACTGCGCACTTATGCTAAACTGAATTGTTTGAAATGGAACTGTTTTTGCATGCTAAACTGAATTGTTTAAAATAGAACCGTTTTCGACATTTAAATTGTACTGACGCTGTTTTGATTCGTTTAGTGACCTACAAAGGTTGATGTGCTATAAAACCCAAACTAACGAACAAAATCATTATTAGTCTCTTGAAGAAGACCACGAAGTCCGAAACACGTGTGGGGTATAATCATATGAAATTAAACCCTAAAGTACCATATAAAAATTCATTTTCTGACCTGTTCATATTAAAATATCTACTTTCCTCTTGTTATACCAAATTATATATATATATATATATATATGGAATATCCATCTATATGATGTTTTGTTCCATAGGTATAATCACCTACGCATACAGACATAATGTAACGAAATATTAAGATACACTCAGGAATTCATATCCGCTTACTCAACGCGCTGCGTTTGTAGCCTGGCTTAACCTTATAAAACATGCATCCATACGTAACTATAACACATACACGCTAACCCGCATACACTCACACACTTAAAACCACACGTAAACTTTCAAACAAATTCTCAACAGTTTTTTGTCTGTATTTTTTCGTATATTTTCGATTTCCGATTTTCGATTCATTCCATTTTTCTTAACTGCCTGATGATTGTTGTTTTGCAAAAAACTCCATGAAACTCAGGGTTACAGTCTATATTCCATGAACTAAATACATATATCTAATATATATTTATCTATTATTAATATATAGATAGATAGATAGATAGATAGATAATTTGTAATTGAAATTTGTTGTGTGTAGTTAATTTTATTTTTAAGCGACTTGTTAAGGCTCATTTTTTGCACACAGCTAAATGGTTTCAAATACAACCGTTTAATATATGTAATTCTTCTTATGGAGTATTCCAGTGTCGAACAAATAACTTGGACACAACGGAAGGGTTTTAAATAACTAATAATAATAATCCTTAGTAAATGATTAAACAGTTGTAAATGAATCACAGATGAGACCCTAACAGGTACAACCACAAAGGCTTAGAGTGAACGGGGAAGTAATGGCAATGAAGGGATACTCCATTTTCCCTAAAGCTCCAGAATTGTAGCCTCACCATCTGATGCAGTTTAATGTCCCATTCAGTCTTTTTATTTTTTGCCAGCAGTTATATGGTTCTAAGCAACTAACAATGATAATCCTAAATAAACATTTATAATTTCAATTAACTATTCCTAATACAACTAATCTTTACACATTTATATGGTTTCAAGTATTCCTTTGAAACACTAATAATTTTCAAACGGGTGTATTTGACTCAGACGTGGCCCTAACAAGTACAACCACGCCAAATCAGAGTGGACATGGGAATAATGGTAATGAAGATGTAACTCAACACTGAGGAATCCAAGAGGTGCTCCTATACTGCAGTACTGACACGGTTACAGCTTAGAAAGATTCCCGTTCCACTATATGATATTTTATACTTTCAGATTCATTTCGATTACCAATACGTTATTACTCCCGGTGACTCAGATAAACTGATTTTACTAGTGATAAAGTTTAAGGTTCTTTTAATTGCTAACAGCGTAAAAACAGGTGTTTATCAAGAATTAACTGGAAGTCGGAAATTTTAGTAAAGTGTTTATTATATCTATTTTTATTCTCTCATCAAAGCTTAAGGTGAGAATTAAATTTATCTTTTAAACACTCCACCGAATTAAATCACTTTTTTTTTTTATTTACAAGCGGTACTTTAGTCTGATGATAGATTTATTTCATTTAACAGCTCATCAACTTCTATATATTATTATCCAATATAGTAATTTTCATATAGGTTTACTTGACTCATAAATGGGACTCGAACAGGTACTGGTATTCCCAGTCAAAGTGAACCTGGGAGTAATGGTAAAGTAGAAGTACTTCACAATCCCCAAAACTAGGGCCTCGTCACCAGTTACAATATAGTGTCATACCTTGGACATCCCTTTTTTAGGGGAGAGATGTTGTACCCCTCTGCAAAGCCCCATCGACAGGAGTAGTTGTTTTTGTATGTTGGCCTTATTTTCAAACACGTTTATTTAATCCATAGCTGGGACCGTAACAGTGGACCCGGAAGTAATGGTAATCTAGAGGTATTTCATACTACCCAAGACTAGAACCTCGTCACCAGAGGCAGTTTAGTGTCATACCTTGGACATCCCTTTTTTGGGAAAGAGGTCTTACCTCATAGCTGAGACCCTAACAGTGGACCTGGGAGTAATGGTAATGTAGAGGTACTTCACAATACCCAAGACTAGAACCTCGTCACCTGGGAGTAATGGTCATGTAAGACAACACACACGAAAATAAAGCAACAATAAAGCGCTAAGATTAAAGAAGACAAATTTTAACAATTGTAACAATGAAATAAGTTCACACATTTAGTCGGTAAATAAAAGAATGTTCTTTATTTCCTTGTAATTGTTTGCGTGACGCAGTCATAATAGAAGGACCAGTCTGTGTGTGTGTGTGTGTGTGTGTTTTGAGATTTTTTTGCACACGGTCAAGAAAAAGCTGCAAATCGCTAATAGTCAACGGAAATGTGTTAAATAAATATGTTATCATATCATAATACACTTAAATAATTTTAAAGAAACAGACATTTAATTCTATCTATAAAGCATCAGATAAGGATTCAGTTTATCCTTTTAATATTCCACCCAATTCCATTTCTTTTATTCTATCTTACAAGCTATAATCCAGTCCAATGTTTGTCTTGGTTTCTTTTGGTCTTGTTTATATTCTTAACGACATATCAACTTCTAATAGTTCATTCAATGCTGAAATTTCATCAATTTTTAGATGTTTCATTATCATAGAGAAGACGAAAAGAGAGAAAAAGTCCAAGTGATGCAACCATACAATAGTACAAACACGACTACAGCTTGGAAGAATTCCCATTTTTTATTTTCATACGCTCGATAACTTATCAACTTCTGTCCATGCCTTCTACCTTTTAGGACTTTTGTTCGGTTTCTTTGGTAAATGGTATATCAACTTTCGTGGGTTATTTAATGCCAAAGAAGAACAATAGCGATACTATTTAACCCGTAGATGGACGGATAAAGGGGTTTATATTTTTCCCTTGGGTATTTGTCCGAAAGTGAACGTAATAGTGAGAGTGGAGTTTGAACCCTCTTGTTACGACGTCACAGTCCAGCACATTAACCACTATGCCACGGATACTCATCCTTTAGAACTTCAGATTTTCAGAGTTTTTCCAATCTTCGTTTGATATCTTTACATATTTATGGGAAATCTAATGTACGATTGATTGATTGATTGATTGATTGATTTTAACGGCATGCCAATCCGTTTAGGGTTATTTTATGTCTTGAGTTTAGGGAATCATATTGATTGTACGTTGATATTTTTGTTGTTTCTTAAAAGGTATTTTTTGCCAACAGTCCAATCGATTATAAACTATAAATGAGATCCTAGCAGATACTACCACTCCGAATCAAAGTGGACCTGGGAGTAATTCCACATTCACCAGATCTCCAGAACCGGAGCCTCACCATTAAATACAGTTTAGTGTAATAAAGAGGTCACCCCCACTTCTGGAAGGGGTAGCTCACCGACAGTACGAATTTATCTACCAGTAAAATAACTGACACCGTGGCGTGTTTTCCCAAGAAGCAAGGTACGCAGAGCTTAACCAGTAAAAACTATTTCGTACAAAGTTTGAAAAATCTTCCTTTATTAATTCTAAGGTATTATTTATTTCAGGCGTATAAGTTCTCTGAAAAGGTTTATCTCCTTTAAGTGACGTTTTTATATTAGTTCTCTTGCAGGTGACTGGAATTTGGTTGAATAATGTAAAATTACGGAATGAATAAATATGACTGATTAGATAAAAAAGTATTTTACGTGAATATTACTTTTTAGCTTTCGTTTTTTGAGTGTAGTTTTTTTTTGGACGATATTTTTTTTCTACGGTGGCCCGCAATAATTATTATATAAAAAGCGTGACTTTGAAACATTTTTCGAGAAAAAAAAAACACGGATTATTACGCTTTTGATTACAATACTTTGGAAGAAAAGGGGCATGGTTCGTCAGAAATAAATCATAACATTACCAATAAAAATTGCGTGTTTGTTGCACATTGCTTGTACCTGTTTTATTATTCTAAAGGAAAGTATTTTCACCAACTGCAGCTTCCCCACTTTCTGTAGTCTAGAGTTGCCACTATATATATATATATATATATATATATAATTTAGATGGCTATTGCAATGTGAAATAATAATTTTTTGAGTCTAATTAATTTCAACCTAAAACTTTATCGTTAGAGACTTTAAAAAAATATATACATACACATAATAGAAGAATGGTTCATCAACGTGCTACATATTATCCTGAACTACACTCCTTAGTTCATCCCTTCTCTCAGGCCGATTGCCTTACTAAGAGTGGAGAGTCCTGTCTGCGCCACTATATTACCATTAGCTGATTGGGGAGAACATTGACAGAACTGTTGATTCGTGCCTTTCCCTAGGGCATTAGCGCGAAATCAAACGCAAACTGTCTCGTCAAGATTTGGAACTCAGAACGGCTTGACTCGGCTCGGCTCAACTCAGCATGGCATAGCTCGGCTCAAAAATTGTGTCTGATTCTATATAAGTTTTCACCATTATAAACAAATTTGTGTTTGTAATTCAACGGTTAAATCGACGAAAAAGTCCATCGCCGATTGGCTCTCTGTGGGTAGAATGTTCACCAATGTCCTGAGGGACTGGGGTTCAATCCCAGGTTGAGTCATACCAAATGCTCCAAAAATGATCCTAGATGCCTCTTTACTTAACACTCGGAATTATCAGGTAGGGATCAAGGGTAAAGTGGAACAATCCAGGGAAAGAAGTATCGCCCTTCACTACATCTCAGTGTAGTAGGTAATGAAAAGGGAGCCTTAGGCTCGCCTTCGACTATGGTCGCCAACTTTATATAAATTTATATATATATGTATAGAGAGAGAGAGAAAGGGGGATTTTATATGTAGTCGATCATTTGTTCTTTTTTTATGTGTGTTGTACTTTATTTTGTTGTTGTTTTCTTTATCTTTTTTAAAAAAATTTTTTTGAATTTACACGTCTACTTCGTCAGTTGAAATAAAATGGAAATTATTGAATGAGCCAGAGACAGACAAATCAATTCACACTATTGTCTTGTGGCAGAAATGGTGTTTTGTCATTGGGTGTTTTGTCGCGTGAGTCTTTGGTCGCAAAAGACGTGTTTACACTATTCTCTCCCGAAGACAAGACAAGCAGAGCCGAGACCAAAATGATCGAGTGTTGTAAAAGGAGTAAAGTAACTATGATTTCGCAGTCCAGTATATTATCTCCTATGCTACGAGGACTTCTCTTTTGAAGAAAGAAAAATATTCGTTCAAAATTAAAATTTTCTTCCTGTGAGTTTTTTTTTTCTGATAAGGTATTATAAGCCCAGAAAGCTTCATTGCTAAGTTCAATGTTTAATACGAAAATCCTTATCGGAATATTTAGACTACTTGTGGGAGGGGTTGTCGAATTTCTAAACCAATGTTTGTACCCAGAAGTTGCTAGAATTTTCTACTTATGGAACACAAAAATATTTTTCGCACTTCGTTCAAAATTCAGAAATGCCTTAAAACATATTCTAACGGTATGCCAATCCGTTTTGACCATGAATTCTAAGTGATAACATGTATCAATATATATATATATATATATATATATATATATATATATATATATATATAGTTATTGCAAAGTACTCTTCTCTTCTAGAAATCTAATGGTTCAGTCGGCTGGGGCGGTAGAATACACCCACTGCATATCTACAGAGGGGTTATGACTCTACCAAAAAGTTTTCTGGACATAACAAAATAATCTGATGATGAGGCTCCAGTAATGTCATTGCTTCCAAGTCCACTCTGGCCCGGAGTGGTAACACCTGATAGGATCGTATCCCTAGGTCAAATAGAACTGTTTGACATTCAAACTGAGTGTAAATAAATGGCTTATGCTAAACTGAATTGTTTGAAATAGAATTGTTTAATCATTCAACTGTGAGTAAACAAATGACTGATGTTTAATTGAATTGTTGATGATACATTGCATTTAACTGTGTGCAAACAAATGATCAAAAGGAAATAGAATTATTCGTATTACATAGAAATAAGTGAAACCATTTAATTGTGAGCAAAAAAAAAAAAAAAAATGAGTTCAGGCTTGTTTAAAAATGTTATCAACAAAACGTATTTAGATAATGTATTTAGTATATATTTAAAAAAAAGGAGTAGGCATTAAATAACCTACAATGGTTTATATGCCATAAAACCAAACCGAACGAAGGCTAGAAATCCAAAATTTATTGCCCAATCAGCTAGGGCTGAAGAATACGCCGACTGCATCTCTGCAGAGATGTAAGCCACTGCGCTCAATGTGTATCCTGAATATGACACCATGGTGCACTTGATTATGCAGGCCAGTCCTTGAGCTTTGGGGAGCGTGGAGTGACTCTTCATTACCATTATTCTCACGTCCATTCTGAACCGAGATTTTTTGCTCAAATTTCCTGCTAAAGGAAGGCTAAAACTTACGTAAATTTAGAATTCTGTGCTATATAAGTACGGTAATAATGTCAATGTGTACACAGTGTGTATATTCAATAAATCGTTATGTCTCATTAAACTGTCATTACTTTCGTATGTATAGTGTATGTAATTTTTTTCTGAAGTCAGAATTACATCATCCAAATATGAAGCATGCAAATCTTACACATTAGAGCTTATTTTAACAAGAATTCACGATCTATCTCGAAATTGCGCATATCAATGACAAACTGTACTTGTCTGAATAATTGCCTGGGTGCAGTGACGTTCGGGTTAGTTTTTACTGACAGTGTTCTGCTTTTGGAAATGGCGTGTGATACAGTGTCAATATAATACTGAATTTGTTTTACAGTTTTATTATTTTATTTTAATCTGTGTTAATTCATTAAATATGTTCTCAAACCACGAGTTTAATACTGAAATATTTGTGGCAGTCTACTGGATTTACGTTGAGTCGGTTAATATCGATTGTTAGGTCTCCTGTTACTCTGGTTGACCACTCTGTGGTAAAGATTTGGATGTTATTATCCCCACCGCCTTAGTCGGCTTTCTCGTTATCTAGAGATTTATTCAAGTTTTAAAAATCGACTTGTACATCGCAATTTACGGTAACTCTTCATGATCAATTTTAGATCACTATTTTGACTAGGAGGAAAAAGAGGATTTGGTTTGATTTGGTTTGGTTTGGTGGAACATAAACCATTATTGGTTATTTAATGCCAAATCCATTTTATACGTATAAACAGTTCTATTTCAAACAATTTAATTTAGTATAGTTTTTGGTTACACTCAGTGAAATGTCAAAACAGTTCTATTTCAAACAATTCAGTTTAGCATTAGTACGCAGTTTAAATGTCAAAACAATTCTATCTCAAACAATTCAATTAAGTATAAAGACGCAGTTTGAATGTCAAAACAGTTCTATTTCAAGCAATTCAGTTTAGCATAAGTACATAGTTTAGTTCTATTTGACCCATAGATAGGATCCTATCAGATGTTACCGAGCCTCAGTGGACCTGGAAGCGATGGCAATGAAGCGATGGCATTCCCTAAAGCTTCAGCATTACTGGAGCCTCACCATCAGATTGTTTAGTGTTATATTCAGTACACTTGTTGATATAGAAAGAGAGGAAAGATAAATAACACGTTATACAAGTTAGCAAGCAAGCAAGAAAGAAAGAAAGAAAGAAAGAAAGAAAGAAATGATGTGAGGAAAAAGAAAGAAATAGAAAGAATGACTTTCTTTATTGTTAAAGAAAGACAGTGAGAAAAAGAGGAACTGATATGTACTAAATGCTTATTGTCAGCTTCAAAAGAAAGAAAGAAAGAAAGAAAGAAAGAAAGAAAGAAAGAAGGTAAAATGAAAAGAAGATAGAGAGTGATTGAAAAATTAATTGATAAAATTTTAAAAACAACACTTATTTTGAAAACTTATCACCGAGTTTCAGCATTGTAAAGTTCGGCAGTAAATACTGCCTAATGATAACGGTTTTGATTGTATAATCCCCAGTTAGAAATCATAAAATCCTGATATTTTTGGTTTAGAAGAAAATTTACTTTTATCTTTAAAAAAAAACGGACGGGGTGTCTTTATCAATGTGTGCGAGTATCAAATAACATACACACGCGCGTGCGCAAACGAGTGGTCTAACAAAAACAATGCAACTCGTGTAAAATCCGATGGAGAAAACATTTAATCGATTACGGGGAAGGATAATTAAATCTTTAAAACTCATTCAAGCCCAAAGGGCAACAATCAATCGCCGGATAATCTCTTTATCCCTATTGATCGACGGTCATGTGACAGTATCTATAGCAACTGATCTCCTAACTTGTCCGGCAGTTCGTCTGCATGTCAAAATAATAAATTACCAAGGTTACGCGCGTACAAGTTACCCGGATATTGAGGCCGGATTGCTCTTGGCATTGTTGACGCTAGGTGTCGCTTCTGTCAATGTCACTGTCAATGGCAAATAAGAACAAAATTATTGATTCTGGCACCAACCGACTTGCACCTATTTAGCAAGCTAGTGGCCTACTAAAGGACGTATATATATATATATATATATATATATATATATATATATATATATATATATGTATATATATATATATTGGTTACTAAAGTGCGTATATATATATATATGTATATATATATATGTGTGTGTGTGTATTTCACACACAAACACACTAGAAAGAAACCAAAAGTCGATAGAGAGCAATTTTTTGAAAATCAAGTTTAATATAATTTACATAAATCTAGCCGTTACATATAGTTACACTATATTGTATGATTTATTCAATAGATTGATACAATATAGTTGTACTATATTGTATGTTACGGTTAGATTTATTCTCCTACTGTCCACCTACTTTTGGCTCATCCTAGGTAGTTTTGTCTTTGTTTTTGTGATATTTTTTGTTTTTTGTCTGACTTTTTTTGTTTTGTTTTTTGTTTTCATTTTATTTAATTCATTTATTTATTTTTATTTTTATCTATCTATTTTTTTCTTTTTCTGTCAACTTCGTCTTTCGAAATGGAAACGGAAATCGCGGAAACAAGGGACAGACAAATCAATATACAAAATTGTCATGTGGCATATATGTGCATACACACACACACACACACATACACACACACACATAAATACATGTGTGTGTGTGTGTGTGATAAGACAAACTGGAATATGCCACCTGCCTCCTATCACGAAAACTATTCAAGTTAGACGAACCAGACATGCAGGACACTGCTGGAGAAGCAGGGACGAATTCATAAGTGATGTACTCTTATGGACCTCCACACATGGCCGTGCAAAAGCAGGACGATCAGCACGAACATACATTCAGCAACTATGTGAGGATACAGGATGTTGTCCTGAAGACCTGCCTGAGGCGATGAACGATAGGGAAAAGTAGCGAGAGAGGGTCAGGGATATCCGTGCTGCCAGCACGACATGATGATGATGATTTCTTGTTTTATTGTTTTCTACTAGTTTCGACTTTAAGTCATTGTCAGAAGATCAGATTTTGTGAAGAAAAGGTTTTTATAAAACTTTTTTTTAAAAAGAGTTGATACGTCACAAGAGAAACGACGGAAAATGAACTAGTGACGACGTCCCATATTCATTCGTTGAACAAAAATTATTTTTGGTATCCAAGTGTCTTCAACTGACCTTTATATGACCCTTGCTATCGTAGATACCAAGCACCGAGTTCTCTACTTGAAATCATCAGATTTGTGGATACAATTTCAGCTCAAGATCGGGTACGTGAAACTAAGAGTCGTGAATTATTCCAACCTTATTTAACTTTATTTCATATCTGAAATATCGTGACTATCAAATATGCATCCATCTTTAAGTCTTGCCGACAGCACCAATTTCCCTGACCCTGTCTGTCTGTCTGTCTGTGTCTCTCACACACTCTCTTTATCTATCTATCTCACCGTCCCTATCACCCATCGCCCTCGGCAAGTCCTCCAGACTTCATCTAATATCCGTACAGAGCTTATTTAAGTAAGTTTTTGTTGGTTGGCCAACACTGATGCGTCCATGTGTAAAGGTCCTCATAAGAACGTCACTTATGAGTTTGTCCCTGCTTCCCCAGCAGTGTCCAAAAAGTCTTGTTCGTCTTACTTGGATGGTTTGTAAGATAAGAGGTAAGTGGCAGTACAGCAGCAGCTTTTTGGGGTGGTGCTTCCAGGATTTATTCAAAATAGCTGGTAGCATTCTGGTGTAGTTCCCATCTAGCTTTTTCTCCTTCGTCACCACCAGAAGAAAAGTTTTGGGGAAGAAAAGAATTGATAGGCCACAAGAGAAGCGACAGAAAATTATTTCTTGGTATCGAAGTGTTGTAGGGGTTAGAAAAATAAAAAATAAAGTAAATGAAATAGAATAGATTCAAAAAGCGTAGAAATTCCCAGAAGCACCTGACAGGAAGTAGGGGAGCTGCATGTCCGGAAAAAGGGCCTCCCCTGTGCAAAAGAGAAATTCTACCACACTTCAGTCTCCACCGTAGCACTGAACAGAGCCTCATTCACGCGGCCACTAGCAGCGAACACATGGCTGATTAGGTTTTGTCACCTGATACCTAGCCATGTCTGCTGCTGGCGAGCTATCACCGCTGAAACAAACAATGTAAAAAACGCCCACCGGACACAACTATCTCGACTTTGAACTTATCAACCACCAAAACGTACATTTCGACGCCTTTATTGGGAGACGCGACAGTTCTCAAATTGTCCAGGATGACTAGTCCTCGCTACAGAGAAGCCTTATGGAAAAAAAAAAGTTGAAATTCAAAAGGTATCTCCTATCTTTATCTCCTTTCTTTCTTTCCTTCAGTAATTCATTTTGCAGCCTACTACAGACACAGAAGACGCCAATGAGTTAAATGGGGAAGAGAAGAAACCAATAGAGTCAGATATCTAAACCCAAAACCGACTACTACCAACGAAACGAAACAAATTACACCAACAATTAATGTAATCAACTACCCTTTATATGATCACTCCTTTCGTAGACACCTGGCACTGAGCTCTCCATTTAGGAGGGATTTGTTTCGCATGGTTGTTTCAAATTAGCCGTGAGTGCTTTGGTCAGGCATTTTTTTAAATTTATATATGTCAACCAAAATTGGCGATGTGGGAGATCATGCTACAATAAAACAACAGGGTAGACTGCATAGTACAAGTGATGAAGTCAACCGTAGTTGTTCCTCCTAGATCAGCCACCTATGAATACTAAAAGAATCTTAAAGTAAAACAATTATCTTGTTTGTAATTTATTACTCCAAATAAGCACCCATTTTTCTAATGTTACAATGGAGTCTCTCTCTTTCCCTCTCTCTCTCTCTCTCTCTCTCTCTCTCTCTCTCTCACACACACACACACACACACTGTAATACTGAGACGAATTCTCTTAAGTATTTATACACGACTACACATTCAATACATACAAATGCATTCAATACATACAATCCCATGCATACATAAATAAGCTCACACATATGTATGTATGTTGTATTCGTAAATCTATTATTCATTATTTACTCCTCTAGAGTTTTTCACATCAGTATTAGCTGATGGTTTTTCACTGGAGTTTGAGTGACAACAAGTCTCCTCAAGTCTCCACGACTCGTCTCAGGATTCCAGCCGTCCTCAGCAATGCTGTCGTTTGGATAGTCTCTACCCGTCCGCCAACTTCCAAGTCCTCCAGGCCCTTTAATAATCCTTTAGTTTCTGTGCCTAACGCACCAATCACAATTGGCACAATCGTTACTTTCATGTTCTACAGTTTTTTCAATTCTCTAGCAAGGTCGAGGTACTTATCCTTCTTTTCAATTTCCTTCAGATTTATTCTGTGGTCCGCCGGGACAGCAAAGTCAACAATTTTGGAGATTCTCTTTCTTTTGTCGATTATTATGAGGTCTGGTCTTCTGGCCGGGATTAGGTGATCCGTTTGTATGTTAAAGTCCCATAGGAGTTTATGCGAGTCATTTTCTAGGACAGGCGCCGGGTTATTATTATTATTATCTATTATCTATTATTTTCATACAATGGCATATATGCTTACGCTCGTGGTGTAACGGTTATCGTTGCAAGAAATAGACACGGCATCCCGATTTCCAATCCTAGAAGAAGCTGTTTGCCTTTCATTGAGTGCTAATACTGTTGGTAGAGATAAGTTTATGGCTTGACGTCTGTGGCGTCCAAAATAGGGAATAGTTATATAATAAAGGATGATAATTCTATTTGGTAATCATTTTATTTGTATTGATAAATTGTCAGCAGTTAGAAAGTTTGGATGGAAGTGTAGTCCACGAAGGTCATAGGGTACTCTCGTTGCAGGTGTCGCAGGATATGAGACGACAGTCAGCCAGTCATAATAAGAGTTCTGTTTTGAAATCCGCGAGTAGGCCGGATATTGGAAAGTAAACATTCCATCGCCGACTTAGGATAAGATTAATTTGAATTAAATAAAAGTTAACAGCATTTAACCATTAGAAGATAAGGTAATTAATATTATTTTATAAGCAGGAAACTTTTGGAAGTTAAGCGAGTTCTGAGTTTGGTCAATTCAGAGCTCAGAGGTAGAAACGGTCGGTTGAGAGCCCTCTAGGTCGAGGGGACGAAAGGGGCGAAGAAACTGAAGTCAGTTTTTTTTTTTTCGTTCATCTCGCTCGCATGACACTCTCAGCGTTTCTATGCCACAAGTAATTCTTATATCTTTATCTTTCTTTCGTATTTTGCGTCTGATAGCAGTAAAATATTGTTGCGGTCAGAAATAAACTTTTCGTATCTAAAGAAACAAAGGGTCCGTCTTGTATCAGAGAAGTGTAATATCTTTTGATGTTCGAGATGCTGCCGGGTCGGTGAGGCCACGCTATACACTTCTCATTTGGTGCAAATTTGTTACTGACAGTCGAGGTAATCAAGCATTTTTTGCGACTGTTACATCTCAGTCTCGATTTGTATGTGCCGCCTAACTTACTCTAAAATGATTTAATGTCAAATTTGACTTGGTGGGTGAGAAGTCGAATAAATATCACTCCACCCTCGGGAAAGGTATAAATCCCACTATGCCATGAGCAAATAGTAATGGAAACAGGGTATGACAAGTGGTTTTTGGAGATGGAAAACTGAATTCAAATCTGGTAAGTTGGCGACCTTAATCGAAGGTGACCTGAAGGCTCCTTTTTCGATAGCTAGGAGTAGGGGAGGGTGCAATTCCTTTACCCTTGATCCTTACCTTATAATGCTGAGTGTTAAACAAGGAGACATCATTTTTAGTCTTTGGTGTGACTCGACCTGGGATTGAACCCTGGTTTCCCGGGAGTCTGCTTAAAATTGACCAGCTCATGGCAGAAGGTAAAGGTAAATATATCTACTAGCACTCTATCCGCACATTTCGCTAACGGGGGAGTCTCCGTGATGTAAAGGGTTCAAGCGCTGCACTGCGGCCTCGAAGTAAGCGAGTTCCCGTCACGCTATCACATTCACTTTCGGACAAATACCCCTTGAAAAGGTACGAACCCGCTTATCCTTCCAGCTGTGGGTTAAATAGTATCACTGCTGCTCTTCTACAAGTATAGCTTTGGCATTAAATAACCCAGTAAGTAAATAAACAAAGAAACTAAACCAAAGCCATTTACCTATTCAAAAATATACTGACCTACACTTGCAGTGAAGTTCATATATTGATTATAAGATATTCCTGCCCAATCACATACCCACTTATTCGTACATACTCACCAATTTACACACATATTTACTAAGGTACTTAGACATTTACAAATACGTACATTTACGTCTCATTACCCAATGACAGGAATCATACAAACGTTCCAAATCTTGAAGAAGATTCCTTCACTTAAGAGGGTCCTGAATTTTGAACGCGTTTCCACAGCGGGGATTTCGAGCAAAGCATAACCCGACTCCTTTCTGCCCAGCCGTCTCGTTCTCTTTCAGATTATGGAAGAGACAGAAGCAAAGGCGCTACAATATCTGAACAGTATCCATCAAAAACGACTTCTGTAATCACTGGAAACTGTGTATCAAGTGTAGGGTGGGGACTATTTTTAAAGGAGACAAGTCTCATTAAGCTGTAAGTAAGGCAATTATGGGTGGGGCGGTTGACGTATTGGCACGGAAAACGGAACCGGACCCTAGTTCTGGCTGCCGTCATTTGCATTTGCGTCCAGTTTGCATTAATATTCTTATAAAAGAATGATGGAGATAAAACAACAGGTCAGTTGGGGAGGGGGGAGAAAATAAACCAGAAATCACAGAAGTTTCTTCCTTTCTTTATATATTTCTTTCTGTCTCTCTCATTCTTCATCGATTTTTTTTCTTTTTCACATCTTTCCTTTTCTGCCTTTCGTTTCGCTTTAATTTTTTTTTCTTTCATCCCTTTCTTCCTCCCTTTCTATTGTTCTTCTTTGCTTTTTTTTCTTTTCTTTCGTATGTTCTTCTTTCCTTTCTCTTGTACTGTTTTTTCTTTCTTCTCTTTCTTTCTTCTCTTTCTTTCTTTCTTTCTTCTCACATTTTCTTTTTCTTCATACCTTTCTTTCCAATTTCTATCGTTCTTTCTTTCTTTTTTTCATATATCCTTCTTTTTTTTTTCTTTTGTTCAATTTTTCTTTGTTTCTCTTTATCCTTTCGTTCTCTTTCTCTCTTTTGTAGATTTCTTTTTTTTTCTTCTTTTGTCCTCTTTTTTCTTTATCTCATTTTTTTTTCTTTCTTTCTTTTGATCACCTATTTTTTGTTTCTTTTCTTTTTTTTCACTTTTTCTTTTTTTTTCCTTCCATATAATTCTTCGCTTTTTTTTCTATGCACACTTTTTTATTCTTTCTTTCTTTTCTCTTACATTTTCAAATTTTATTTTGCTCCCTTTCTTTCTAGTCTAGCTTCTTTTCTTTCTTTTTTTCTTTCTTCTCTTTCACACATTTCTTTTTTTTTTTTCCTCCGGTTCTTCTTTCTTCTTCATACCATAATCCTTTTCTTTCATTTACTCTCTCTTTTACTTCCTTTCTTCCGTTCTTTCGTTACATCTCTGCTACTTTCCTTTTTTTTATTTCTTTGTTTCTTCCGTTTACTTATTTTCTTTCTTTTGTTTCCTTTCTTTCTTTCGTTTTTTCTTTTACCTCATATACTTCTTATTTTCTTTCTTTTTCTTTATACCTATCACTCTATCTATCTATCTTCTTTCTTTCTTTCTTTTCATATCTTTTATTCTTTCTTTTCCTTCATATCTTTCTTTTTATCTTTCTATTGATTTCTTTCTCTATTTTTTGCTCTATATCTTTTTCGTCCCCTTTCTTTTACTCTCTTCCTTCCTTTTTATCCTCTTCTTTCTTTCTTTTTTCTTTCTTTCTTTCTTTCTTTCTTTCTTTTCCTTTGCATTTTCTTCTTTCTTCTGTGCTTTTTCTTTTTCTTTATTTCGTTTTCTTTATATCTTTCTTGTTGGTATTATTTTTCCTCATATTTTCCCCTTTTTTCATTTCCTTCCCTTCCCCCTCTTTCTTTTTTATATTATTCCAATTTTCTTTCTTTTGTTCCCCATCTTTCTTTCTTTCTTTCTTTCTTTTCCCTTTGTATTTCTTTCTTTTGTTCTCTATCAGTCTCTTTTCTTCTTTTTCTTTTTTTCTTTTCTTTCTTTCATTCCATTTTCTTGCTTCTTTCTATAATTCCATACACTAACATAAATCATTTCATTCCATTAATCTTTCCCGCCCTCTCTATCTATCTATCTCTAACCAGCCTGACCCCTTCATCTATATTCCCCTTACAGAATTTCATATTGCCAGACACATTAACAATTCCCCAACGTCTGCCCCACACCCACTCCGTTCTCTAACGACCAATGACCAAACACAGATCCACTCTAATATATATATATATATATATATATATATATATATATATATATATATATATATATATATATATGTGTGTGTGTATGAATGTATGTATGTATAACTCCATTGATCTGTCAAACAGATAGACGAATGACAAGATTGCAAAAGTGCGTGCCTATATATAAAAATGACATCTGTTAACATGCCAGTGATCGGCCATTACAAACTCCCGGACCATTTTGGCCCAACTAAATGTCGAATCAAGAGATCCGTTCTGATAACGTTAGAACCGCCTCTGTTACCGCCGTGGTTATCGGAATAAATGCTTTATTTCTGTTATACTTTCAAAGCAAAATGATTTTTTCCTTTTTTTTTTGTTTTTTTTTGGGGGGGCTTCCATTTTTTATCAGTCATCATTTTGTCCTCTCGAAATGTATTTAATTAGTTTATTTCGCTGCAAGGTCAAAATAGTGTTGCTCATTGAGAATCAAACTCACAAGTGAAAACTAATCGACTTATCATCGATCTATGACAAGCATTTTTATTTCCTATAGTCTATCATATTTTCGAAAATTATTTGTATTCGATAGAAAAACTTAAAACCATATAATTATGAGAAAATTACTTATACTAAGAGTAAAGATCTTTGTAACTTATTGTTTACAATAGATCATTATAAGTTACTTGATATCATGAAGAAACAATCAATTAGCTTATATATATATATATATATATATATATATATATATATATATATATATATATATATATATATATATATATATATATAGTTTATATATGTGTATGTATATATATATAATATATATGTGTATGCGTATAGTTTTTATATATATGTATATATAGAGAGTTTATACATGTGTATGCATATATATATATGCCTCTGTGTGTCTCTGTGTGTAGTTTATATATATATATATATATATATATATATATATATATATGTGTGTGTGTGTGTGTGTGTGTGTGTGTGGTTTACGTATGTGAATGTATATATATATAATATATGGTTGTATAATTTTTACATATATGTATATGTATATATATAGTTTGCATATGTGTATGCATATATATCTGTGTGTTTGTGCGTGTGTGTGGATGTATATGTGTATATATGTACAGGGTGATTTAAAAATGATATTATTCGAGATATACAAAGTATTTTAGAAAAATTGCTATCATTTCGAAATCTTATATCATGCCCAATTCTCGTTCAAATGATGCTAAATTTTAACAGTATGAGTGGAAACAACTAAGAATTCCGTATTTAAAGTTTAAACACTTTTTCTTTCCAAGTGAGTGGGATTTCTATAACAGAAAATAAAAAGCAGAAAATGATGAACTGAGAATTTTGAGTTATTTTTAAAAGTTATTCAATTTTGAAATCATAGAGAAATTTTCGAGTCAGATTACGGAATTATATATTCTTTAAATGCTATATATATATATATATATTTACAATAATGAGTTACTTGACACCATGAAGTATTCATATATTAGTTTATATATATATATATATATGTGTGTGTGTGTGTGTGTGCGTGTGTGTGTGTGTGTGTGTGTGTGTATATGTATATATGTGTTTGTGAGTTGGGTTTATATATATATGAGTGTAACACAAATCTATACACACACACACACGCACCAGGGGCGGAGACGGGACTAGTGCTACTCGTGCCCGGCACGACCAATAACTCGGTCAATGTTATTCAAAATGGATTAAAAATTATCCATTAATTGAGCAAACATGCTCAATTAAATTACCTATCTATTCAAGTTTCGATAACTAAGTAGCCAAAAGTTCATAAATATATCTGGGAATAATACAACGATGCTGTTTTGAACGGATGGTCTTTGTCCAGCCACTGTCAGATTCATTGAACATCCCATAAAATCGGCTATAATGTTGAACGTGCAATCTGTGCCAGGCACGAGACCCTTATAATAACAGTAATGTTAGAGAAATACGCTTTTGGCTGTAGCCAATAGCAAGCGCAACCCTAACACCGTGCTCAAAAATCTTAGCACAGACTGCTGATAGATGTCTTGGGAAGAGGGAGAGGGACCGAGAGAGAGAGAGAGAGAGAGAGTGAGAGAGAGGGGGGATAGCAGATTATAGCCGTCGCCGACGTCATCATCATCGCTATGGTAAATGTTGGTTAAACGGCGTATTTTAATTCGTTTTTTCACTAACAGATGTTTATTTCTTTAATGAATGTTGCATATATTACTTTCTGTAACTAAAATTTGTTTATTTGAATACATTTTCAACAAATAATCTTTATTTTAAGCGAAATTGAAACTACTAGCTGTGTCTGTGTATATTGTCATCAGTTTCTTTATTCTAATAAACATATTTTTCTCGTCATAGAATAAACATCTTCTCTTTTCTTCTATACTTTTGAAAGGAAAAAATCATCTTATCTACTGTATTAACAAGACTACAAATTATATAGTATCTTGATTGTTTACAAAAAAAAAACACCATGCAAGGTACGTTTGTCAATCTGTGCTATACAATGGAGAATCACGCAATAGCAACTATGATGACTTACTTTGGGTCCACGGACAACGGGTTGGGAACTGAAGTTGACAGAGGGGGGGAACGAGTAGCAAAAATAGGGTAGAGTCGCCACTGACACGCAAATATATATAGTGAGAATTTTTCAGTCTTATTGCTTAGTGTTGTAATTATATGTTCTTTGTTTACACTTGTATTGGAGAGGTTAGAAGGCAACAAGAATGGCTGGTTGTTTTGGTTTGGTTTGTTTTGGTTTGGTTTTATGGCATATCAACTATTGTAGGTTATTCAATGCCAAATTCATTTTTATACATATAAACAGTTCTATTTCAAACAATTCCGTTTAACATAAGTAGTTTAAATGTCAAAAATAGTTATATTTCAAAGAATTCAGTTTAGCGTAACTACACTATTTAAATGTAATAATTAGTTCTATTTCAAGCAATTCAATTTATCATAAGTACACTGTTTAGTTCTGTTTGATCCATAGATAGGACCCTATCAGGTGCTACCACTCCGGGACAGAGTGGACCTGGAAATGATGGCAATAAAGGAGTATTCTGTATTCTCCAATGCTTCGGCATTACTGAAGCCCCACCATCAGATTGTTTAATGTCATACCCAGGACATTCGTTGTGGGAGTCTTATCACTCTGCACAGATGCAGTCAGTCTATTCTGCAACCCTATGTAACTGGGCCAGGTTGTTCTGAAGCCAATGTAGATATCAGGATGTCGTAAGATGTTATTAGAGAGACACTTCCAAAATGAACATTTGAATTTGAAAACTATATTTGTTTGGTTTAGATAAGACTTGCATGAGTTTGTATTATTTCTAACGATGAAATTTGTAGTTTTCAATTTTGCAAATAAGGAGATGAGTTTAATTTTGTTGTATCGTAGTAAGGAAGAGATACATAGTGAAATAAAGAGTTAATTATTTATTGACTAAAGTCTCGCGCTGGGGGTGTTACGTCCGAAGTTGGTCTTACCGAGATCTTGCAGAGCTCTATGCTTAAGAAACACGACGTCTTTTATACCTCCGCGATACCCGAAGTCACGTGGTACAAGCCACTATACAACAAATTTATTTTGGGTCCACAGCGGGTTTAATGCATGTGAATATAATATTAATTATTGCTTGTTTGTCTAATTCTTGTGCATTTGATTTTTACGTTGGCCATTCGACAACCATCCTCTTTGATCATCTTACATACCACCACTCTGATACCAATGCCATCAAACAATATATATTTATTTATGTATGTATAGATGTGACTGGACGCACACGTAGTTTAATGGTTATCATCATAGGAAGTGGACAGAGCTGGTTAAGTTCAAATCCAGGACGAGAGTGTTTGCATTTAACATAGCATTAATACCCTTAGGAAAGTATGAATCCAACTGTTCTTCCTCCAGTTATGAGTAAATAGTAGGGCAGACTGACTATTCAGCCTTGGTATGGCAACAAATCCTTGAGAAAGAAAACTCTGAATTCAAACTAGTTGTACACCTGGTGAGGGATGGCCTCTGCCAGACTATTCCTGTCCAAGACAATATAGTAGCACCTCTATAACCAAGACAGGTCATGAGACCATTGAAAAAAAAACAACAGATGTGACTGCATATCTGAAAAGAATACCTGTTTCCACTTTATACTGACATCTCGATAATTACATTTCTGTCTGTCTATTTGTCTGTCTATTTCCTTGTTATTACTATAAGTAATAACAAAGAAAAATTCACGCCTGATGAAATACAAAAAATCTTCATCAGTAACAACAATATCTTATATAATAATAACAAGCCAGCACTTTTGAAAATTACCAACCACACACACACACACGCACATGTTGGGGAACTAAACATAGTAGTCTTCCTTTTGAGAAGTTATGGATGGAACTTCCAAGAATCACGTGACCGTTAGTCAAGTGACCTTTCGAGAAGCGAATTCTATTTCATTTTGGTAGCAGGCACCAGTCGCAAATGATCCCATCTCTTTCGCGTCTGCTTTTCGTGCAGCACGTGCGTGCAAATTCTCCTATGTGACCCTTTTTCCTGCACTAGAAATATATTCTGACCCAGAGTGAAAATACTCGTTCGAGTCGTATCTGTAGGTCAAATTGATCGATCAGAAAATTAGTTATGCAGAAATCTTTGAAAGCATATAATTGCGTATATATTACATATTAGATAAGAATACTTGAAACCATAACTGTTTGCAAACAAATGATTATGAAATAGGAAAAGTTATAAAAGCAACAAAATTGTTCGGAAATTATTAGAATTAAATAAGAATACTTGAAACCTCATACTATGTGTAAATTAATTATACCTTTTTATAGTTTGGGACATTTTGTCATGCTTTTTAATTGTGTGTAATACATGTGTATGAAATATACATCACTTTTATCGATATGGACTTTGGTTTTCCTTACCGAAATATTCTGTGTTAGGTTTTTTTCCCTTAAACAGCCTAATGCATCATTGGAAAAAGCTGGTGGTAGTCTCAATGAATACCACACACGCCATAAATTCCTATATATATATATATATATATATATGTGTGTGTGTGTGTGTGTATTTAATAAATGTATATATTAGTTTTATATGTATTTAATAGCATAGATGTTTTTCTGCGACCAAAGGTTTCATGCCGTCTTTTTACGACAATCATCAGGTAAAGAAAGTTTTCTCTGCTTGACGATTGTCGTAATAAGACGGCATGAACCCTTTGGTCGCAGATAAGCTTCCGTGCTATTAGATATAAATAAAAACTAATATATATATATTTATTCATTTATTATTATCATTATTATTATTATTATTATTATTATTATTATTATTATTATTATATAATAGTTCTATAACAGATATTGAGCACTCACCAAATTATTCCGCATTTTGTCTGCCACAAACCCACCAAGTGAGATAGTGACAACCATACACTATTATATATATATATATATCACAGTATAATTTTATGCTTCTTACCCATAAGAAGGAAGGAGTACCGTAGCATGTGCTGGATTGTGACATCGTTGTAAACGAGTTCGAACCCAAGTAACGCTATTTCGTTTAATTTCGAATTAAATATCCTTCGGAAAAATATGAACTTTTTTATCCCCTCTCCCAGCTATGGGTTAAATACTACTACTACTGTTCTCCTACGTGGTTAGCTTTGGCCAAAAATAAGAATAACAACTAAAAAGACTATGGCACGTGAAGGTAACGGTGATACCAATTGTGGATTTTGTACTTTGAACAATCCCCAAAGGATTGGAAAAGGAACAGGGAAACTTGGAAATGAAAGGACCATGCAGACTATAGCATTACTAAGATCTGCCAGAATACTGAGAAGAGTCCTAGAGACCTGTGGAGACTTGCTGTCAATCAGATCCCAGGAAATGTCCATTAGCTTACGCTGGGGTAAAAAAAAACTCTCAAAAACAGCAACAACAACAACAATAATAAAGTGACGGTAATACCAATCGTAATTTGTGCGCTCGGTACAATCCCCAAAAAGATTAGTACAAGGGACTGGAGGACTTGAAATACGAGAACGAGTAGAGATCATCCAAACTACAGCATTATTAAGATCGGCCAGAGTACTGACAAGAGTCGTGGAGACTTGAGGAGACTTGCTGTCTCTCAAACTCCAGTGAGAAGCCATCAGCTAACGCTGGGGTGAAAAACTCTCAAAGGAGTAAAATAGTAATACGAACAAATCGTATATGCACAATCTAGAATCTGTCCTGGAAAATAAGACTCACAAACTTCTCTAACACTTTGAGATACTAATGAATCACCTCATCTCGGCCAGACGACCAGACCTAATGATAGTCAAGAACAACAACAACAACAACAACAACAAAATCTGCCGAATAGTGGACTTAGCTGTTCCGGCTGACCACAGGGTAAAACTTAAAGAAAACGAAAGAGAGATAAGTACCTAGACCTTACTAAAGAACAGTAAAAGTTATGGAACGTGAAAGTGACCGTGATGCCAATTGTAGTTGGCGCGCTCGGTACAGTCACAAAAGGATTGGTACAGGGACCGGAGGACTTGAAAATAAGAGGACGAGAGGAGACCATCCAGACTACAGCATTGTCGAGATCAACCAGAATACTTAGAAGAGTTCTGCAGACTTGAGGAGACTTGCTGTCGCGCAAACTCTAATGCACTGACGTGAAAAACCTCAAAAGATTAGAATAATAATAATAATACAGATTGTGTTTAATTGGAATCATTTTGAGATGAGGCTTCTTAATCTGAGAATTTTTTTTTTTTTTTTATTTATTGCGGACTTTTTGTCCTCATCTTGGTAGTTTTTGTGTTGTTTCTTCTTTCACTACGTTTCGGCCAAATTTCACCTTTGGCCTTCTTCAGGTGATTTTACCGTGACCTCGGATAGGAATGCCGAGTCTTGTAACCGTGTCCCCAGTCATTACTGCCTTCCATAGTTGTTGTCTCTCGCACCACGTTTTTGACCAAGTAAACCTCTGTAAGTAGTAAGGCTCTACGGTTCCAGGTGAGCATTGTCAGAAGATAGCGGTTTCAAATCCTACCCAAGCCGGCCAGAGGTTTACTTGGTCAAAAAACGTGGTGCGATAGACAACAACTATGGAAGGCAGTAATTACTGGGGACACGGTTACAAGACTCAGCATTCCTATCCGAGGTCGCGGTAAATCACCTGAAGAAGGCCAGAGGTGAAATTTGGCCGAAACGTAAAAGTGAAGAAGAAACAACACAAAAACTACCAAGATGAGGACAAAAAGTCCGCATAAATAAAAACGAATAAAAAATTAAAAAAAAATAATACAGGTATTAATGATTATAATAATAATAACAACCTACGAACGTTGATTGGCCATTAAAACGATGAAACAAACATAACCCATCAAAAAACATTTCGCTGTTAGATGTGCCGGCAAGATGCAGAGTTTAGAAAAGCAACAATCAATCGATAGATACGTTAGCCAAGTCTATACCCTATTTTTCTGAGAAACATTATTCTAAAAATACAGATGCTGTTTCTCTAGTTCTTTGTCTTGTTCTTGCAGATGCGTAGGTGCAGCTATGCAGAGATGCACTCCTTCCTGATTTACTGGAGAAATAAAGAACCATTTTCGCGACTGCTAAAAAAAGTTGCAAGCATTGCAATCACGAGTGACATCTGGTGAAAACATAATCACGTTACTCAATGTATATCTCCTTTTTATTTCTCCGAGTAAACAAGACTCGTTTTCTGTCCGATGACAAAGTCACATTAAAAGCACGTTTATGATAAATCAATCTTTTTTGGGTTATTTAATGACAAAGTCAGGATTTTGTTTTTTTTTTTTGGCAAGCAATTTGTAAATATAAATACAATCTTCGACATGAAATAATCCCACAAAGATTGATATGTCATAAAATCAATCAGCCAACCAACTATATATGTACCATTTTAATAAGAAAAATCCATGCGATCTATGAAATACCTGACTATTTTCGTCTTAAATGATTTTGGGGGTGGTGGGGGAAGATCTATATTCGCACTTTTGTTGTGAATCAGTAACTAATGATAATTATTTGTAAGCAATTATAGTAACAAGTAACTTTTACTAATACAAATGTGTACACAGTTATATACAGAAGGTGCCCGTGGTGTAATAGTTATCGTCGTAGGAAATGGAGACGGCGACACGAGTTCCAAATCTGGGTGATGCTGATTGCATTTCTCATAGCTCTGATACCCTTGGGAAAGGTATGAATCCAATCATTCACCCTCTAGCTATGGGTAAATCGTAGGATATACTGGATTCCTTTGTGAGGCAACCAGTCTATGAGAAGAAAAACTCTTAATCAAAATCTATTGGCCAAATTCTTGTATCGGTTGGGATATCTACAAGTAGGGTGATATTTGACAACGCGTTCCAGACTTCTGAGAGTTATCCAACAAGTACTCACTTCGGCAGTACATATACCAAGAGTACAAACATTTTAGAGAGTACAAACAACGACTCATCAAGACAACATGAGTGTACAGAGGCTCCGGTGGTAACACCAATAACATCAAGAAAAGACTCTCTCATTGATGCAGGATATTCTGGCAGTATTGTATGAGTTGGTTTCTTTGTATAAAGGCATATCAACGTTCATAGGTTATCAAAATGCCTATAAAACATAGGGTTATTTGAAGCCGAAGACATTTTTACAGGCAATTATATCATCATCATCATCATCATCATGTCGTGC
The DNA here is from genome assembly GCA_963585895.1 of Sepioteuthis lessoniana. Classification (NCBI taxonomy): domain Eukaryota; kingdom Metazoa; phylum Mollusca; class Cephalopoda; order Myopsida; family Loliginidae; genus Sepioteuthis; species Sepioteuthis lessoniana. The sequence continues at coordinate 27,629,890 of OY757945.1, read as the reverse complement.
CGAGCGACCACCAAGCACTATGACTGGGCCCTTCTCAACAACAGAGATATAAGAGGCAATTATGTAGTTTCAAATAATTAATGATGATCTCAAATTGTAACAACTAGTAACTATTCTTAATGATAATTTGTACATTTATTTGTACTATCTATTAGTTATCTGGAGCTATAAAATTGCAAAACAAAAAAAAATGACTTCGACCTTAAATAACCCAATAAGGGTTGACATGCTGAAAAACGAACAACCAAGTAATCACTGATAAGCATCCTTAATTTAGTGAAGAGTAACGTAATTACTAATAATGTTCTGTAATTTAAAGTCTGGAAACTATTGTCCAAACAAAATATTCTTACTTTGTTGCCGTAGATCAATTTGTAACTGGTGTATAATTGAGACAAAAGTTTGTTTTAAAAAAAGCCTTTTCAATGCTCTAACGTCCTCTAACACAAATCATGGACAAAAGGCTTGTCTGGGTAAAGAACCGTTTCTAATTATATAGACAACTCATATAAAATGTAGTCTCGTTTTGTTAAAATACCGCCATGATTACTTTTATGAATAAAATAAAATAAAAAGAACTTGCTTGTTCGTTGAGTTTCACTCCATTAAACATAATGGCGCCAGTTTCCATAAATCTTTTGGCCACATGTTGGTCGCATTGCACCGTAAAAATTTGAGAAAATTATTTCATAGCAAGTTTTTCGTGCCGAAAGTAATCGTTCTATTTTATATACAAAGTAAATTAATTATTTTTTAAAAATTTAAGTTAGACAAGGTTGGTTGGTTGGTTCACGAAATATGAACCCTTGTATGCTATCTAATTGCCAAATTCCGTTCACACACACACACACACACACACACACACACACACACACACACATATATATATATATATATAATGTGAAAACGAATAGTTTGTACTTGATAAATTTTAAACCAGCTAGAGCTCACTGTTAAACTGTATTAAGAATTGCTATATAACAATATAAAGTTTTCTTTGCACACAGTTACATGGTTTCAAGTATTTTTTATCAAGCACTAATAGTTTTCTTTGCACACAGTTACACCGTTTCAAGTATTTGCTATTCAATACTAAAAATTCAATTCAGCTTTATTTATTCGGTTGCACATAGTTAAATAGTTCCAAGTATTGCTATGTAATATTAATAATTCAATTTGACTATCACTTATTTGTACACAATTAAAATGATTTCAAGTATAGAGAATGATTGAATATTTCTATTTCATCCATAGAAGGGGCCCAAACAGGTACTAACACTCCAGGTTGGAGTGGACCTGGGAGTAATGTCAATGAAGTGGTCTCCGTGGCATAATGGCTAAAGCGCTGGACTGTGAAATCGTAACACTCTATGACGTTCACTTTCGGATAAATACCTTGGGAAAAGGTATAACCTCCTCCTTATTCCTCCCCTGCTAAGGGTTTAATAGTCCCATTACAGTTCCTTTATAAGGAAGCCTTTGGCAATAAGTAACCCATCAAGGTTGATATGCCATTAAACAAAGAAACCAAACTAATAAGAACAAACATGACATCGACAAGTTGGAGACAAATCAGTGGATGAGTTATAAGGGCAATTCAAGCGTCTGCAATACCCCTGGCTTCCATAGTAGTAAAACAGCCGGTGAGATCAAACAAACTTCTCTGGGATAAAAAAGGATAAGAGTTCAAGTTCCACCAAGATTATATCATTTATTATTGTCTTTGATATGTGCTGTTCTTCAAAGTCATAGTAAATAATAACCCAGGTGAGTTGTGATAAAAAGCAACAACAATTACGAAGATAAAATGAAATACTTATCTTAATCTCTATAAAATGCTAAATCTCTGTAAAATACTATTCTAAATCCTTGTGCTAAACTGTAATATATATATATATATATATATATATATATATATATATATATATATATATATCCTACAATCCACATGATGCATACAACAACCATTCTCTCTCGTCGTCTTGCATATCACCTCTCTCATACCGGTGCTATCATGTTGAACAGAGATAAAATAATATCTACAGGAATACAAAAAATCATATGTAAAAATAGCAACAAAAAACCATCAGTAAAAAAATAACATAACATAAATAAAATGACATTGATCGCTGCCACTAACATATTAAACATCTTCAGCAACTAACGTGTTAACTAAAGCATCCCACCAACAAAATGAATATCATACCCAGACTAAAAAAAAATTAAAATGCTTACAAAAATTAAATATGGCGAAGACAATCGATATGATCAAAAGCGCTTATGAACAGAACTAAGGACAACTTTTCTAGCGAGAAACTAGAGAAAAACATAATCAAATTATGAATAAGCAATATATATATATATATATATATATATATATATATATATATGTATGTATATATTGTATTGCAAAATTTTATGGTTATCACTAGTTCACTTGGTGAGTCAATTGTGGACCAAATTTTGCTGTACTACTTAGTAGTACTCGGTATACCACAAATGGCTCTTTTGGAGAAACTTGGAACAAATTTCAAGATTGTAGCATTAAAAAAATTCAAATAGAACTAAACTGTATACTTATGCTAAACTGAAATAGAACTGCTTGGACATTTAACTGAACTGTTTTGACATTTAACTGTTTGTAAACAAAACAATATTTATACTAAACTGAAGTGTTTGAAATTTGATACGGCGTTAAATGACCCAAAAGCGGTACGCCGTAAGATAAAACAATCAAGTATTCTTGATGCAAATAATATGCGTGTACTTGTACGGTTCCAAGTTCTAATACAAACAATCATATGGTTTCAAGGAATTCATAATAACCCTTCAAATAAAATCATAGTTTCAAGAATCTCTTCTTAATGCAAATTATTTACCATTATTTGGCTTCAAGTGTTCCTATCGAATAAGAATAATTTTTAAACAGATTTATTTCACTCATAGATAGGACCCTAATGGGTATAACCACCCCGGATCAGAATGGAACAGAGAGTAATGGCAATGAAGGAGTACTCTATAGTCCCCAGAGCTCCAGAAAAGGAGTCTCATTATTATATTAATGTCATACTCAGGATTCTTTTTTTTGGGAGGGTACCCTTTTGCTGTGGATATTGTCGGTGTACTTACCGTGAGAAGTATGAGAGGCGCCCTTGTTGCTGGAAGTAATTGCAATGTACTCTATACACCCAAGAGCTCCAGAAAATTAATGTCATACCCAGGACACATTTTTTTGTGGGGGGAGATACCCCTTACAATGAGAAGGAGTTAGAATCGGCGCCCTGAGTTCGAATCCTTGGTTGGGTTGTTCGTGTTTCACTTCATGCAAATGTTCTAGGGAAAAGTATAAGTAAAGTTGGTGACCCTAGTCGAAGGTAACCCAAAGGCTCCCTTTTCAATAGCTACTACACCGAGGTGTATAGGAGGGCGCTACTCCATCCCCAGGATTGCTCCACTTTACCCTTGATCATTATCTTTTAATGCTGAGTGTTAAGTAAGGCGACATCAAGTATCATTTTTGAATCTTTGATATGACTCGACCAGGGATTGAACCCCGGTCACCTGGACCATTGGCTAACACTCTACTCTTTGTTTTTAGTTTTAGTTTGGCAACCTTTTCAGCTTTATTTGGCATAAAAATTGACCTTGTGTCACGTCTTATCTGTGGTGGACAGGTAAGGTAAATTCATACATTCGTTGCTAAGTTTCCAGTTCCGGTGATGTGGTGTTTGTTGCCATTACTCCCAGGTCAACTCTGAATATTTGATATTTCAGATGACATATATTGCTAATGGAGCAATTCATTGGGGTTATCATAAGCTATAACCTACTTTTCTTCCATACATAAGAGAAAATATCTATCACAAACCTTATATTTTCGGTATTTTTCCCCATTTTGATATCGGATCTATTCCTGGCTTCTTTTTGATCTCCCACACATAGTTAAGCTAGTCCAATGTCTGATCTGGTGGAATAGTACCTGTGAGAAACTCATTCATTAGTAAAATAAGTCTGTTCGAAAATTACTAGTACAAAATTATTCGTATTATTAGTACTTGATTATTATGAGTAGTAGTATATAATAATTAGTCATCATCATCGTCTCCATGGCTTGCCGCTCGCACGGATTTCCCTGATCGTCTCCTGCACCTCGTCCCTATCGTCCATCGCTCTAGGGAGGTTTTCCATGCAACATCCTGTATCAGTACAGCGCCTTTGTAGATAGGTTTTAGCTGGTTGCCTAACCCTTGTTCGTCCGTGTGATGGGATCCACAGGAGTGTCCTGCATGTCTTGCTCGTCTAATTTAGATGGTTTTTGAGATGGGTGTTAGGTGTCCGTACAGCTGCTGCTTTGTGGGATGCTGCTTCCAGGATGCGTTTAATACAGCTTGCAGCATTCTAGTGCAATTTTCGTCAAGCTTTCTCTCCATACGCTTAGTCAACGTCCATGTGGTGCATCCATACAGCAGTATTGACACGACCGCTGCTTGGAAAAAAACTGCGCTTTTTTATCTGATAGGTCTGACTTCCATATAACCGATTGTTTATTGATAGCTGTCCTGGCCTTCACTAGTCGTATGTTGATATTTTCGGTAGATGAGATGCTGCTTCCGAGATAGGTGAACTTGTCCATAAGTTTCAGGGATCTACCCCATTTAGTGAGGAAATGACGACTCATTGATAAATTATTAGAAGTACATTATCATTAGTACGAAATAATTTTTGATACCATAAAAGCTTGTTGGAATTATTTTAAAAATTGTGTAATTATTTAGTATTATTAGTATTCATAGCACGGATCCCCTTGATTCTATCTCACCACCTGTCCCTATCGGCCATGGTTATTGTCAGGTCTTCTAGACAGCATCCAGTATCCGTACAAAACTGATAAATGAAATTTGTTTTTGTTCAGCCAACACAGTGTGTCTTTGTGTTGGAGTCCACAGAAGAATGTCACTCATGAGTCTGTCTTCTCTTAATCAGCAGAATCCAGTATGTCTTGTTTGATTCTGTTGGGTTTAATGGCATATCAACTATTGTTGGTTATTTAATGCCAAATCCTCTTTATACATATATATTAAATATATATGATTTGGTTTGGTTAGGTTTTATGGCATATCAACCAGTGTAGGTTATTTAATGCCAAATCCTTTTTATACATATACATTAAATATATATGATTTGGTTTTGTTAGGTTTTATGGCATATCAACCAGTGTAGGTTATTTAATGCCAACCCCTCTTTATACATATATGAATATGATTTAGTTTGGTTGGTTTTTATGACCTATCAATCTTTATTGGTTATTTAATGCCAAATCCTGATTTTACATATATATTAAATGTAAGATTTTTAAACATATTTTGTAGATACGCATAGTTAAATGATCAAACATTTCTGTATCTAACAATTCAGTTTAGCGTAAATTAAATGGTTCCAAGCATTGCTATGTATAACTAACTATTCCATTAAACATCAGTCATTTGTTTACACGCAGTTAGATGGTCAAACAGTTCAATTTCAAGCAATACAATTTATCAGGAGCCATTTGCTTTCACTGTTTAAATGTCAAACTATTCTATTTTACCCATGGATAGGATCATATCAGATGCTACCACTCCGGGCCAGAGTGGATATGGGAGCGATGGCAATGAAGAGGAACTCCGCATTCCCCAAAGGTCCCACATTACTGAAACCTCACCATCAGATTGTTTAATGTCATATCCTGGACACCCCTTGGGTTGGGGGAGGTCTTACCCCTGTATAGAAATGCAGTCGGTGTATGCTACAGTTCTAGCCCCCTGGACTATTACTTGAATGGTTTCTGAGATGAGAGGCCAATAGCCGTAAAGCTACAGTTTTGTGAGGTGTTGCTTCTACAATTTGTTCAATACAACCCGCAGTATTTTTGTGTAGTTCCCATCTAGCGTTTTCTCCAAGCGTTTGGTAGGAGTCTATGTGGTGCAACCATCCAGTAGTGCTGACACAGCAACAATTTGGAAGAAATCCCATTTTATCTTATCAGAGATATCAGATTTTCAAATGATCGATAACTTACAGATAGTAGTTCATGCTTTTCCTAAATGTATGTTAACTACGCTTTTAGTAGATGAGATATTGCCACCGAGGTATGTGAACTGGTCTTCAGATTCAAGAGACTTTACCATCATTATAAATTAAAAATAGACATTTGAATTATGAATAGTTAATTGAAGCCATAATTGTTTTCAAATTAGTATTATATAGTTGAAACCAAATACTTTCTTGCAAAAGAGAAAAAAGACTAACAGCTTTAAATAACCCGCCAAAGGTTGACAAACCGTAAAAACCGAACCAACTGAACCAACACCCTGTTCCACCGACTGATGACTCAGACTTTACTCAAAAGAAACTTTGCTTTACGCTTTGAAGTAAGCGGACTTTTAAAGCGTCTAGGATTTACCTTCAAACTTATCCGCTTAAAGTTAAAGGAAATGGGAATTAATTTTCTCTGAGTATGACACTAACTGCATATGATACTAAGGCTTAATCATTCGCTAAGGATTATTATTTGTTATTTGAAACCATATAGCTGTGTGCAAATTGTTCGTATGAGATAGGAATACTTACTAATAGAATTACTAATGCTCAAAGCAAAACTCGAAACCATTAACTCTGTTGTTTCAAATGTCGTATAGTCACAATCAACTATACATCCACATATGCATGCAGAAACATAACGACGAAGAAATGAAGACGAGCGGACACAGTTCTTTAGAAAAATATACCTCTCACTTTATTTGAAAGGGTTCGAAAGGGTTACTAAAGGTTTTACTGTGTGTGATGTGAGTTGGAGACTGAACAGAACTGCAACATATTGACCCCCACTCTTATGGCCATAACAGCGTTTCTTTCCCGTTCTCCTGGGCTGCTTCAACCGAGGGCCTGGGGGCCCAGCTTCTCTGTAACATGGTCCTCATTCCAGCATCTTCTCTTCAACTGATCTGAACTTCCTGTCGCCGGGGTTATATGATAATTTGACGTCCATTTTTCTTCCTGCAAGCGTTACAATTTCGCACTCAATTCAACCCCTCGACAGTCAAGGTCGCACCTGATATTTTCGACCTGATGCACCTGTTATTTACACAGGTGCATTTCTTCTTTTGAAAGCTTGTCCGGGTCGGAGGTCAGTATACAACACAAATGATTAATATTAAATAGAATTTGGTTTGGTTTAATGGCATATCAACCTTTTTAGGTTATTCAATGCCAAAGCCACCCTTCTAGAAGAACAGTAGTGGTACTATTTAACCCATAGCTGGGAGGATAAGGGTGTTCATACCTTTCCCAAGGGTATTTTCCGAAAGTGAACATAATAGCGCGACTTGAATTCGAACTCACTTACAACGATTCCGCTGTCCATCGCTTTAACCATTACACCGCGAGGACCCCCCCACAAATAGAATTATTACTACTGGAGAGCAATACTTGAGACCATTTAACTCTTTGGTTACAAATGATTAATATTAAATGGACTTATTAGCGACAAATAGCAATGCTTGAATCCACTTAACTGTGTGCAAAAAATCATTAATATTAAATAAAATTATTAGCGTTAAATAGCAATACTTGAAACCATTGAACTGTGTACAACAAATGAGCACTAAAAAACAAAGTTACCAACAAACTATTTGCTTACAAATCAAATGTATATACACTGGATTTAGCATTAGATAACCCAAAAGGGTGGATATACCTTTAAATACCAACCAACCAGCTAGAAAATTACCTTCAATGATAAACCAAGTTCTTTTTGACCTTACGATCTTTGTCGTTACCATTCTATTTGGTTCCTGTCAGTACTGACACGGTGAGTACGTGGTGTTGTTCGGAAAGACAAGTGAACGACTAATCAAAGTAGTAATTAATGGAACAATAGAAAAAAATGTCCTTACCTTTCAATCTTACGGGTGACTAAGTGAAAGTCTTGGATCATCGCTTGGTCGGACTTAATTACATTGGTAGAATGATAAAAAAGCAAAAAGACTCAAGAAAGTTCATTAAGTCCACGGGTCGGCACTTGTCAAACACACGTAATATATATATATATATATATATATATATATAAGGTGATGCGAACAACTACATATAAATATGTAATCTTTCTTAAATCACCTCTATCTCTCACTCTACATATATATATATATATATATAGAGAGAGAGAGAGAGAGAGAGAAAGAGAGAGAGAAAGCGAATACTTAAAAGAGCCCAGCCCAGTCGGCTGGGTCTGCAGAATACACCGACTGCGTTTCTGCAGAGGAGCAAGACTCCCCCAACAAGTGTCCCAGATATGACACCAAACAATATGATGGTGAGGCTTCAGTAATGCAGGAGCTTTGGGGTATGTGGAGTACCCCTTTTATTGCCATCGATCCCTGGTCCTCTTTGGCTCAAAGTGATATCAACTGAATTGTTTGAAATAGAACTGTTTTTAATTTCCATGTGTGTAAGTAAAAAAAAACTGTACTTATGCCAAACCGAATTGTTTGAAATAGAACTGTTCATACGTATAAAAATGGATTTGGTATTAAATAACCCACAAAGATTGATATGCCATAAAACCAAAACAAAAAAAAATCATATACATTTAATCTTTCCTCCATCAACCGCCTTTCTCTCTCTCTATATATATATATATATATAAATATATATGTATATATATATTATATGAATTTATAGAAAACTGAAAAGTGACAGAAACTTCCTACCTAGGTTTCACTAAGTGGATCTTCAAGATAATTCTGACGAAAGAGGATTGGCCCACCAGAAAGAATAAAAAATTAGCATTAAAAAAAAAAATAGATAAAAACAAAAATCCAGACCCACATTCTATTTGCCAAGGAGTCAGGATATTTTCATGCCTGCAAACATTTAATATTTCAGATCTCTGATGGAGCAATTCATTGGCGTTAATATAAAAGGCTAAAGCTAACTTTTCCTCCATACATAGGAGACAATATCTATCACCAGCTTTATTCTTTTTATTATATCCTATTTTGATGTAGGATCTCTTCCTTGTTTCTTTTTTTATTTCCCACATATACTCAGATAAACTCAGATAAACAAGTCCTATGACTGTATATTTCGTATGCTAAACTACCTTTATGGTTATAATATCTTTTTACACTTCTTTTTCAAATTTTTTTTTCAGATATTTAATTGTAATATATAATTTTTTATTTACAAGTTGCATTATCTGGGTTGTTTTTTCACACGCCGCCGGATTTATAGAGATAGTTATAAGAATATATATATATATATATATATATATATATATATATATATATATAGTGCTTTCAATAAGTTTCCAGATTTCTTTTTGTACAGGCATTTAGAATTGTCGTAGACTCTTAAAAATTCAGTATGTTATTGCTATACATCTTATGAGATGACTGGCCAATTCTTATGATTTCAAGTTCAAATGAACAGCCACAGCAGCAATTGGAATACACCCTTCTAAAGCCTGATTGTCACAGCTGGTGAATTTCAAAAATGCTATCTGGACGTGAAGACACTTTAGAAGAACGATATGCAATAAAATTGTGTTTTAAACTTGGAAAAAATTATGCCACAGAAACGTATGGAATGCTTCAGACTGCTTTTCGACCAACTTGCATGAATCGACCATCAGTTTCTGAGAGGCATAAGAGATTCAAGGAAGGCAGGGAGTCTGTGAGGGATGAGTAAGAAAGTCAATAGAACAGAGTTGATAGACCAAAGGTTAAGAGTTAGTGTCAGGGTTACTATGTTGAGGTTTTAGGGGAGTTCAGGAAGAGATTCTGTCGGAAGAGGCCAGCACTCTTCAAATCGGGTCAGTGGCATTTCCACCAGGACAATGCACCAGTCCACAACTCCATCCTTGTCACAGACTATTTGACCAAGATGGGCATCAACACAGTTGCTCACCCTCCCTATAGTCCAGACCTTACTCCCTGTGACTTTTGGTTGAACCCTAAGCTCAGAGGCTGTTGTTATGAGACAATTGAGGAGATGAAAGAGGCTGTGACGAAGGTCATTGACACGCTCACACAAGAGGACTTCTATGGGGCCTTCCAAAAGTTGTTGAAACGGTACAACAAGTGCATTGCAGCCGGAGGAGATTAGTTCGAAGGGGACTAGAGTTTCATGTGTGTACTATCAATAAAAGTGCCCATACGAAAAAAGTCTGGAAACTTATATAATGATCCTCGTATATATATATATATATATATATATATATATATATATATAATTTACTAAGAAAACTGTTTAGAATTCTAATTCTGGACTCGACGGTGTTTTACTTCTAATGTCCTTGGGAAAGGCGTGAATCCATCAATTCTCTCTCTGACTGTGAATAAACAGTTTGGCAAACTGTCTTTTTTTAGCCTTGGTTATATAACAGATCTTGTAGAAGGAAAACTTTGAAATGAAACCAATATTACTCAGATTAAAAATTGATCTTGTGTCACTTTCTGCCTGTAGCAGAAGAGTCAAGTAAATCCATACAGATATGTGTACATACATAGATAATATTCTATAATAGTTCAGAGCGCGGAAGTAAAATTAAGAATATTCTAGTGTAATGATAAACGACTCTATAATAGAATAAAATTAATTTTAGATTTAGATAATAAACAACAAGAAGATAGATACAAAACAGTACAGGGTGCGGAAGCAAAATTAGGAATATTCTAGTATGATAATAAACCACTCTATAATAAAATAAGAATAATCCTAATTTTACAAAATAAACAACAAAATAAGAAGATAAACACAAAACAGTAAATTTACTCAATATAGCTGCCATTTTTGTCTATTATTGTATCAACACGCCTTCGAAACGACTGGCATGTCTTCAAAATAAATTCTTCCGATATTTTATTCCGTTCCTCCTTAATAGTAATCTTAAGCGAACCAATATTTGGATGGAAAGTAGCATATGTTTTGTAATAGAGTAATCAACGGGGTTGTGTAATTGCTGTATTCACAGTTTTGACGTGAACTTTTAATTCATTAGCGTGTTTTCTAATTAACATTGTGGGGTCCTTCTTAATCGCCTTTGCAAGAGCAGTTAAAAGCCTTCTTTTCCTTAAAAGTTCTTTTTCGGTAAAAAAGAATTTTTTTCAAAGAAACTTTGGCTTGGTTTCGGCCTTAAACAAATCATAGATTCTTTGTCGTTTCTTGTTTTGCTCACTCATATTGGCCTGAATTTTAATTAAAAAGGTGATTGAATAATAGAGTTAATCATGAAAATTTAGACTAATCAGAGTACGAAAAAACGTTTTTAGAATTATACCATATTTTGGTTTGGCTTCTTTCTTTTTAATGGCATATCAACCTTTGTAGGTTATTTAATGCCAAATCCAATCTTTCTAGAAGAACAGTAGTGGTACTGTTTAATCGATAGGTAGGAAGGATTAGGGGGTTCATGCCTTTCCCAATGGTATTTGTCTGAAAGTGAATGTAATAGGACGAATGGAGTTCGAACTCGCTTACTACGATTCCGCCGTCCATCGCTTTAACCATTACACCACGAGGACACACCCGGCCATGTTCGGCTTCCGCACCCTATAGCCTACGTCTATAAATGAGGGAGCATCGACTATCGAAGAGATAGCATCCTTAATGCAAATTTATCCAATATTTTATATCTCAGAGCATTGATATGTGATTTTTAAATTACCGTATATTATTTTCCATTTTTTAAATTTTTGTTGTTTGTGTGTTTTGTCCTGGGATTGGAGTTGTATATTATATGCAATTCCTACACACAACGATGATTAGCGCTGAAAGAAGGTAAACAAATTCTCTCTCTCTCTCTCTCTCTCTCTCTCTCTCTCTGAACCTATTCAATTTATTTTGTTTTTACACCTGTGAAAAATATTCATAATCTTTTCCTTGGTTTTTTTTTTTGTAAATATCGATTTTCTTTGTTAAGACAAAGTCCATTAAAACGATTGTCTCGCACGAGATGAAAATGAATTGTGAGGCAGGTTTACCTCACAAGATCATACAGAGAATTTTACGTCCAAAAAATTTAATAAATCTTTTACTTAGTCATTAATACTTAAACTAATATTGAGACTGTTTTATTCATCTGGACTATGATGTTTTTGTTGGGTGATTGATTAATTTATCTGCATGTCAACTCTTCTAGGGTTATTTTAAGGAATTGCGTATTGTCCGTATTTAGTTTTTTTGTGCTGTTGTTTCTTACACACAATTATATGAGGTTGTAATCTAATAAAATACAATCCTTGCTAGTGGCGTGAAAAAGGTAACTGTTGTAGCCTAAAAAAAGGTTATTGAATGAGAAATAACCAAAACCGAGATTGGAAATGAAATGGAACCCTTTATAACGTTAATAAAATACAATACTTGCCAGCGGTGTGAAGAAGGTAACCACTGTGAGTGGTGACTACTTAGCATATTTAGCGATCTGTCGCTCGCCCCACCAAACGGCTAGAAATATACGGTAGCTTCGAAAATGCCTCGAGCCTCGTCGGCATTCTCCTATAAAATGGGCACCCCAGACACCAGGCTATAAACCTAGCCCCTCCGAGGAGAGTTAGAGTCTGGGGACGGCCTCCTGAGGCTCGAGGAGGTTCGGCCGAGTGACGTGAACGTCAGGCATATCCAACACATACGTCAAGCCGCCTCGACCGAGTAACCGCAGTTTTAGCATATTTACTCCTCTCACAACTGTGTCCAGCTATTTATGAAGAATGGGACATACCCATTAATGTTCATAGGTTGGGTATATAACATATAATATCACATATTCTTATCTAATACAAATAATTTGCTCACAATTGTATGGTTTCTAGTATTCTTATCTAATACAAATAATTTATACACAATTATAATAGAGTGTGCGACATGGGTTCAATCGCAGGTCGAGTCAAACCAAAAACTCAAAAAATAGTACTTGATGCCTCCTTGCTTAACACTCAGCATTATAAGGTAAGGATCAAGGGTAAAGTGGAGCAATCCAGAGAAAGGAGTAGCGCCCTCCCCTACATCTTGATGTAGTAGCTATAGAAAAGGGACCCTTCGGATCACCCTCTACTACGATCGCCAACTATACATTTATAGAAGTTTGGATGAGTTAATAAATTTAAAAAATGAAATGATTGAGTTTAATGGCATGACAATCTGTCTAGGGTTATTTTATGCTTCGAGGTTAGAGAATCGCGTTCACTGTACGTTCACATTTACCCTTTTGGTGTTGTTGTTTTTTTCTCTGTGGGGTTTGTTTTGTTTTGTTTTTGAATACGAACAATTTTTGAACCGATCTTTTACCACTTCGACTCTGCGTAGACTTGGGAGTAATAGCGATGAAGGGACCCTTCACACACCCCAGATCTCCAAAACTAGAGCCTCACAATCAGATGAATTCAAGTGTTATACCTACGACACCCCTTTTTTAGGGTGAGGGTCTTTCCTCTTCTACAACGTATTCTAAGACAGGTCGGAATCCCAATGAGAAAAATCGCTACCTTTGTCAAGTTGTATTGTTGTATAGGAAGACAATAAATACTTATCTCCCTTAGAGAGTTCCATAACACTTCAGAAAACCATTCTCAGCCTTCTTTTCCACTGTTGTTTGAACAGTTGAGATATTATCTCCCGCTCAGCCACTGAACAGTAAAATCATCATGGCTATAACTATTTACCGTTTTTGTACCCTATCAAATACTTCTTTTTCATAGAACAATCTGAGCATATTTCAAGCTGTTAGGATATGTTTGTGTATTCTTTTCATAACTATTTGTATTTATATTATGAATATATTAAGTATTTCTGTGTGTGTAAATGAGCTTATTTTGTCTTTCCTTCCGTTTATCCAGTGTTAGTATACCACGAATGTATTGTAGTAATTAACTGAACGTTACTCTCAAATGTGGCACAAGGCTGTATGAATGGTACACCCAATGATACTCGAACTCACTCCTGAAGGTTTGCTAATCAAGCTTGCTAACCATTACACACGAATATATAAGGCTAATATTGGTCCCTGCTGATTTAGGACTTGATTAAATTATCCTCCCTACCTCGAGCAACCCTATGGCAGGATACAAAAAACTTGTTAGAAGCGGGAGGAATCGGTTGTATTGGCAACGCAAGTTTATGTAGAACTTTTTTTCTGAACAATAAAGAGACGCAGCAGGTTTATAAATTGAGCACGTGTGTGTTTCTTTGTGGTATGCGTAATCAGATTGTATGCATAGCTTTTAAATTCCTCTAAAAAGCTGCTACTTCTCGGCTCATGCCAACCACACTCAAAAAGTACTTACAAAATCTGCGATCCCCTAGCAGATATCTGAACCATTTCGGCGTATGCACAGATGTGAAGACACAAGGACAACCGCACACACAGACACGCAACGAATAATGTTTAACATCCTTTCGGCGCGAAGAGAGACGCAAACCTTCTTCTTCTTCTTCTTCTTCTTCTTCTTAGGCAATATTAATAGCAGTCGGTAATAAATTAGTCCAGGGTAGAAAGTTATTTTTAGCATTCGCTGCAAACGTTCCCTCTCTCGGCGACATAAGCCCCTAAAGGAAAGGAAAGAAAAAATATTTAAATGATATTGAGTCTCTTTCAGCTAGCCGCCATAACTGACCTAGCTGCCTTCTTGTTTTTAGTTTTGTTTATCGTTGTGTGTGTGTGTGTGTGTGTGTGTGTGTGTGTGTGTGTGTGTCTGTCTGTCTGTTTTTTTTTGTTTTGTTTTTTTTTCGTTTCTGATTTTTTTTTTTTTGCTTTGGTTTTTGTGGCTTCTTTAAAATTAAAATATCATGCCAAATTTATTAATACTGCCTTCCGCTTTTACAGACAGGCACGCGCATGCGCGAATAATCAATGCGGATTTTCATAGGGAGAAAGAAAAAATGAAGGATGTGAACGTCTCACCTATTATGGCGAGTGTTTCTTCTTGAATAAAAAAAGTAAGAAAAAGAAAAAAAGCGTATATTATCTCAAACTAATCAAGTCTTTCGATTCTTCCATCTTAGCCTTTATATATATATATATATATATATATATATATATAAGAATAGAATCGAAATGTAAATGAGAAAAGTTAGCAGAAAAAATAACGCTATGCTATAATAGGAGGGCAAGTTCTGGTTTCTTCATTTAATGGCATATCATCCTTTGTGGGTTATTTAATGTCTAAGCAATCCTTGTAGAAGACCAGGAGTAGTAATATTTATTTCACTGCTGGGAAGATACGGGGAGAATAGAACCCTTCATATGGAGTAATGATTTGCAAACTGAACTAGCAAACCATTGTTGGTGAGTTCGATTCTTACTGGTTGCTCAATATATCCAGCCTTGTACCATAACTAGACAAAGATTAGCAAATAACTATACAAAAAAAAAAAGAGAACACTTTGCAAGGTGTAATGATTAGCACGCTACAATAGCTAAACGATTACTAGAGAATATGAATCTCACTAAGTGCCCCATACATTTAGATTTGTGCCACAACTAAACAAAGTTACATTATCGTGATGATAAACACTTAAAACTGAAGTTAATAATTTTAATATGTAGGTTTAAACGCGCGCGCACACACACACACACATACATATATGTATTTGGGTAATATATGAAGTTTAATCAGACAGATATGTTGTAAAAAGAAGAAAACGGTTGGTTGGGTGGTTGGTTTTTATGGCATATCAACCTTTGTAGGTTATTTAACGCCAAATCCATTTTTATGCAAATAGTCAGTTCTATTTCAAACAATTCAGTTTAGTATGAGTACACAGTTTAATTGTCCAGAACATTTCTATTTCAAACTATTCAGTTTATTCAAACAATTCTAATTCAGCTAATTTTGTTTACACACAGTTAAATGTTGAAACAGTTCTATATATAACAATTCATTTTAGTGTAAGTACAATTTTAATGTCAAAAACAGTTCCTTTTTAAGCAATTCAGTTTAGCATAAGCACGCAGTTTAATTATAAGAACAGTTTAATTGTAAAAAAACATTTCTATTTCAAGGTATTCAGTTTAGTCAAACAGTTCTAATTCAAACAATTCAGTTTAGCATAAGTATGCAGTTCAGTTCTATTTAACCCATACGAAGGTGCTATCAGGTGCTCCCAATCCGAGCCAGATTGGATCTGGGAGAAATGGCAATGAAGGGATGCTCCGCATTCCCCGAAGCTCCAGCATCACTGGAACTTCAGCATCAGATTGTTTAGTGTCATATCCAGGACAATCACGGGACGGAAAGGACAATACATATAAATGGATGAGAAAAATTGATTGATAAATATTTGTTTAGGTCCACCGACGCGTTTCAACGAATATGAATGAAATTATCGAACATATGAAATTACGAAAATTTCTGGTAGAAAATACTTCAGGTCATCTTCAGGGTAGGAATTATGGATTTAAAATAATGGTTTTAACAATATAGAAAAAGATTCGAAAAAGATTTTAAAAAGATTACGTCATGAAACGTAAATTTTTGAAAAGATTAAGGAGAAAAACAGCGTCTGTAAAACGTTGGTTTGTATAAAGAGGAATTGTCATTAAATAACTTATAATGGTTGATATACCATAAAACCAAACTAAACAAAAAATACAATCCATCAAATTTTATATTTTCTTACCCATCCTAAACAAATGTTTAATATTCCAATCTACTATGTTACTGTCAAATATCTTAAGTCTCCTGAAAAACAAGAAGACAATTCCTTAGAAAATAATTCCATGGATAAGATGAGGTATTTTTCTCTGTAAATTTTTGTTTGGTGGTTAGTTTTTTTATAAATTCATATAGATTATATAAAATTTAGTAATAAAGAATGCTTTGAAAAATGCTGGTTTTTATTGAAATATTTAAACAAGCATTGAAGAGGGTTTTTTTTAAAGAAAATATCTCGACGGCAGAAAATTACGTCAAGTTGAGAAATAAAATGCAGAAAAAAAAATCAACAATTTAATAAATTGATTTTAAAAATTACTTTTAATCTTTTTCCGTCCAATCTTATACACTAAGATGAAAAATGAGGAAAACATTCTTGATGTATATCAAATATCGTGGATTTGCATCGAAATAATAATTGCTTCTCGTTAGGACATCCGTAACGAGAATATTCATAAATAAAACCCCACAAAACCGAAAAACAATCAATTTTTTTAAATGTTCAATATTTTTTGAGGATTTAATATAATGATTATGAATAAATAAATGTGGCTCTTAAATGAGAATATATA
Organism: Sepioteuthis lessoniana; assembly: GCA_963585895.1. Classification (NCBI taxonomy): domain Eukaryota; kingdom Metazoa; phylum Mollusca; class Cephalopoda; order Myopsida; family Loliginidae; genus Sepioteuthis; species Sepioteuthis lessoniana. Next base: position 27,612,630 of record OY757945.1, on the reverse strand, counting down.
AATATTCGTCAGTTCTGGGCAGAAGTGGGTACGATTTTCAATCTTAAAATTCATAAAATTCCCCTACCCACACTCAAGAAATAATGTGATGATTTTCTCTTTTCTTAATGATAGAAGCCAACGGAAACGTATATAAGCTAAAAAAATGATCTGAAAATCAATATTAAACATATCATTTTTTAATTGAAAAAAGTAAAAAGACAACAATAACAGACAGCAATTATATATATATATATATATATATTGTCATCCACAGACAGACTGTTTCGTTCTATCAGAACTCGTCAGTGTGGCTAGACCCGCAGGACGCTCGATGCCAGGATCGAAACCCGTCTAACTTTACGATAGATTAAGGTTTCAGACCACACGGCTACAAGTGGACTACGTTGGCTAAGGGAATTTTAAGGTATTTTATTTTTAGCAACAGCAGCAGCAGCCTTTGTTTACATTTTTTTTATAATACCCTATCGGCTACCAGAGTGCTCAATTCTTACGAAGAGCTTTGCATTACGCTAGGGGCGGCCGACAATTCCTTCGCCAGAGTGCTCAAAGCGGAATAACTTTCTTTATTGAAAAATCTTTGAAATATGTAAAAATCAAGACTATAGATAATAATTAACCTTTTCGAATAACGAAAACAGCAAAAATATGAAAATATAGATAATTTCTGCATTTATTTAATCCGGATTTACGTTCCTTTATTCCTGAAGCAAAAAAAATGAATGAAAGTCCTACATTCTGCCTTGACTGTTCTTTTTTACAAAACAGTCATTCACAAAATCCGTTACCTACATATATTTTGTTTAAATCAGGAGCCGGAACCCTATTCTATTTCAGGGTCTATCTCATGGAACCCATATCAATAAAAATGAAATCTCGTGGGTATTAGTTGTCTAAATTTCTGAGCCGAAGTTTGATGATTTTTATCATTAAGGATTTTCATATTTATTGCTATTTCCAGAACGTTTCGGCCAATGTATCCTCCTCCCTTCTTCAGGTGTTTGTCGAACTCGGGAACCTTCACGGAACTTTTAACTACTTCCTTTATTGAATCCACGTGGGTCTCTTCTTCTGATTCCGTTACCCATAACCGGGTACAAGTGTTAAGTATTCCTGTATTGTTACTCGCCTGCAGTCAGGATTGAACCTGCAACCTCCAGATGATTGTCTCCTTAGAAGCTTAGGGAACCAACATCTATAACCGTTACGTTATGTGTCCTGCTGGATAACAATTCCATACTAAATACTGAATCGAAACAAGTTCCGGCTTAAAATTAAAAGTCAACAGAACCCCCTGCCAAATTTTTTTTTATTCACAATAATAGATGGAACAATGAATATAAAAAGAATAATAAAGCATTGTCAAGATGAAGAAGAAGACAGGTTTATGGAGCATCTAATTTTCAGCAATGAGTCAAATGTCAGTTGCAGTATTAAACTCAAGTGTTTCTCTATAAAACTGTGGATCGTGTTGATATCTTAAACAGCTTTTTAAATAGAATATCGAAACTATTTTTCGTAGATATCATATATATATATATATATATATATATAATATATATATATACACACACACTACCAGTCAAAAATATTTGGCCATCCACAAAAAATGTTATTTCTCATCTTAAACGAGTTTTTTTATGAAACAGGTTAAGCAACGCAGTGGGTTTTTTTCCATTATACTAAATACAAGACTTCCAGAGCCACATTAAATAAAAATAAACTAAAAAAAAAACATTTAAAACTTTTGATTCCTCAAAATAGCCCCCCGCCCTTCCTGTCCTTGGCTGCTATCACTACTTCTCATATTCCTTCCACCAAAGACTGGAGATAGACAGAAGATTGTTCTGCCCAGCTTTCCTGGAAGAGTTGCCAGAACTGAGCCGCTCTTGTGAGTTGTTTAGCTCTGTCTTTTCGGTCATCCCACACTAGTTCAATGGGATTTAAGTCTACTGATTGCGCCGGCCAAGACAACAGTTGAAGGATGTGCTGTTCCGTTTTGCTTTAAATGTACATCTGGCAGAGTTTACTAGTATGCCTTGGCTCATTATCTTGCATGAGTACAAATCATTGACCCACCAGCCAAGTTCGGCTAGGATCGTATGATCCCGCAGTATGCTGTAATAGCCGGTCTGATCCAATTTCCCCTTCGCCTGGTACAAATCCCCGACTTTATAATAGGCAAAAGTCCCCCACACACACCAGAGCTTCCTCCTTACTTTACGGTTGGTGTGATACAGGGAGTTACAGCTCTTTCACCGACTCTTCGCGGCATATAGACCCTCCTCTTTGGACCAAAGATTTCGAGTTTTGATTCATCGGTTCAAAAGATTGCTCAATTTTCCAATCTTTCTGTGCCTTGACCCACTGTAGCCTTTTATCATTGCTTTGCTTCTTTAACAGTGGTTTCTTGACAGCAATTCTACCATATAGGCCAGCTTCTCAGAGTCTTCTCTTCACAGTGAATGTTGACACATTTTTCACGAGATTGGTTCAGTTGTGCAGTAATGTTTGGAGCAGTCAACCTTTAGTCACGCAAACAATTAACTCTGATGAAATTGTCCTCTACCCTAGTTGTTGCTACCAAACTTACTTTTTGTCTTGTTTTGTCCCGTTTCCTGAATTCGCCGAACAGCATAATCTACTGTATCTCTAGAAATTTTTATTTTTGTACAAAAGAAGAAAAATACCTTCAAATCAATTTTTCAAAAGATATCTGGTTATACTAAGATCAAAAGTTACTGAAGAAGACTTGTATTTACCAATATATATATATATATATATATATATAGTGGTGCTTAACTTGTTTCATTAAAAATAACATTTTTAGGGTGAGAAATAAATTTTTGAGGTTGGCCAAATACTTTTGTCTGGTAGTGTATATATATATAATTGCAAATATGTATATAAACGTGCAAATATTCCCAAGAGTGCATTTTTAGGGAAACAAAACATCTTCGCAGTAAAATAGCCTAGAAGTCGTTGCATTTTCAGAATGTGGCAGGAAAGATAGGGAAGGTTACGGAGACTAGAGCAATGAAAACGGTAGGCTGGCGAGAGTCAATGAATGGGGGTATGGAATGTGAGTAAATACAAAAAGTGAGAACTTGAAGATATCTCAGACAAACGGAAGCGGAAGTACTTTGTTTTGCGAGGGGCAATTTGGTACTTGGTGGCTGGAATTTCATCGGATCTACCTGAGAGCGCCCAATCACGGAGAGGAAATCGTTGATGTTGGGGGTGAAATGTAACAATGCTTTGTTGGCAGAATATATTCTGTTGTGTTAGATAATTTCTGTGAGGCGATTCCCGAGAAAGTTGCGGAGACAAAGAAACGTGTATAAGAATGAGGATGCTAAAAATCAACATGTGGAAATCGAGAGAGAAGATCGAATTGGAAAAAGGGAAGAGCAAATCGAAAGAGTGACATGATTAAATAAGAAGAGAAAGAAAGGTCAAATAGAAAAAAAGAGATCTAAAGAAGAGAGTGAGAAATCGAATGAGAAATTGACGCAGAGACATGACAAAAAAGAAATAAAGAAAAACAAAAGACAGAGAAAGAGAAAGAGAAAAAGAAAGAGAAAGTAAAGATCAAATCTAACGCTAGAGATGATCAAATTCAAAGAGTGAGAGAGAGAGAGAGAGAGAGAGAGAGAAAAGAGAGAGTGGTGGATGGTCAAATCGAAAGCGAGAGAAAATGAAATCAAAAGAGTAAATTTACAGAGAGAGAGAGAGAAAGAGAAAGAGAGAGAGAGAAAATATCGAATCAAACGAATCAAAAGAGATTCATGATTAAATCGAAAATGAGTAAGAATATCAAGTCGGAAGATAGATATGACCAAATCAATATATATATATATATATATATATATATATATATTGGAAATGACTGTAGATTCTAATAATCTCCGGGAGTTTTTGCAATGTAAAGTGGACTGCGAAAAATTGAAAGTGTGTTTGAGATCTAACATGTGGGAGAAAAGGGTATTTCGGTCGTCATGTGTTTTAATTGATCGTTTGTGTTCGTAGGTTCTTTTTGCTAGACTGCTTTAGGTTTCGCCGATGTAATGTTAGTTACAATCTTTGCATGAAATAGAATATATGCCTGTATGAGAATTGGTCGCGTTTTTGGTTTGTTTCGAGATGTTAGTGAGATTTTTAATGGTTTGTGATGTGGTTTGTATGATTGATATTCCTAATTTGGTTAATTTGGCGTAAAAAGGTTTGTTATGTGTTTTCGTGGGTCGGAAGATAGGTTAGTGAGTAATGAGAATAGTTGGGTTGTTTTTCTTAAGTTTATTTGATGAGTGTATATTGAGGGTTTTTTTTTTCTAGCGTTTGATATGAATGAGTTAGGATATCTTAGACTTTTAAGGGCGTGTTCGATGTACTTAAATTCTTCCTCTAGATGTTGTGGGCTACATATTCTAATTGCTCTCAGATAAAAACCAATTATGAGGCCTGTTTTGATTTTGTTGTGATAGGAGTAAAAATGTATATAATCATTCTTATGGGTTTGCGGGTGACTTAAAAGTTAATACATTTTCGGATTAATAATTAGGATGTCCAGGAAGGATATTGTGTTATTTGATTCTTTTTCATATGATAAGTTGATGGAAGGTTCAACATTGTTTAATTTTTCTTTAATCTCTTTAATTTTTATGTTTTGTGGTAAGAAAATAAATATATCGCAAATATATCTAAAATATGTAGTGTTACTAGGTTGTCTCAAAATGTTTAATCTAAAGAAATTATTGAATAAAGAATGTAATATTACTTCTAAACCCTTTGTAAGTGTCTTTTCACTTATTTTTATCATCCCCAGATGGAGACACTGACTATTTTGACATTGTAGCAGGTGTGCAGCAAGGAGACACATTACTCCCATATCTGTTTATCAACAGCCTAGACTACGTTCTTAGAACGTCTATTGATAAAATGAAAGATAACGATTTCAACCTGGCAAAGGAAAGAAGCAGAAGATACCCCACACAAACAATTACGGGCGCAGATTACGCCGATGACATAGCGCTTCTGGCAAATACACATGCCCAAGCCGAATCCCTGCAACATAGTCTGGAATGAGCAGCTGCTGGCATAGGCCTCCATGTCAACGCAGACAAAACTGAATACATGCGCTTTAGTCAAAGAGGCGACATTTCCACATTAGATGGTAGTTTTCTGAAACTAGTGGAAAAGTTCACTTACCTATGAAGCAATGTCTTATCAACTGAGACAGACATCAACATCTGACTAGCTAAGGCATGGACAGCTATTGATAGGCTATCGGTCATATGGAAGTTAAACCTGACCGATAAAATAAAACGGTTTTTTCCAAGCAGCAGTCGTGTCGATACTGTTACATGGATGCACTACATGGACGCTAACTAAACGTTGGGAGAAAAAGCTTGACGGCAACTACACAAGAATGCTGCGAGCAATGTTGAACAAGTCCTGAAGGCAGCACCCCACAAAGCAGCAGCTGTACGGCCACCTACAGGATGTAGCCTTGAAGACCTACAGGAAGCAATGTACGATAGAGACAGGTGGCGAGAGAAGGTCAGGGAGATCCGTGCTGATAGCATGACATAATTATATATATATATATATATCTTTGGATTTAATCACATCTCTCTTCTGAGCTAATCTCTCTCCCTTTTGATTTAATCGTATATATATATATATATATATATATATATATATATATATATATTAAGAGAGAGAAAGAGAGTAAAAGAGACAGACAGATAGACAGACAGAGATATCGGCGGTAAAAAGATATTTAAAATTGAAAAAAGATTGGAATAGTTCAATTTTGAGAAAGGGGACGAAAACATACCGAATAAAATCAAAACGTAAATTGCGAAAGAACAATGGAAAACCCTACAAGAAGAGAGATGAATTTTAAAAAAAAGGGTCTAAGTGATCAAGAAAAAAACATTTTGACATCATCTTGTCGAAAAAATAAATGTTAAATAAAACGCTGAAATCTGAAAACCCAACCGGTTTTGAAATCATCGTAAATCGAATCGTATAAACCTCGTTTATACATTCATTAAATTACAAATTGTAGTAACAATTACATGGAGTGAAAAAAAAAAAAACAGCCATGGTTTTCATCCACTTTTTATATATGATATGTTAATATATTAGTAAAAGGAAACTTTTTTTCCAAAACGTTATTCATTTGATTCTACTAGCAAATCTGATTCTAATTATGTGCCAAAATAATAAGGAAAAAACTGCTGTCTAACACTAGGAAGAGTAGAGTACTCGTATGTGTGTGTGTGTGTGTGTGTGTGTGTGTGTGTGTGTGTGTGTGTGTGTGTGTGTGTGTGTGTGTGTGTGTGTTGAGGCGCTTGTAGTGTAACGGTTTTCGTCATAGCCCTGTATTGCTTCAAATTGGAATTCAACCAAAGCCCATGGCTGTGATATAATGATAAAAAAAGACTTTTTTTTTAAAATTATGATAATGTAATTCCGAAAGAATATTTCAATTAAAGAATTAACAAATTTTCGTTCCTTTCTTTTTTCTTTATTTCTCTTTTTTTACTTTTATATTTTTCTATGGTTTGTTTTCTCTGTTTTAATGGCAAATCTACCTTTGTAGGTTATTTAATACCAATATCATCCTTGTAGAAAAACAGCATACTATTCAATCCATTGCAGGGGTAATAAGTGGTCTCTTTACCTAGGCTATTTTATCGGGGAAAAAAGGACTCGGCTACTTGAATTCAAATCCCGAATAGAGCTGTTTGCTGGCCAAGTCAGCTGGGGCTGCAGAATACAACACCTGCATCTCTGCAGAGAGGTAAGACTCACCTAACGAATGTCCTAGATATGACACTAAACAAGCTGATTGTCAGGCTCCAGAAATGCTGGAGCTTTGGGGAATGTGGAATACACATTCATTGCCATCGCTCCCAGGTCCACTCAAGTTCGGAATGATAGCACCTGATAGGACCCTATATGCGGTTAAATAGAACTAAACTGCGTACTTATGCTAAACTGAATTGTTTGAAATAAAACTGTTTCTATGGATAAAAATGGATTTGATATTAAATAACCTACAATGGTTGATATGTCATAAAACTCAACCAACTAACTAACCGACCAACAAAAGCTTCTTCTTGCTGAGTCGGCTGAGGCTGTAGATTACACCGACTGCACCTTTGCAGAGGGGTAAGATCCCTCCAACGAGTGTCCTGGATATGACACTAAACAATCTGAAGCGGAGGTTCCAGTGATGCTGGAGCTTTAGGGAATATGGAGCCACCCAACTGATTCCCATCGCTCCCAGGTCCACTCTGACCCGGAGTGGTGGAACCTGATAGGGCTCTTTCTCTGGTTAAATAGAACTAAATTGCGTACTAATGTTAAACTGAATTATATGAAATAGAACTGTTTTGACATTTAAACTACGTACTTATGTTAAACTAAATTGCTCAAAATAGAATTGTTTTGACATTTAACTCTGTGTAAACAAAACTATACTTATACTAAACTAAATTGTATTTAACTCTGTATAAACAAAAACTTTATTTATATTTGACTCAATTGTTTAATTAGAACTGGTTGACTAAACGGAATAACTTGATTTAGAAATGTTTTGGACAATTAAACTGTATACTTACATTTAAACTGCGTACTTATGCTAAACTGAATTGTTTGAAATAGAACTAATTATTTGAATAAAATGGATTTGGCATTAAATAACCAACAAAGGTTGATATGCTGCAAAACCCTAACAACCGACTAAATCTGTTTCCATTTCACATGGCACTAATGACCCAAGGAAAAGGATGAATCCAACTATTCTCGCTCCGGTTATAGGTAAATAGTAGGACAGACTGAGCTTCTTAACCTTGGTATGGTAAGTGGTCAATGAGAATTAAAACTTTGAATTCAAAACTAGAACTGAAGAGGTATGGGCTATTCCCACTCAAGACACATTACATTAGTGGCGCCCCTATAACCAATAGATTAAGTCTTTTTCTTTTTCTATGTATGTCTGTATTCAAACGAAAATATTTAAACGAGAAAATAATTACTTCCATATTTATTTCATTATGTTGCCGACCTGAGTGTTGATATTCATCAAACTCGAACTGTTGGAAAACTTAATGAGTTTTTATATCTAATTAAAAATTATTGAGGCGTGCTTAGCGTAACGGTTATCGTCATAGGAAATGAAATTGGTGATCCCAGTTCAAATTCTGATCGAGACTGTCGGCATTTCTCTCTTGCCCTTGAAAAAGATCTGTGTCCTTTTTTCTCTCTGCTCAGCAATGGGTCGGGCAGAATGGTTCCTGTAGCAAGCCAGAAAAGAAAAAACTCTTAATTTAAACCATCTCCAGGCGCCTTAAAAATTGACCTTGTGTCACATCCAGCACGTGGCGTACGGGTTGGATAAATATATACGTAAAAGTAAAACCATTTTTTTCCTTCAGGTGATTGGCTAATGCACTTCTGCTTTCATCTTCCAATCAATAAATTCGTAAAAGTCTATTCATTTCCGCGGGAAACAAGTCCTTGTTGGTGCAAGCAAGGTGTCTGTAATAGTTGTTCCAGATTCGTTTTCAACGAATGAAAATTGCGTTTTGCTCAGAGCGGGAATTTTTTCATTCGTCTTCAAAAACAGACAATACTCTTGCGGTCTGTATCGAATAACTGGGTTCTTATCATTTCGCTTTTTCTTTGATTGATTTATCTTATCATTAACAGCTCACTTGGCTTCTATTTTTCTTTCTGTTTTCGCACACACACACACACACACACACACACACACACACACACACACACACACAAAATTTTAAAAAACGCAAACCTCCTCCAACCACGACTTGAACCCCGGTCGCTGATTCCATTTCCTACGATGATAACCGTTACGTTTAGTGTACTATATTGATATGTTTATATGTTATTTTTATATGTTTAGGTAAGATGTTTATATGTTGTGCATATGTTTATGTTATATGTTTTTATGTTTATCTTATATGTTTATATGTTTTTATGTTGTGCATATGTTTATTTTATATGTTTAGATATTGTGTATATGATTATGTGGTTTATATTTTTAGTATATGTTTATCTTATATGTTTTTATGTTGTGTATATGTTTATTTTATTTGTTTATAGGTTGTGTTTATATGTCTATATGTTGTGTATGTTTATGTTATATGTTTATATGTTGTGTATATGTTTATTTTATATGTTTATATGTTGCATATATGTTTATCTTATATGTTTATATATTGTGCTTATATGTTTATGTTAGATGTTTATATGTTGTGTATATGTTTATTTTATGTTTATATGTTCTGCATTAATCTTATATGTTTGCATGTTGTGTTTATGCTATATTTTTATATGTTCATCTTATATGTTTATATGTTCATGCTATACATTTGTGTTGTGTATATGTTTATTTTATATGTTTATATGTGTTTATATTATACGTTTATGTATTGTCTATATATTTATGTTACATATTCAGGTTTTGTTTATATGTTTATATTATATGTTTATGTGTTATGCATATGCTTTTATATATATTTACATTTTGTGTTCATATGTTTATATGTTGTAAATATGTTTATCTTATACGTTTATATCTTGTCTATATGTTTCTGGTATATGTTTATATGTTTATATTATTTTTTAAAATTTGTTTATTTTTTAAAATTTGTCCATAAGGAAATACGAACGCTGCTGTGACCGTCCTGTTGTGGGAAGAAATAGTTGCAACATCGTGAAAGAAGAACAACTATTTATTATTATTATTATTATTATTATTATTATTATTATTATTCCTTGATATTTTATTCATTTATCATTATTGTATTTTTATACTATTTCATTAAAGGACGACCAGCTAGAACCTACTTACAACAGCTCTGCGCCAATACAGGAAGTAGTCTTGAAGACCAACCGGAAGCGATGGACGATAAAAAAAGAAAAGACAAAAAACATCCGTACTGTATGAAATTGCGGTGCTGGTCGATTAAATAATCGACCAGCTCCGCAATGTCTAGCCAAAAGAAAAACCACCGAGACAGTTATCTCAGCTAATACATAAAGTATTCAATATGTAAATTGTGTTCTTCGTAGAGCAAAGCTGGAATACTACCTACCTCGGTTTCACCTACCGGATCATTAGGATAATTCTTACTGATCCTAAAAATCCGTTAGGGAAAACTTGGGTGGGTAGTTTCTGGTTCTTTATGATGTATATATATATATATATATATATATATATATACGAAAGAGATTGCATAAAGACAGTCTGAAATAAAGATATATGAATATATAATAACAACATTGGTTAAGACAGAAAATTTGAAAATTGACATTCGTAATTAACTGTGTGTGTGTGTGTGTGTGCGCGCACACACGCGAGCGCTTGCGTGCGCGTGCACGCGAGCGCTCGTATTTCTTCGAGAAAATTCGCTCTTACCAATTTCAAAGACGAAAAGAGAACTGCAGAAAGCATCAAATCAATGGAGGCTAAAACAATAAATTGGCAGCAAATGATTCTCAGTCTGCTTCTTTCTACGCACCGACCAAGAAGAGAGAGAGAGAGAGAGAGAGAGAGAGAGAGAGAGAGAGAGAAAGTACATTTCCGCTTCAAGACCCACACACGCACACATACAACAGTTCATTGACCGGTTTCGTTGTATCGATATTTTCAACGCGAAAGAATTCTATATTTACCTTACAACGTCATATTAATAGATTTTGATAGTATCCGCATTTCTTTCTCGCCTGTTTTTTTTTTTTTTTTGCATTATTTACCCCCCCCCTCTCTCTCTCTCTCTCCCGGTTCCTGCTCTTTCTCTTTATTTCTCTGTCCTCAGTTTCCTTTCTCTCTGATTCTCACTATTTCTGTTTCCCTGTTCCGTCTTTTTCTCTGTCCCTCACCCTTGTTCGCTCTCTTTCTTTGTCTCTCTCTCTCTCTCTCTCTCTCTCTCTCTCTCTTCCCTTGTTTCTTTTCTCTCTCTGTCCCTCTGTCTCACTCTCTCTCTCTCTCTCTCTTTCTCTCTCTCTCACACACACACACGCACACACACACACACGCATACACACACTCTTCGCATTCCTTCCTTCCTCCTCTCCCGCCACGTTTCTTTCTCTAGCAGTTTGTATTTTTTATGTTTCAGACATATTGACCCACTAGTATATATATATATATATATATATGTGTGTGTGTGTGTGTGTGTGTGTGTGATTAGCTGAGTCTATTTGAATGTATATTGCCAGTTTTATATCTTTTTTTCTCTTTATTACAAGGGTGGCCAACCTTTCACATTTCCAGACGTGAAATCTTTCTGCTGATGAGTTCCGATGAGCAATACCAATCTTGTTTTCCCATTAGCTCTCGCAAAAATATTTATCTATATTAATAATTGCGAAGTTCTTTTTGTTCGTATGTCCTCTATAGATGGCCAAACAGTTTGCTGTAGAGCTACCAAATTTGGTATATTTTGTTATATGACCCAACGGAAGGCCCTAACCTAAAAAAATTTGAAAAAGGTGAGGCTCTCTTCAAGCTTACCCGCGTGCGTTAGATAATAATCTATTGTTAGACAAGTGCAAATTAGTGGAAAATGGCAGCGCAAAAAGACTATTGGATGTCATCCACTGTGAGTGATGTGAGGTGACTCCAAGATCATTTGAAAGCTTGGCTTTCATTTGATGAGAAAGGGTTGCGTAATCACATAAGTTTAGAATGTTTAGAAGTTAGAGAGAAACTTCAGTTAGTCAGGAATCACTACTGAGAACCGCTGTAAGAATTCCATTTTTGCTCCAATACACTGTCTCCTTAGGTGATGTAAAATACTTGTCACGAATAATAAAACATCTACGCATAAATATACGTCTGAGTTTTTGGTCATTATAAAATAAAGACATGGAAAGCAGTTGGGGTCGCAACAACAAACAAGTGAAGTTCCCACGAAATAAAGTTATTGAGGGATTTGAATATTTGAGAAGTATTCCTTGGGTGTTGGTTGTAGGGAATTAAATATGCCTGTGTAAAAGCAAATAAACATAGGACAATATATGTTGCTTACTATTCTATGGGGTCGAGTTCAAGAAAACATAAGATTAGCTGGTCTTCTTTCTTAGACATGCTGTTGGTAAAGAAGGTGAGAATTTTTGTGCCTCTTTTTTTATATACCACTTTGGTAACGCCATTTAGCAGTCACTAACAGAAATTCCTTGACAGCCAAAGGTAACAATTCCTCACTCAAACACTCAAAGCCTCCACCACGGGTGGGATGTAATACAAGGTCGATTTTTATGCCAAGTAAAGCTATTTTGAATTTAAAGTTTCCTTCTCCTAGACTGGTTACCTAATCAAGGCAAAGGAATCCAGTCTTTCCTGTAATTTGCCCATACCTGGAGGGAGAACGGATGGATCAATGGGCATTAGTACATAGTGTAACATAGACTACCTCGACTAAGGTTTGAACTTGGTTCCCCGATTCTATTTTCTATAAAGATACCTATTACGCTAAGCACGTCTCCAACTCTCTAATTGTGCATTAGTACATAGTGGGCATTAGTAAATAGTGTAACATAGACTACCTCGACTAAGGTTTGAACTTGGTTCTCCGATTCTATTTCCTATAAAGATACCTATTACGCAAAGCACGTCTCCAACTCTCTAATTGTAAGTTTTAAAATATTTTTCCGGATCTATTGTCGTATTCATCACTATTTGTCCTGTGTGACAAGCGTGACAGAAGCCATTTTCTAGCGTTACTATTTCGTTAGTTTTGTCTTTTCTTTGAGAAAAACAAGTGGTGTTGGCACGCTTAGGATTGTTGATGTCTTTCCAAAGATTAGCCAACAATAAACAATCACGTGATCACCACAGGTAAATAAACAGAAAATCACTGCGGAAGCAGACGTTGCATCGCTCTAATATTTGGCAAATGTTCGCATACAACAAATGTCGAAATGACAAAGTACGCTGATAGACGCGTCTGTTTATTCATTTTTTATTGATATGAATATCAGCAGTTAATTCACTCACTCACACACTAACACACACACACACACACACACACACACACACTAGCGCGCGCACGCACACATATAAATGACTCTGACTAATTCCATAATTTATTCATCTACATGTAGTCTGCCAAAAATCAAAATTTACATATACATTTTTAATACATTTTAATACATTTTTTCGTGTGAATCTCCTGTGTAGTAACATCTTTTCACGTGACTATACCCCACAATATATAGATGTTTGATCAGCCATTTTTCAAATATTTCTATCTAATGACTGTGCATAGGAAACTTCAAGTAATGAACTTCTAGCGTCCCAGATTATGATATATATATATATATATATATATATATATATATATATATATATATATATATATATATATATATATATATATATATATATATATATATATATATAGTACAGAATATTATAGCGATGCAGGTGTAAAACCTTAAAAATATCAATATTATAGCCACTAGAAGTCTGTTATTTGAGTTTCATATTGAGGTGTAATGGATATTTTCTTAGAAAATGGACACGGCGAACCAAGTTCAAATCCTAGACGAAGCTGTTTGCATTTCACACAGCACATGAGTTTCGATTCGTGCATGGCTCCCTACATGAAAATGACCTTGTATCAAATCCTACCTGGTGGGAGGTTGGATAAATATTTTACATTAGATCTTATCAGACATTCCAAAGTTCACTTGACGTTCGCCCTGGGTGGGTTAAAGTTGATCGTCTGCTCTAAGGAGGCTTCCTCCTCCCGAGTAGTACCTGCTTAGCGGGGATGAGTTTATTTCTTGGCGCCTGGGTAGAGCCAAAATGGGTAACGCTGATAGGAATCAAGCATTTTTGGGGAGGGTCACGCACGAGTCGGCACTATGAAATCGTTTCATGTCAAATCTGATTTTGTGCATAGTTGGATAAATCCATCTAAATCAGTAATTCCCAACGTGAGGCACATGTTAATATCATCATTCAAGAACTATGATAGTAAATAATTTTAATTGAAACAATATATATATATATATATATATATATATATATATATGTATGTATATATGAGAATTGTTTTTTTATTTATTGCGGACTTTTTATCCTCATCTTGGTAGTTTTTGTGTTGTTTCTTCTTCAAGCCGGCCAGAGGTTTACTTGGTCAAAAACGTGGTGTGATAGACAACAACTATGGAAGGCAGTAAGTAATTACTGGGGATACGGTTACAAGATTCAGTATTCCAATCCGAGGTCTCGGTTAATCACCTGAAAAAGGCCAGAGGTGAAATTTGGCTGAAACGTAAAAGTGAAGAAGAAACAACACAAAAACTACCATGATGAGGACAAAAAGTCAGCAATAAATAAAAAATTAATTCTCAGATTAAGAAGCCTCTTCTCAAAATGATTCCAATTAAAGAATATATATATATGTGTGTGTGTGTGTGTGTGTGTGTGTGTGTGTGTTAAAAATATCGAAAAAACACTATGCTTATTTGTTCATTTTCTCTTTCATTAAAAATGGAGTCTCTGTGGCGTAGTAGCTGAAACGTTCGACTTTTACCTCGAAATGAACGAGTTCAAATGCAATTCACACCATCACGTTCACTTTCGAACTAAAACCCTTGAAAAAATATGAATACCTTTATCCCCTCCTCAGCTATGGTTTAGATAATATCACTTCTGTTCTTCTTCAAGGATGGCTTCAGCATTGAATAAACCACGAAGGTTGACATGTCATTAAACACTGAGAAACCAGCAGCTGCTGCTGATTCTGAACGCTCTGTGCATTTTTCACTGTTGCAGATTTTAAACATTCAGCCAATTTCTGACGATATTTACTGTTTAATCAGGATGTGTCATCTCATTTTATCGTGAAAAGAAATTACTGCAAACTGACTTTTGCCAATCAGTGGTAGAATTTTCAAAGGCCAATGTCTGCTTACTAGATTCATGTGTTCATTACCACAAATATAAATTCACGCAGTTTCCCAAAAGTATTTTATGTTAAAATTGCAAAAAATAATAATACGTTAAACTTAATAAAATATATTTTAAATTTCTACTGGGGTGGGTAGAATACACCGACTGCATCTCTGCAGAGGGGTAAGACGTATGTCCTGTATATGACACGAAATCATCTGACGGTGAGGCTCCAGTAACGCTGGAGCTTAGGGGAATCCGGACTTCCCTTTTCATTGCCATCATTTCCAGGCTCACCCTGGTTCAGAGTGGTAGCACTAGTTAAGGTTCTATCTATGGGTCATATAGAACTGTCTGACATTTAAACTGCGTACTTATACTTAATTGAATTTTTTAAATAGAACTGCTTGATCAATTTGTACGAACAAATGACAGATGTTTCATCTAATTGTTAGTGGTTCATAACAATACTTGGAACCATTTAACTGAGTGAAAACAAATGACTGATATTGAATAGAATTTTAAGTTTTAGATGGCAAGAACTGGAACCATTTAACTGTGTCGAAACTATAGCAATACTAGTGTGCAAACCAATTAATTCTAACTCATCTAAAATTGTAATTACCAACAAACGAGTCTCTTTGGTATCATGTATATCTATTCAAATGTGTGCAAACAAATGACTAATTTTAAATTGTTACTGTTACATGGCAATACGTGAAACCATTTAACTGTGAGCAAACAAATGATTAATACTAAGTAGAATTATTTGTATTTGTTAGAAATACTTGAAATTATTAATCTGTTTGCAAAAGAATAAGCTTAAGCTCGTTTAAAAATGTTATTAACAAAATGTTTACAAATGCGTATGTATAAAGAGGATTTGGCATTAAATAACCTACAATGGTTGATATGCCATAAAACACGAACCAAACGGGTACATTGATGCTTCTACTTAGGAAAATGTAAAGGATTTTAAATAGCATTTCAAAATTAACCACAGTCCATGATTATATTGATACATCAATTTAGGAAGGGAGTGAAAGATTGTAATTAGCATTTATTAGTTTGATGTTGTCCATTATACAGGGGCCCGACGATATTTTTCGGACACTTTAGTATTCGACTTTCCGAGTACCATAGAGTGGCGAAATTCCTTCAATAGAATAGCATAAACATATAAAGACAATACCTGTAATAAAAATGGAAGAAAATCGATTAGGTAAGGAAAAATATTCAATTTTCATCATTTTTTACAAAACACACGCGACATTATTTTTCGGACATCATTGAAAAACTGTTAATAGTCTGTAATATCACCTTTCTTCTCAATAACTTTTATCAATCTCTCTTCATAATGACCAAACATATGCACGATAACATCTCTACGTGTTTCTATTAGTTGTTTTTTGACTCCTAGTATTCGTTCCCATAGTTGAGCCTCTTTCGTTATTTCAAGTCCATCATAGACAAGTTGCGCAAGTATTTCCCAAACATTTTCTATTAAATTTAGATCTGGGCTTCTTGCAGGCCATTCCAAAGTAGTCATATTCACTTTAGCCATCCATTCTTTCATGAGTTTTGACACATGGATGCTGCAATTGTCTTGCTGTAGAATGAAATCATTCCCCATCTCTCTTCTTAACCTTGGTAGGGCTTTCTCATCCAGCAACTGTTTGTAGCTTTCGCTGTTCTGTCGTCCTTTCAGCCACTCCAACCATATATTTCCATTAGCAAAGATCATACCCCAAACCATAACCCCTCCTCCTCCCATCTGTCGTTTGTTCAGTACAACAGGCTCACCCCTTCTCGACCAAGTACACTATCCATCGGGCCAATCAAACTTGAAACGCTTCTCATCAGTAAATATAACCTTCTTAAAGTCAACATGCTTCGTTAACCACCTTTTAGCACACCCCAGTCTTGCTCCTTTGTGTTTCATTGTTAGTGTAATTTTTTTCTTAGCCTTTGCATACTTCAAACCAATCCTATGCAGCGTTCTTTGTACTGTTCGGACGTTTACATCCAATTCACATTTCTCTTTCACTTTTCTTGCTGTAACTTTTTCTCCAGATGTCAAAAGCCGTGTCACAGTCCTCTTCATTCTTTCAGTCCTCTTGCCAATTGATCTTTTCCGACCTCTCTTCTTTTTCCGCACGGAGTTTGTCTTCAGCATGTATTCAACCGTTGATTTTGACAGCTTCAAATCCATGGTGATCCTTCTGATGCTGAGGCCATCTTCCCGCTTCTTCCGTGCCAAACAAACGACTTCTTTTGAATGCATTTACCTCATTAAACTTAATTGTTTTGCCAAGAAATGTCCGGACTATTTATGCTGTTAGATTGTCCTATGTTAACATAGTAGTAGGGGCGCCAGTGCCCCAGAACAGTGTACAAGCAGAAAATTTGCATACAGCAACATATACATGAACATAGCTCTTAATAAAATAGGATTTTTTGTCATGTCCGAAAAATAGTGTCGCGCAAGTTTTCGCAAAAATCACAAAAAACTAAAATTATCAAAGCCAAACTAAAAAAAATGATTACACTAGTAGTGGATTTTCACTCCTCAACTACGTACTTACAATCTCAAAAGTTTTTGGCACTAGTGACCACCTTGAAGTACTTTTTTCAAAGTGTCCGAAAAATATTGTCGGGCCCCTGTAATACTGGTGCTTCTATTTAGGAAAAAGTGAAGGATTCTAATCAGTATTCCATTGTTAACAGCGGTCTATACTGATATTGATGCTTCTATTTAGGAAAGATTGAATGATTCTAATAAATATTTCCAAGTCAATAATTGTCCATGATGATACTGATGCTTTTATTCAGGAAGGAATGAAGGATTCTAATTAGCTCTTCATAGTCAATAGTAGACCATGATGATATTGATGCCTCTATTTAGGAAGGATTCTAATTAATTTTTAATTAATATCTTGGTTAATTGTCTAAATTTCTGAGACGAAGCTTAATGATTTTTATCCAGCAGGACACATAGCGTAACGGTTATTGGCGTTGGTTCCCTAAGCTTCTAAGGAGACAATCATCTGAAGGTTGCAGGTTCAATCCTGACTGCAGGCGAGTAACAATACAGGAATACTTAACACTTGTACCCGGTTATGGCTAACGGAATCAGAACAGGCGACCCCCGTGAATTCAATAAAGGACGTAATTCGAAGTTCCGTGTAGGTCCCCGAGTTCCACAAACACCTGAAGAAGGCCGGAGGACATATCGGCAGAAACGTTGTGGAAATAACAATAAAGATGAAGACAATACTCCGAAAACCCTCAATGATATCTTCGTTATATCGAGAATTTGGATGATTAAAAAAATGACATTGAGCAAGAACAGAGAACTTGCTTATTAAGATCATTCACTTGCTAATTGGACCGGATGGCTCTAATAATAGTCTCGCTATGATATGTTGTCTTGTTTTCTGCGTTACGTTTATATACACGAGAATTTGAGTAAAAGTCAATGGTCCATTTTAATAAAATCAAATTTTCTATTTTATTTAAATCTAAAAATAAATTTAGAAAATCTGCATCCAAATTTCAGGGTAACAGTAAAAACACAAACAAAACTGAATTTTTGCATAAAAATGCCGAATTAATAAATACAAGACATACTTTCGTATAATGATTTTATACTGTTGCTAAATACATTCGGCCTACCTCACGTGGTGTAATGAGAAGCAATCTAGACAAGCAAACCTTCACAAGTGAGTTTGAGTCTCAGTGGGTGTCCCATTCATACGACCCGGTGCCACATCTGATCAAAAATCGCTTAGTAAATTACCAAATGTTAAATTAGTCAACCATTGTAAGTGAAATTCGATTCTCTTTGGGCGCCAAATACTTCTGACCATGTGCCACGACTAAGGCAAGCTTAGTAAATAACTATTTACAATGTTAAAGTATTATTGTTTTTTATTTGAATATATATATATGTGTGTGTGTGTGTGTGTGTGTGTGTCATACAAAATCTGGAGCGTTCTGTATTTGATAATAAGACGAAAAAAAAAAAAAAAAAAAAGCAAAGAAAGAAAGAAAATAAAAGAGGAGAGATTTCCTTAAAACTTACTTTGAAAATTCACATGAATGCGGCAAAAATACCTCCCACCGTTTTCTGTGTGATGTAAATGAACTTAAGCAAGTTGGTTGGTTGGCTGTTTTGTTTTATGGCATATCAACCCTTTTGTGGGACATTCAACACCGAATTAAATTTCAAACAATTCAGTTCAGCATACGTATAGTTTTTATTTACAAACAGTTAAATGTCAAAACAGTTCTATATCAAGCAATTCAGTTTAGCATAAGTACAGTTTCAATATCTAAAACAATTCTATTTCAAACAATTCAGTCTAGCATATGTATACAGTTTAGTTCTATTTTACCCATTGATAGGACCCTATCAGGTGCTACCACTCCGGGCCTGAGTGGACCTGGGAGTGATGGCAATGATGGGGTACTCTGCATTCCTCAACGCTACAACATTAGTGAAGCCTTACCATCAGATTGTTTAGTGTCATGTCCAGGACACTCGTTTGGGGAGTCTTACCCATCTGCATTGATTCAGTTGGTGCATTCTGTTGCTCCAGCCCACTGGGCCATCCAGGATACTCATTGGGAGAGTCTTATCCCTCTGCAAAGATACAGTCGGGTTTTTCTGCAGCCTCAGCCAACTGGACCAAAAATGGAGCTACCATTGCCACTTTCCTAAGTTTACTTGCACTACATAGGGGGCAGTTTAAAATGTGGGAAGTATTTCTGACGCACCCTGTTTTTTTTTTATTTATTGTCATGTTTATTGGAGCATCTGGCGTCAAACTGTTTTGTTAGCGAGGCTTAGAATACGTTGTTTGAATCTGCTTGAATAAGAGCCCTCCTGCAATAAAATAAGTGAGTGTTTTGTGTATGACTCTAAACTGCATCTGTTGTGGAGCTTTGGAGCATGTGGAGTACCTCTTCATTGACACTACTTTCCAGTTCATTCTGACTTGGAGTGGTAGTACCTGCTGGGATCCCATCTACGAATCAAATACATCTGTTTGAAAAAAATTCGTATATGATATAGGACCGTGTGCATAAAAGACCCCATAAGAAACAACTACACAAAAAATGTAAATATCATCACGATTCCCTAACCTCTTGGGTTGACATGCCATGAAAATCAATTGATCAGTCAAACATGTTGGTTGTTGAACATTAGTAATTTCAACTGCCCGGCATCTTTATCGGATGAGCCATGGCATATAAACCAGACAAACTTGATTGATAACGAGGCTGGAAGAAGAAGAAGAAGAAGAAGAAGAAGAAGAAGAAGAAGAAGAAGAAGAAGAAGAAGAAGAACGCCCGAGTTTTTGCAAGATGGAGGGGTACATTTTACTAATAAGGGCGTTGGGGGAAGAAAAAAGTGCCGAAGGGCAGGGGAAACAAATGATAAAGGAGGAGTAGCTTGAGACAGGTGAGAGCAGGAGGTTGAAATCAGGAGACGGCAGGAGGAAGAGGTGGAGCTTGGAGGTATCTAAAGAGCCTGACAGTCCCAGTTCTCAGCGTCTCGACCTGGTGTCGCTGCTTAGCAAAATGAGGCTTGTATTTCCTCAGGCTAGCCAATCTGGGGGCTCGAAGGCTGATTGCTTGGGAGGCGTGAAAAGTGGGAGTAGATGGGGAGAAGCGGTGGGTGATTGAGGAAGATAAAGAGGCGAGGTTGCGTTTTCGAAGGAAGAAGACACCGCTGGATAACCGGGAGGAAGGGGGTCGGAAAATAGAAAATGACGGACGCTAAGCGTGCCCCGTGGTAATTTATAGACGTGTCTCGGTAGGTAAGAAGCTCTTTTACTGCTTAAATGAATGAAAGCAAAAGAAAGTGAATCTTAGATAGGGTTAAGCGATTAGTGAGCCAACAATAGACATTGATTATTGATCTCTCTTTCTCTCCCTCTCTCCCTTAGTGTGTGTGTGTGTGTGTGTGTAAGAATAAAAGTAGATAAATAAATGTACTGCATTTCTGATCTAACCATATGCAATTATGTAAGAATATAAAATCTATCTATCTATCTATCACAGTCAGTTCACATCTCTCTCTCTATATATATATATAGATATATACATATCCCTCTGTCTGTCCGTCTGTCTATCTGTCTCTCTCTCTCTCTCTATATATATATATATATATATATGGATATATATGCATGCGTATATATTTGAATATATACATTGATTGATAGAATAGTATATATATATATATATATATAATGGTACTTGATACCTCCGTGCTTAACACCCAGCATTATAAGGTAAGGATCAAGGATAAAGTGGAACAATCCAGGGAATGGAGTAGCACCCTCCCCTACATCTCGATGTAGTAGCTATTGAAAATGGAGCCTTTGGGTCACCCTTGACTAAGGTCGCCAACTTTACTTACTTTTATATATATATATATATATATATATATATATATATATACAATTCTATCTATCTATCTATCTCAATCCAAATCTATTCACATTTATTTATCAATCTATCTTATCTTCTGTCTGTCTTTCTATCTATCGCAGTCAATTTAAATCTATCTATCTATATATATATATATATATATATATATGTATAAATTTCTTCATATCTATCATACCTGTTATGTGAATTTATCTTTAATAGTCACAGTTACAATTGGTAAACATGCCGTGTATATTTTTAAATGACGTATAAAATTTGTTAAATAAATACATAAGGTAGTGCTGTAATGGTTAAAGTGCTGGACTGCGGAATCGTAGTAAGCGAGTTCGGATTCCAGTCGCGCTATTACGTTCACTTTCGGACAAATACCCTTGGGAAAGGTATGAACCCCCTTATCTTCCCAGCAACCGGGTTAAATATAACCACTACTGTTCTTCTAGAAGGATGGCTTTGGTATTGAATAACCTACGAAGGTTGCTATGCCATTAAAACAAAGAAACCTAACCAACTTGCTAAAAACCAAATGGTCGTCTCCTCCCCAACGTAAAGGATAGTTTGGTTTATTTGTTTAACAGCTTATCAACTTCTTATGGGTTATTTAAAGCCAAAATTTGATTTCGGGTGGCAGTGTTGTCGGCTAGTGGCTAAGGTGCTGGACTGTGGCCTCAAAAGTTCGAACTCCAGTTAAACGATTACGTTCACTTTCTGACTAATATCATTGGGAAAGTTATGAATCTACTTATACTATAGGTTGATTAGTATCAGTACTGTTTGACATTAAATAATCCACGAAAGTTGATATGGTACTGAGTATAGAAACTAAACCAAACTAAGTTGGTAAATGATTTATTAAGATTATAATAGGTTCACAGCAATTTTTTTTAAATTGCACTTTTTTATTTATCTGTAATTATCATTTGTTTGCACAGTTATATGATATCGAATATTCCAGTCAAAAGCAAATAATTTGCAAACAGTTATATGGTTTCACGTATTCCTATCCAATCCAAATAATTTTTAAACAGATCTATTTAACCTGTACATGGAACCCTAAAAGGTACAGCAACTCCGAGTCATATGGGACCTGGAACCAATAGCTCCTCTAACTTCCGGAATTGGAGTGTCACCTTCAGATGTATTTTAATGTCATACCCAGGACACTCCTTTTTGGATGGAGAGTAATACTCCCTCTGCTAAGCATGCAGCCGACAAGATTCCAGAAGTAGTACTTTGGTTTGGTTTGGTTTAACGACATATAAACCCTTTACAGGTTATTTAAAACTGGAATTTGATTAATTTCTAAATTTGAATATAATCTTGACAATGCTTTCAATGTCCCATATCAATCAATTTTTGATCATAAATACTTTGACTATAATAATTATTTGTTTGTGTTATGTTTTGACCTTTTGACCCGGCCAAAAATGCCATTCAAGGTGATGCACCGGCAGGAAGTGACACATTCGAATGGCAGTTATGAGAGGAAATCGTGTGGGCAGAAATTGGCTGATGAAATGGGACGAGGTAAAAAATAATCCCATTATACTCTCATAGACTGACGCACCGGAAGATAGTGACCTATGAACTGCATGACAGTTATTTCCGCTCGATGACGATCACACAGGCCATTTCAAAGATAGCGGAAGTGACACATCCCGATCGCCAGATATCGGAAGAAATTGCGGAGGCGTGGATGCGTGTCCATATCACCACGTGGGAGTTTGAAGGTAATATAAGGCCGACGAATTGAACAGAAGGCAGTACAGGGAGTAGTGTTGGAGACGGAGATGGACGAGATGTAGTAAGGAAAGCCAGCACCCAGCAGAGTGGACTCCAGTGCTCCGGTTGAGCAGCCCTGGAGAACGAGAAAGACACAACGCTGATGGTCATAACTTTGGGGTCAAAATATTTCAGTTATGTTCGGTCTCCAGCTCCCTCTCACAGTAAAACCCCACACAACCTTTTCGAACCCTTGCAATAAAGAGAGAGGTAAATATTTTTCTAAGAAGTCTTCCTGCGTCTTTATCATTGCGTCTGTTTATTTATTGTGTCGTAATGATGCAGTAGATGACAATATAACATTTGCACAGTTTTATAGGATCAAGTATTCTTATCTAATTTCTGTACAATTATGACTTCAAGTAACTACTGCTACTATAAAATTCATTTTCAAATGATACTCTTTGAAAAAGTATGAACCCCCTTATCCATCAAGCTTTGGATTAAATAGTACCACTTCTATTCAATAAGGATGCTTTTAGCATTAAGTATCCCATGAAGGTTAATATGCCCGAAAGTAAAAGAAACCAAATCAAACCAAACCTATTTAATTATAATTATTTGGTTGCACTGAGTTATATGGTTTCAAGCATTCTCATCCAATACTAATAATATTAAGCAGATCTATTCGACCCATAGATTGGAACCTAACAAATACTACCAGTCCGGCTCATAGTGGTCCTTGGAGTAATGGCTATGAAAGGCTAATCCACTGTCCTCTGAGCTCAATGACTAGATACTCACTATCCGATTTATTTTCTAAGCAGGAAACGATTTTTTTAAAAAGTTTTGCGGCCTTTTTTTAAAATAAAAATTAATTCTCAGATTAAGAAACCTCATCTCAAAATGATTCCAATTAAAGACAAGTACAAAAATTCGGTACGGACCCGACTCTGGAAGAACAGATAAGGATTTATTGACCAAAAAATCCATCCTTGATCGCCCTTCGGGGATAGAGGCGTTGAGTCACTGCGGTTCCCGGTAAGTATTGTCAGAAGATAGCGGTTTCAAATCCTACCCAAGCCGGCCAGATGTTTACTTGGTCAAAAACGTGGTGCGATAGACAACAACTATGGAAGGCAGTAATTACTGGGGATACGGTTACAAGACTCAGCATTCCTATCCGAGGTCGCGGTAAATCACCTGAAGAAGGCCAGAGGTGAAATTTGGCCGAAACGTAGTGAAAGAAGAAACAACACAAAAACTACCAAGATGAGGACAAAAAGTCCGCAATAAATAAAAATTAATTCTCAGATTAAGAAGCCTCATCTCAAAATGATTCCAATTAAAGACAGGAAACAATATGTTGAAGATTGATTGATTTTATTTCATATCAACCTGTTTAGGGTTATTTGATGCCTAGAGGTTTGGGAATCCTTTTCATCGTACTTCATATTTACATTTTTTGTGTAGATATTTCTCAAGCATCATTAGCCCAGTCGGCTGGAGCTGGAAAATACACCTACTACATCTCTGCCGAGAGGTAAGACCACCCCTTACAATGTGTGTCCTGATATAACGCTAAACAATCTGATGACGAAATTCCAGTAATGCTGAAGCTTTGGGGAATGCAGAGTACCCCTTCATTGCCATCGCTCCAAGATCCACTCTGGCTCGGAATGGTAGCAACTGACAGGGTCCTATCTACGGGTCGAATAGAAGTGTTCGACTTTTAAACTAAGAGCAAACAAATGACCACAGCTAAATTGAATTTTTTTAAATAGAACAGTTCGATCATTTAACTATGTGTAAACAAGTTACTGATGCTTGAATGAAGTGATTGTGATACATAGCAATACTTGGAACCATCTAACTTTATTGACTTATGCTAAACTGAATAGTTAGAAATAGAACTGTTTGTGATGTACTCCTATGGACCCCCACATATGGCCGGGCAAAAACTGGACGACTAGCTCAAACATACATACAGCAGCTATGTGAGGATACGGGATGTAGCCCTGAAGACCTGCCAGAGGCGATGAAAGATAGGGAGCAGTGGTGAGAGAGGGTCAGGGATATCCATGCTAGCGGCACGACATGATGATGATGATATATGTATAAAGTTGATTTGGAATTAAGTAACCTACAATAGTTGATCTCCCATAAAACGAATCCAAACCAAATCAAACTAAGGGTCATTTTTTACAGACTGTCCTATCAAATACGAATAATTTTGAAACAGAGCAATTAGAGACTCATCATCGGATGCAGGTTGGTATCATATACAGGACACGTTTCTTTAAGGGCAGGGGATAGTCTGCAGGGTATTCTAAGCACCACCGACAAGGCATACAGTGTAGAAGAGTACTTTAGCTTGTATTATATATTTGGCTATATGTCTGGTTTAGTCACTTGTTTGTAGGTACATATATATATATATTCTCACACACTATTTACTTATTCATAATTTCAACAGGCCAACAAAAGATGTAAATAATCCTGTTTCTCGACCCCACGTAAACACACTCACTTGAGATGAAAGACGCCGAGTTGGTATGGCTGTTCTGAAAACAGCTTTTCATCATCTTCCGTTTCGAGTGGTTCCACCCGGATATAAAATGTCCCCGCACAAATTTAATTCATATATCAACAAGATAATCTTTCGAATGAGCTCCCTACCCAAATAAACGCCCCTGATTCGACAATTAGTCAGCCAATCAAAATTGTGGAGTTTTCTGAACAAATAGGTATTAGTGCAACTAAATTTCTGACACATATGAAAAGCTGGTGGACGGATTTAGTTCTTAAGTCCTTCACACTTCAAGCACGCAAATCTGATTTTAAAACCTCCGGGCTTAGAATGCCCTGACTGTATCACTAGCAGATGAGTAAGACCTCCAACCTCGCCAGGAAGTGGGGAGGAGTCTTAAGTACGATTCTAAACAGCATCTGATGGTGAGGCTGCAGTTCTAGAGATGTCGAAACTGTAGAGTTCTCCATTATTGCCATTACTCCCAGGTGCACTCAGACACACAGTGGTAGTAACTGTTAGGTTTGGTTTGGTTTTATTGCATATCAACCATTGTAGATATTTAATACCGAATCCCTTTTTATACATATAAAAGTTCTATTTCAAACAATTAAGTTTAGCATAAGCATACAGCTTAGTTCTATTTGACCCAGAGATAGGACCCCTATGAAGGGGTACTCCGGATTCCCAAAAGCTCCTTACCATCAGATTGTTTTGTGTCGTTTCCAGGACATTCGTTTGGGGAATCTTACTCCTTTGCAGAGAAGCAATCAGTGTATTTTATTGCCCCAGCCGACTGGGCCAAGTAGCTGTTAGGGTTCCACGTATGAGACGAATAGATCTGTTGAAAATGATCTGCATTGGAGAGAAATGCTTGATATCATATAACTGTGATGGTTATATCAAGCAGAATTATTATTAGATGTGATATCAATATTAGATAGGAATACTTGAAACTATTCAACCATATGTAAATTCTTTTAATTAAGATACTTGATTGTTTGGTTGTTTGGATTTTATGGCATATCAACCTTTGTAGGTTATTTAAAACCATATCCATTTTTATGAAAATAGTTCTATTTCAAACAATTCAGTTTAGCATGAGTACGCAGTTTAAATGTAAGTTCAGTTTATTCGTGAAAAACATTTCTATTTCAAGCTATGCAGTTTAGTCAAACAGTTCTAATTCAGCTAATTCAGTTTAGTATAACTACTGATTTTGTTTACACACACTTAAATGTCAAAACAGTTCCACACTAAACAATACAGTTTAAATGTAAGTTCAGTTTATTCGTGAAAAACATTTCTATTTCAAGCTATGCAGTTTAGTCAAACAGTTCTAATTCAGCTAATTCAGTTTAGTATAACTACTGATTTTGTTTACACACACTTAAATGTCAAAACAGTTCTATATTAAACAATTCAATTAAGTGTAAGTACATTTTCAATATCAAAAATAGTTCCATTTCAAACAACGAAGTTTAAATGTAAGTATGGTTTAATTGCCAAAAGCATTTCTATTTCAAGCTATTCAGTTTAGTCAAACTGTTCTAATTCAAATAATTCAGTTTAGCATAAGAATGCATTTAGTTCTATTTAACCCATAGATAGGGCCCTATGAGGTGCCACTATTCCGGGCCAGAGTGGACCTGGGAGCAATGGCAATGAAGGGGTACTCCACATTCCACAAAGCTCCAGCATCACTGGTACATCAGCATCAGATTGTTTAGTGTCATATCTAGGACACTCATTGGGGGTGGGTCTTACCCCTCTGCAGAAGTGCTGTCGGCGTATTCTACAGCCCCAGCCGACTGGGCAATAAGATACTTGAAACTGTAATTGTTTGCTTAGTAATTACTTGAAACCATATATTTGCAAAAATTGCCGTTAGAAAGGAATACTTGAAACCATATAGCTGCACAAAAAATTATTAAATAGAAATAGCTACTTTAAACATTATGATTTTGTATAAATTATTAGTGTTAGATAGGAATACTTGAAACAATACAATTGTATGGAAACTAATTGTTAGAGAAAAAATAACAACAACAAAAAAAACCAATGGCACATTGAAAATATAATTATTACAATCAAACATTTACAAGTGAACCAAATTTTGGCTTTGAATAATTCATAAGAAGTTGATATGCCGTAAAACAAATAATTCTAACAAAACCTATAAATGCTTATGGCTATTTGTCTCTGCATCCCACCAAACAAAATTTGGGGATTTTAGAGGAAGGAAAGGTCGTGCACGAGTTGAAACTCATGCCCTGCTTGACTATGCTGGTCATTGAGATCACTAGGTGCATTATGAACCAGGTGACCCTGATGGACATGCACTCACTAAGTGCAATATGAGTCTAGCACGAATGCCTGCTCATAGCTTGAACCAGATCCGAAGGTCTAGCGCTAGGCAGTGTTTGTCAATGATTCTTCGCCCATCCAACGGTGGTCCGGCCAGAGCTGGGGGCCAATCGACCTCGAATCTATCCGGCACGAATGCCAGACGGCCCAGCGAAAACGGCAAGTAATTATCACTGATTCCACATAAAATTACTAATTAATTAAATTTCGGTATTAAATAACTGATGATTAAAAATATCATTAGTAATTGATGAGAATACTTGAACCCAACAAATAATTATCCAATAAGAATAGTTACTTTAAACTCAATAAGTAGGTATAAATTATTTGTAGACATACTTTATTGAAAGTGATGGACTAGAGTTTAGTGTTTAGGTTTTCTTTTTTGACGACTTTGCAACTGTGGTTGTAGGCAGTTTAAGAAACTTTCGAACTTTCTGTTAGTCCGTGTATGGGTACTTTCGACCATCTTCGGTCATTGTCGAGAACCCAATCAAAAGTTTCAATCAATCAATCTCATCTCAAAAGTAATGAAATAGTAAATGTCAGTGGTATTATCAACCCAGAGTTGCGTAGTTTAAGGATAGCTAACTAGGGTTTTCCCAATGGTTTCTGGCGCCCCGAGCAAACAGAACGTTGACACCTGTTAAAATATATATTATTTATGGGAAAAACATTTTTAAAAAAGCAGACAAAAGAAAACATTTCAGACAAAGCATAATTTCTTTACACTTTGACGAATGTAGACAAATCGGAAAATTTCGGGTCCTGAAGAGAATAAATACTTTGGCTGCTACAATTCAATGAGGAAAGAGGAGAGGTTCTGAATCGTAACACGGGGACCAAGAAGCAGGACAGCTATTTATATATAGTAAAATAGAAGGCAAGAGTAACCCAGAAGTTGGTTTTTTTAAATTAATCCACTTGTCGTCCCTCCTTAGAACGAGCTATTGTGTGCACTCTGACTTATCACCTGATAACTGTTTACGTTCTTTTTAATTAATTAGTTAATTAATTAAGTTTTCCATTTTGTCTTTGCATTTGAAAAAAGACTAAAGTCTCAGATTCATGACTGGCACCTTTTAGCACATAGCGCCCAGAGCGACTACGTATGTGGTGGGTACTTTGCAGTGGCTCTGGAGCCACGATACATACAAAATAGTTTTAAATTCATTGTCATATATGTATTACCAACTAAAAGACGATGAAGGTGTTTCTAAAAGAAGAACATAATTGGTGAAAAAAAAAAGAATTATTATGTTAACATGTTTCAAGAGTTTCATACATTCACTTCTTCCTATATAGAAACATCGATATCATTATGGACCGCTATTACAACGGGAACCCAACGGGTTAACGGATTGTCTAATTTATTAGTATTTGAAGTAACTTAAAAAATTCTTATTTCTATGGAAAATAATACCATGAATTATAAAGCAAGTAAAATTTTTAAAAACAAAAAGATATTCGGTTGTAATGTTTCCGGATGTGCAGATGTGATCTACATGTCGAGTTGAGCATAAGAAGTCGTTGGAAGACGAGTTTGTTGAGAACAAGGTGTGACAAGTCTAGAGGCCGGAAAACACATCAACTGAAATAAAAACTAGATAAGTTTCTGGATCTTTGGTTCCCTACTCTCCACAAGATAATTACCACCAGTGTAGGCAACGCAGCAATAAGCTATATATCCGGCAATATCCAGATGCTGTCAAAAATTGGGATCCTTTCAAGTACGGAGTTGCTCAAAACATATATCTATTACGAATTGATACGATCATTTATATAAGGAGGAAGCCTTGTCGTAACCTGTCGGAAGTCCTTTTAATAACCCAAACGGAAGTGTTCACCTCGACAGCTGCAGCGCATATGGCAAAGACGGACCGAAATTTTACTGCCTCCACGCACTCACTTCCGTGACGAACGAGAAAGAAAAGTAAAGCGACGTAAAAATATTCTCGGATCAACCAGAAAACGAGCTACGGCACAGTAAGCAAAGCGATCTGAGCCTCCCGTGAGTTATATAAGAAAGGCTGATTTGACCAAATCATATATATTTAATATATTGGTATAGAGAGGATTTGGCATTAAATAACCTACAATGGTTGATATGCCATAAAACCAAACCAAACGAAGTCGAGATATTAAAGCAAATGTCTAAGTCTGTTTCACCAGTAGAATTTACGATGCCAAAACTTCAAGTACTAATATATGGGTATATAACGGATGTTAAGAACCTCAAAGTTTTATCTTGCCCAGTCGGTTGGAGCTGTAGAATTACCGACTGCACCTCTGCAGAGGGGTAAGACCCACCCCTTACGAATGTCCTGTTAATGACACTAAACAATCTGATGTTGAGGTTCCAGCAATACTGGAGCTTTGGGGAATGCGGAGTACCCCTTCATTGCCATCACTCCCAGGTCCACTCTGGCCCGGAGTGGTAGCACCTGATAGGACTCTATCTATCGGTTAAATAGAACTAATAGCATACTTAGGCTAAACTGAATTATTTGACTAAACTGAATAGCTTGAAGTAGAAATGTTTTTGACTATTAAACCGTACTTGCATTTAAACTACATGCTTATGCTTAACTGGATTATTTTGAAATAGAACTGTTTTTCGACATTAAAACTGTATTTATACTTAACTGAATTGTTACATATAACTGCTTGAATAGTTTGAAATAGAAATGTTTTTGACAATTAAACTGTGTACTTATGCTAAACTGAATTGTTTTAAATAGAACAGATTATTTACATAAAAATGGATTTGGCGTTAAATAACCTACAAAGGTTGATATGACAAAAAAACCTACAAACCAACCAACCAAATCAAAGTTTTATCGAAAAATGAGGCCTGGCATATAAGTCAACCTAAGGATTTTTAGCTCAAAATTCTGGGTTAGACCAATTGACGCTGTTTAGATCCCCCCCCCCGCAACATACGGTAGGCTATTGATGGGCTAAAATTTACCCAGCAGATCTAAAAGAGTATAGGTTATGATAACCTGTAATAAAAGCATAATTGGGGTTTAACTTAATAAATGTGTGTGAATAAATGCTCTTAAATTACAGTTCGGAATCTTAGAATCAAGATTTTAATCATTAATAAAATAACATTCAAGTAAATTTTATTTAAAATGTTGTGCTATAAAAACAATGATAATACTAATGTTTGTATATTTAATAAACTACCATCATGTCTTATGAGGAAAGGACCTGTGCAGCCGGGAGAGAGAACACATCCAGAGAAACGGCTCAACTATCCGTGGCCGTTGGCGCAACAAACTGTTCACAGGTTCACTTCACGCAAGGATATTTCATATTGTCTTTCACAACTCTTGTACCTGACATATACCTGAACGAAGAAAATAATGGGGCATCCCAAACGACCATCGACGAGAATAAAATCTTTCTGATTATCTCAAACCCATGTCTTGTTTAGGATTTAGAATAGTCAAGTTATATAACCTGCAGAGGGATAAGAGTTCCTAAAAAAAATGGCTGGCCTGGGTATGACACTGAACTAAATCTAATGGCGGGGCTCTTGTTAAGGAGATCTAAAGAGTGAGAAGTACACCCTCACTTCCTTTACTCCCACATCCACTGTGACCAAGAGTGGGTATTACCTGTTTGGGTCAAATAGATCTGTTAAAAAGTCATTCTTATTCGATAGGACCGTAGGCAACAGAAAAAAACTCTTCGGAAAAATCAACACAAAAGTTTAAATGTGAATGGGATTCCCTCACCTTTGAGCATAAATTAACCCTAAATGAATTGACATGTCGTTAAAATTGATCAATCAATCAAACATGTCTCCATTGGGGTGTTACTTATCACTCTTTTCTGGTTAGTGTGAGTTATGGTACCGTAAGACGATTGCAATCGTGCAACGTCTATTGTTACTCGGCGCTGTTATAGCTCTCACTAAAGTGTAAACGCTGACAATAAAGTACTTTAATCTATAGAAAAACACAAACATAAAATACAGGGTGTCTCAAAATCGATGCAACCCGTTAATCTGATTATGGCGGTTATTTGGAACATGTCTAGTAAAAAATGCATCTTTTAAGCCAGAGACATCAAATCAATGTTTCTTTTAATTATTATATTAGCTTCCAAGAAACGCCATCTTTTTTTGAGTTTTTTTTTTTTTGTCTCATTAATGAATTTTTATTACATTAATGGGTTGCATCTATTTTGTGATAGTTTTGAATGATCTTGTCTCTAAACAAGTAGTGATGCAAAATATTTCTCCTATCTTTCCGAAGGCATTGTGATTGAGAATTAATAGTTATTATAGTATACTATTTTCAAATCTGAAACAAAAAAGAACACAACATTATTATCATTAGAGTTATTAGCAGTCATGTGGGCCCCTATATTATTATCGCTAACTTTTTATTTGTGTAGTTTTTCTGTGTTATGGAAATTTACAAATCTTTTTTTTTTCAATATCTTGGTCTTGTGTTATCAATGAGAAAGAGAGATAGGCGCATTTTATGATATCAAAGTCGTTGCGAACGTTTGATAATAAGCAGGACACCTAACTTTTTTGATCCAACATGTGTTAAAAGCAATAATATTCAACTTTACCAAAAGACGTGAATATTTCTTAATAGTATCACATTTCCATAGATATTTTTCCCAAGTTTACCCCCAACTGGGAACATAATTAGTTCGGTCGGTGTGGCTTAAAATACGCAGAGAGTTTCCCTTACAGAGAGGTAAGACCCCCTCTTCCAAATATGTGTACTGGATTTTAAACTGCATCTAGTGGTGAGTCTCATGTTTTAGAGCTCTGAAGAGAATGTTCAAAATCAGCAGCAGCAATCAGAAATACGCAGAGCGTTCAGATTCAGCAGTAGCTGCTGATTTAGTGAAAGCGAAAGTGAGCCTATATGCATAGCGTTTTTCATTATTTTTTGCCAGCAGTGGATATATATATATATATATATATATATATATATATATATATATATATATATATATATATATATATTCAATTGAATTCGTTATTTATCATCCTCGTTCTTGAATGATAATATTGACATAAATAATTTAATGATGCAAATAATTATAACTAAAATTATAATTATCATCTATTTGATTGTTTACGTCTGAAACGAAATTGCTTCCTATGTTAATAAAACGTTAAGTAATCTCAAAAGAAAACCTAAAAGTTAAGACCATTATATTCAAATAGAAGTATGACATTCAGAGAGAGATGGAGATAGATAGAGAGAGAGAGAGAGAGAGAGTGTGTGTGTTTAGGGGAGAGACATTCAGAGAGAGAGACAGACAGAGAGAGAGATGAAGAGAGAGAGAGAGACAGAGAGATCAGGGGAGAGATATTCAGGCAAACAAACAGATATTAGAAGGGAAAGAGACAGGCAGAATAACAGATGGGTAGATGGACAGAGAGATACTGAGAGAGAGAGAGAGAGAGAGAGAGAGAGAGAGTTTAGGGGAGAGACATTCAGAGAGAGACAGACAGACAGACAGAGAGATGAAGAGAGAGACAGAGAGATCAGGGGAGAGATATTCAGACAAACAAACAGATATTAGAAGGGAAAGAGACAGGCAGACTAACAGATGGGTAGATGGACAAACTGAGAGATACTGAGAAAGAGAGAGCGAGAGAGAAAGAGAGAGCGAGAGAGAAAGAGAGGGAGAGTGGAGACCAGCAAACAAAGACAAAGTTTAGAAGGGAGGGTGAGATACGGACAGACAGAGACAGAGAAAGAGATTGGGAGAGAGAAAAAGAGAAACTGACCCAGAATTCGACGTAGATTGGTAGAGAAATTGGGAGAGACAGAGTTTAAGTGATAGAGACAGAGACAGAGACAGACGGAGACAGAGATTGGGATAGATAAACTAACACACTTAGATTGAGAGAGAGAGGTTGGGAGAGAGAGATAGAGAAAGAGGCACAGAAATAGAGACATAGTTTCGAAGAGAGGAGATACAGACTGAGTCAGAGATTAGGGAGAGAGAGAAACTGACGAAAACGTAGACTGGGGGGAGATATTGAAAGAAAGAAAGAAAGAAAGAAAGAAAGAAAGAAAAAAGGAATCACAGATACTGAGATAGAGACATTGTTTAGAAGAGAGAAGGAGAGACAGTCAGACAGAGACAGATTTAAAAGAGAAAAACAGACAGATTAGGAAAGATATTAAGAGTGAGAGGGATATATAGAGTGACGTTCGACGTTTATCGCACGAGGGAACAAAAGAGTTAAAAAGAATGTGCTCGAAGGGAGTGACCTTTTCCGGGTTCCTCTATATCTAGCTACCCCAACCCTCCTCGGCAGATCACTTTTGATTAAGAAAAATCCCTTCATGGATCAAATTTGTTTTTGTTTTTTTACGGTGAGATTAGCGGTATATTTTGTTTTTTTTTTTTACTTGTTCTTTTTCTTTCCTTTTATTTTATTTATTTTCTATTTACTAATTTGTTGTTTGCTTTTTCGAAAATTCGGCAATATCCAGATGTTAGCAGAAATTGTGAACCTCTCAATAGTTACTCAAGTCCATTACCATAAAGCTGTAACGTATATAAGTAATGAACCATTCTGAACTTTACAGTCTCCGGTTTTGCAACTGTCGAAGGATAAACATAATACAATTTTTATCTCTAATAACATGCCTGCTTCAAGGACTGGAACGAAATCGAGGGGTGTAGGATACACCGACTGTTCCTCTGCAGATGATAAGACCCTCACTCTAACGAGTGTCCTGGATATGAGACTAAACAATATGATGGTGAAGCTCCATTAATGCTTTGCCCAGTCGGCTGGGGCTGTAGAATACACCAACTGCAGTGGGGTAACCCCCACCCCCAACGAAAGTCCGGGATATGACACTAAAAAATCTGATCGTGAGCTTCCAGTGATGCTGGATCTTTGGGGAATGCGGAGCACCTCTTCATTGCCATTGCTCCCAGACCCACTCTGGCCCGGATTGGTAGCACCTGATAGGGTCCTCCTATCTATGGGTCAAATAGAACTAAACTGCGTACTTAATGCTAAAGTGAATTGTTTGAATTAGAACTGTTTGACAAAACTGAATAGCTTGCAATAGAAATATTTTTGTCAATTAAACTGTGTACTTATGCTAAACTGAATTGTTTGAAATAGAACTGTTTATATGTATAAAAATGGATTTGGCATTAAATAACCTACAAAGGTTGATATGCCATAAAACCGAAACAACCGACCAACCACCCAGCTTTGGGGAATGTGGAGTAGACCCTTCATTGCCATTCCTCCCAGGTCCATTCAAACCCGGAGTGCAAGCACCCAACTAGGTCCTATCTATGAATGAGATAGAACTGTTTGACATTTCAACTGTGTGCAAACAAATGACTTATGCTTAATTTAATAGTTAGAAATAGAACTGTTTGATCATTCAACTATGTGTATCTACAAAATGAGTTTATGAATTATATATGTAATATATATGTAAAACGGAACTTGGCATTAAATAACCTACAATGGTTGATATGCCATAAAACTCAACCAAACCAAATCATGTATATTTAATATATAGGTATAAAAAGGATTTGGCATTAAATAACCTACAGTGGTTGATATGCCATAAAACCCAACCAAACCAAATCATATATATTCAATATATAGTTATAAAAAGGATTTGGCATTAAATAACCTACAATGATTGATATGCCATAAAACCCAACCAAGTGAAGTCGAGATATTAAAGCAAATGTCCAAGTCTGTTTCACCAGTAGAATTTACCATGCCAAAACTTCAAGCACTAATATATAGAATGTTAACGGATGTTAAGAACCTCAAAGTTTTATCGTAAAATGAAGCATTGCATATAAGTCACCTTAAGATTTTTTGCTCAAAATTCTGGGTTAGACCAATAGCTGCTGTTTAGATCGACCCCCAACATAATTTACCCAGTAAATCTAAAAGAGTTTTGGCTATGTTAACCTGTAGTAAAAGCATATATTTATTGGTGTTTAACTTCCTAAATGTGTATGAATAAATGCTATAAGATTACAGTGCGTTATCTTAGAATCAAGATTTTGATCATTAATAAAATAACCTTCAAGTAAATTTTATTTAAAATGTTATGCCATATAATTACAATAATAATACCAATGTTTGTATATTCAATAAACTACTATTATGTCTCATTAAACTGTCATTCCTGCAGTGGAGTATAGTTTTTCTCTTAAATCAGAATTACATCAGCCATATTAGAAACATGCAAATCTTACACATTAGAGTTTATACTCATATGAATTCATAATATATTGAGCTATCATGAAATTGCGTGGATAAACAACATACTGTAGTCGTCTGACTGACCATCTGGGGGCTGTAACGTGCCGGTTAGTGTTTACAGCTTATGCCGCCGCTGTTGGAAATGACCTGTGATATAGCTCTAATATAGTACTTAATTTGTATTAGTTTTATTATCCCCTATCAATCTCTACGTTGATTTGCTAAAAACGTTCACCAAACATTACTTTTAGTGGAAAAAGGATTTTTAAAAAGTCGACTTGTACGAACAGATATATTTCACCCGAAGATGGAACCCTAACAGATATTACCACTTTGGGTCAGAGTAGACTTGGGAGTAATAGCAATGAAAGGGTACTTGATACTCGTCAGATTTACCGAGGTGGAGCCCCACTGTCTGATGTAGTTTAGTTTCATACCTAGGAGGCCCCTTTTTAGGGAGGCTCTTAATTCTCTGCAAGGGATGCAATCAGCATATTCTAAGCCCCACCGACAAGAAAAAGAAGAAGAGTGAGTTGGTCTTCTTGTCCCAAGGACTTTTTGGCGGTTGTCATTGTTGCCACACCAACGATTTTGTTCATAAACGATTAAATGAAGGTAATAAAAAATGTATGCACCATTTAAGTTAAGGACAATAAAGGACCCTTAATATCTTGGAGTGATTCGCTTGTTGGCTGAGGGTTATGATAATAAGTCTAAAGTAAAATTGGGAGGGTTTCGATCCCAGCTTCAAGCGTCCTATGTGTCTAGCCACACTGAAGAGTTGTGATACAACAAAACAGTCTGTCTGTTGAATTGAATTGTTTGAAAGGGGGCTATTTTTGACATTGAAACTGTACTAATCTAAATTGTCACATATAGAACTGTTTTGACATTTAACTGTGTGTAAACAAAATATGTACTTATACTAAACTGAATTAGCTGAATTAGAACTGTTTGAATAAACTGAATAGTTTGAAAAAATGTTTTTGACAATTAAACTGTGTACTCATGCTAAACTGAATTGTTTGAAATAGAACTGATTATTTGCATAAGAATGGATTCGGCGTTAAATAACCTACAAAGGTTGATATGCCATAAAACCCAACCAACCAACCAATATTGTGGAGTTGCTTTACTGCTCCTGGTATTAAAAACTTTGACTAAATTGAATGAGGAGGAGTCCGCGTAGGTTAATGGTTAAAATATTGGATAGCAGCCTCAGAGTAAGCGAGTTCGAACTCTAGTTACGCTTTTACGTTCACTTTCGGACTAATACTCTTGGGAAAGCAGTCAACTCAATTATGCTCCTCCCCACCCATTATGGGTTGAATAGAATTACTGCTGTTTTTCTGCCAGGATGGTTTTGACATTAAATCATCAATTTTTTTAATATCACTTCTGCATATAAAATATAAAATATTCTTGTTTTTTATAAATGAGTTTATATTTATTTCTTTCCGTTGTGTTCAGTATATCACGAATATGCTAATACTAATGCAGGTCCTTGGAAAGCATTCCAATATCGTAAATCCCTCTCTTCTTCCGGCAGCTTTTGACAAAAACAGTCAATCAAATAGAGCTATGTAACATTGATTGGCAAACAGTTTCGGAGAATGACAACTCATGATTCAGACCAAGCATGAAACCTCTTGAGGTGGTTGAAGTGAACTTTAACTTTCTTCTTGAGACTTTATATAAAGTTACCTTTTATTTTTTAAGGGATGTGACACAAAGAGATTGAAGAAAATGAGTTATTTTATATGGTTAGATTTGATCTTCGACCAAAACTAAACTTTTGTAGTTTAACAAGCAGAAAAACAGATGAGGATTCAAGTTTCTTTCTTCATCATCATCAAAACATGATTCTCTCTTACAATCCGTCCCTATCGGTTATTGCTCTTGGTAAGTCAGTGTCTGCACAAAGCTGATGGCGCAAATTTGTGCCGTTCGGCTGGTCAACACTGATGTATCAATGTCAGTTGGAGAAATTCCTTTATGATTTTGTCCTTACTTCACCAGCCATTGTTCTTGGTAAGTCTCCTTAACGGGATCCAGTGTCTACACAAAGATGATAAATGTAAGTTTGTGCGGCCCGGCATATCTTTCTCGTCTTACTTGGATGGTTTGGTAGATGGGAGATAAGTAGCCGTAGAGCTGCTATTTTGTGGGATGCTGCTTCCAGGATTTGTTCAAAACAGCGCACAACATCATTGTGTCGTAATGCAAAGGAAAAATAAGATAAAAAGATGAGTAGTTCCATTTTAGCTTTTTCCAAGCGTTTAGTTTGAGTCTAAGCTGTGCAACGATACTATAGAGCTGATACGGCTTCATCTTAGAATAATTCTCGTTTTAATTTATCAAATTGATCAAATTTCCATTTAATCGATAACCTTTCGATAGTAGTCCATGCTTTACCGATGCATATGTTGACATCCCTTTCAGTAGATGAGATATTGCTACTGAGGTATGTGAACTTGTCTACTAATTTCACATTTAATGAGATTGTACCATCTTGATTAAAACACATGAACTCTGTTTCACACACACACACACACACACACACATATATATATATATATATATATATATATATATACAAAATTAATATATTACAGCAGATATTTCCTCGGCAGGATATCATGGACAAGTTCTGAGAGAGGTCTTTTATTGGTGATGAATAAGTATTGTAATTAATTAATCTATTAACGTAATGACAAAGTAATAAAAATAGCATCCTCGCCTCCACCACCACCTCCCCAAATTATATTCAAACATAAAAATGCAGCATTGGTAGCATGGAATTAATCTACTAATTTCACATTTAATGAGATGGTACCATCTTGATTAAAACACATGAACTCTGTTGCATACTACCGCTGTATACTGACAAACAACGGGGAACGCGTATATATTAGAATATCATCTTATATTTTTATTCTTCAACGGTAACGCTTGTGTGGAGCTGGAGAGAAGTTGGAGAGAGTTTGCACGCAGAAAGGAGTTGTCGGGAGTCAGAACAGCCGATAGGAACTGAACTTCTGACAAAATTCTAGATCTTATATATTCTTAAAACTCCTATGCGACCCACATAACCACGCCCCTTCACTCACGCAATGGTTATTTTTATTGGGCATGGTTTACACCCACGCAATGCTTGTTCTGCATTTTTTTCAGTCCGTCATATATTTTATCCCTTTTCGTTAAGTGTGTCAAATAACGAAACGCAACATTAAACTCTGTATCAAACTTAACACAGGCTTACGGCGATCTGTCTCGAGTGGAAGTTTTTAGGTAGGACAAATCTCTTTTAGATGACAGACCACATATTCTCTTTAGGGATCACGAAATTAATCTAACCAATTATTTTTATGTATAATTTCTTAAAAAGTAAATTTAAAAACAATATCGTGATGATTACCAAGGTCTTTGTAATTTAGCCAGAAGACTACTCTAAATAAAGCACCATTAAAGAAAAAAACTTTAAAGGCAACGAGACCGTATTTTTGCAGTTATCGGAAAACAATAAATAATTGTCTCCCTTTGTTGTATAGCCACTCAATAACCATGACCATGATTAACTATATAAACACGTAATACATATATATGCGGAATACAGACTGACGCAATGATAACAGACGAGTGAAGTGTTCTTTAAAAAAATATGTACCTCTCACTTTATTGTAAGGGTTCGAAAAGGGTTACACAGAGTTTTACTGTGAGAGGGAGTAGGAGACCGAACAGAACTGCAATATATTGACCCCCACTCTTATGGCCGTCAGTGTTGTGTCTTTCTCGTTCTCAAGGACTGCTCAACCGGAGGCCCAGGGGCCCAGGTCTCTGCTGGATGATGGCTTTCTTTACCACATCTTGTCACCAACGGGTCTCCAAAACTACTGGGGGTGTGGCTTTCCCTACCACATCTTGTCTCCGACGTTTCTGATCCCCAACCCATCAGGGGCTCCAAGGGCCTCCTCCGCCGGGCTTTCTCTACCACATCTTATCAGCAACTTCTCTGGACCCCAACTGTCTGACTTCCTGTCATCACAGAGTTATATAATAGTTCAACGCCCACTCAATCGCCCACTCAATCCTTGGAATGGCATGTTTGATCGTCATCAAGCGGAAATAACTGTCACGCAGTTCACAGGTCACTCTCTTCTGGTGCATCACTCTGTAGCGGCACAGTGGGACCTTCACTTTGTCCCATATTATCAGCCGAGCTCACCTGCGCGATTTCTTTCGATTAATGGCCATTGGGATGTGTCACTTCCGCTATCTTTGGAATGGCATGTTTGCCCGGGCCGAAGGTCAAAATACAATACCTTGAAGAATTGCATGTCCGTTAGGAGGCTCATAAACAATCACACTACAATCGCAAAGATTAAGTCACACCATTGAAATGTAAAGCCAATATGGCTAAGACCATTTTACTGTTAACCAATCTTAAGTAAGACTTTTACAGTTTTTGTATCCATTTCCTATACTGTTTAGGCTTTGAATATGTGCATATTTTATCTATTAGGACATGTTTATGCATTCTTTTCAATACTTCTTGTATATATATTATGTATATATTAAATGTTTCTGTATGCGAAAATGGGCTTACTTTGCCTTTCCTTCTATTTATGCGGTGTTAGTATAAACGGATTTACTAATGCTAATGTGGACACTCGACTAAATATCTTGTGGACACTCGACTAAATATTGCTGAGTGGACACTCGACTAAATATCTTCCCCTATTTCCAAGCAACCCAATGTTTTTTTGGTTCCTATTAAACCAAAATATTCCATAATGACTGTATTCTCGTATCTTACCTGATTGCTTTAAACCCTTTGCTAATAAAATTTCCGAGAGTCAAGCATTATTAGTCATATAATATTCGTCCCCTTAAAAGTACCCAGATTTTTCGATGCCACCCAGGAAGCAGAAAAAAATTTTTCTTTGTTTTTTCCCAGTGTCAGTCCAGAAGCCACGAAGAAAATTACTCCTCAATTCATTCATCACACAATTAGAGCAACAGCGGCTTCATTTGGCGTCAACCGCAGCCAATTGAAAAGAAAATATCACTTCCGGATGCTAAGAGGTCATTTCGGACATCATTGGGGGGGGGCAGAATTAAACTGAAAACTGTCACAGAAATGACCAATAGATAGAATCAGTTCACATCTGGCCCAGAATACACCAACTACATCTCTGTAGGGGGGGGCAGACTCCCCCAAACGAGTCCCCTGGATAACCCAGTTAACTGGGGTAGTAGTATACACCGACTGCATCACTGAAGAGAGGTAAGACCCCCAACGAGTGTCCAGATGGTCCTGTCAGCCAGAGTAATAGAATACACCGAATGCTTCTCTACAGAAGGATAAGGCACCCCAATGAATGTCCTAGATATGACACTAAACAATCTGACGGTGAGGCTCCAATAATGCAGGAGCTTTTGGGGAATTCGGAGTACCCCTTTAATGCCATTGCTCCCAGGTTCACTCTGGTCCGAAGTGGTAGCACCTGATAGGCCAAATAGAACTAAACTTCGTCCTTATGCGAAACTGAATTGTTTGAAATAGAATTGTTTTGACATTTAACTGAGAGTAAATGAATGACTCAAGTTCAATTGAATTGTTACTGATACATAGCAATATCTGGGACGATTTAGATTTGCTAAAATTGAATAGTTTGAAATAGAACTGTTTTTTTGACATTCAAACTGTGTACTTATGCTAAACTAAATTGTCTGAAATAGAATTGTTTATATGTATAAAAATGCATTTGGCATTAAATAACCTACAATGGTTGATGTGCCATAAAACTAAACCAAACTAAAAAAAAAATATTCACATCAGCTATAAACTGCTTTTAACAGTAAAATAACTTCTGCATTCAAAAATGTTTACTACCACAGGCAAAAATATTGAAATTAATAAACTTAGATGTTCACTCAGGGTTTTTTTATCTACTACTACATTTCCTAATGAAAGATTAGACGTGACACGTTTATATTTAATAGCTGCATATTCTTGCTTCCTAAAATATCCCTTAAACTAACTATATAGATTAAATTATTTAATGTTATAATTCTTTCTCAAGCCTTGCTAAGGAAAATATTATAACCTAATAACGAGGAAAAAATTATGGAATTAATAAACAAAAATATTAGAAATAATAATCAGTTGCCCCTCCTCTAGTTTTTAAGTCAGCCGTAATTCTTTCAGGTACAGATTTCACAAATTTAAAGAAATATTTTTTAACAAAGTGGTTTCAACTTTTCCGAAAGGTAGTTAAGGGATTTTCTATGGTAGATGGAGCCATCTCATGGACAATTTTTAAAAATCTCCTCCATAAAATTTTCAGTTGGATTTACATCTGAACTTTTCGCTGGCCATGCCATTGATTTCATTTATTTGGGTTTTTTCTTGGTTTTAATTGCCTTTATTCTGTGACAAAATACTACATTATCGTCCTGAAAAAATGGCCTCATCATCACGAAACCAATTTTCAATTGGATTTAGATCCAGACTGTTCACTAGCTACGTCATTGATTTCATATGCTTTTCCGGAAGAAAACTTTTAATTCCCTTTGTTCTGTGACAAGAAACATTATCGTCCTAAAAACTGACTTCCTTATCACCAAACCAATTTTTAATAAGATTTTTATCCGGACTGTTCGCAGACCATGTCATTGATTTCTTTTCTTTTTTTTTTTTTTTTTTTCTTTTTTTCAGAAGAAAAGCTTTAATCCCCTTTGTCCCTTAACAAGATACATTATCGTCCTGAAAAAAATTAATTCGTCAAAAAAAAAAAAAAAAAAATTTCTACCGATGGAATGTGAAAATTATCCAGAGTTCCCAATGACTAAGGAAATTTACTTGTTTTCATCGGGTAGTCATCTATGTATGCCTCGTTTGAACGACACCAGACAAAAACTCCAGCAAAGCCGGCTTAGCTAAAGCAGATTCTCCATTTATCAAATTAAATTAAATCATTTAAATTAATGGTATTTTTGCTAAAGAAATTAAGCTAATTCTACATTTATTACCATGAGTAGTATTGTTGTATCGCCATCATTCGAAAAAATAAAGATTTTTATTGGCAGATGTATAACTAAGTTTAAATTTAAGTTGACATAAATAATTCATTTTTTTAATTTCTTTTTTGAAATACTTCAGGTGGAAATAGACACCCGCTTCATTTGGTGGCTCTCAGATAATTCTAGTCACCTGACTTTACAATCCTCCAATGAGAGCCAAGTTTTCAAACTGCCCGTAAATTGCCGGAAACTGCTTCCATATTATATTTAATTGACATAAATGATTGATTTTTATTTATTTCCTACGCTGACTACGCCGATGACATTGCGATACTGGCAAATACACCCAACCAAGCCGAAACACTACTGCATAGTTTGGAACGAGCCGCCGCAGACATTGGCCTCCATGTCAATGCACACAAAGCGGAATATATGTGCTATAATCAAACAGGTGACATCACCACACTAGACGGAAGCCCTCTGAAACTAGTAGACAAATTCACCTACCTAGGAAGCAGCGTCTCATCAACCGAAAAGGACATCGACACGTGGCTAACGAAGGCATGGACAGCTATCGATAGCCTATCGATCATATGGAAATCAAACCTGACCGCTAAAATGAAACGCAGTTTCTTCCAAGCAGCGGTCGTATCGATACTACTATATGGATGCACTACTTGGACGCTAACTAAACGGCTGGAGAATAAGCTAGACGGCAATTACACAAGAATGCTGCGAGCAATATTGAACAAGTCCGGGCGGCAACATCCCACAAGGCACCAACTATACGGCCACCTGCCTCCCATGAGGAAACAATCCAAGTTAGACGAACCAGATATGCAGGACACTGCTGGAGAAGCAGGGACGAGCTCATAAGTGATGTACTCCTATGGACCCCCACATATGGCCGGGCAAAAGCAGGACGACCAGCTCGAACATACATTCAGCAGCTATGTCAGGATACGGGATGTAGCCCTGAAGACCTACCAGAGGCGATGAACGATAGGGAGTAGTGGCGAGAGAGGATCAGGGATATCCGTACCTGTGGCACGACATGATGATAATGATGGTTACTACATGACAAATAATATTTCGATATCCCAAAAAAGTTGAATCGCCATTATTCATCAATTGATATTCTCTTTACAAATAAGAAGACTGGCAATTCTCATCAAAAAGAAGTTCGCGGCCGCAAAGAAAAACCACTGCTCTTGAAGATACAAAAATATTTGAGCAACAAAACGACAGTGCACAGCAACATTGCAACAACTCCAAGATAAGTTAAAATTATTAAAATATTTATGTCAGCTGTCTGGGGGTTTTTTTTGTTTTGTTTTGTTTTTGTTTTCGTTTTTTGTTAGTTTTGTTTTGTTTTGTTTTGTTTAAGTGTTGAGGCTCCAATATTGTATATATTTTTGCTTTT
This sequence comes from Sepioteuthis lessoniana, assembly GCA_963585895.1. Lineage (NCBI taxonomy): Eukaryota > Metazoa > Mollusca > Cephalopoda > Myopsida > Loliginidae > Sepioteuthis > Sepioteuthis lessoniana. The sequence goes on along the minus strand of OY757945.1, from coordinate 27,567,911 downwards.
AGCCGAACGGAAAGTGATGGAAGATAGGAAGATGGAAGACATTAGTGGTGAGAGTAGCCTTATTTCAGCCAACAAATTCTTATATATTTATATTAATTAATAATCAAAATATCTTTGTCTTCGCTTATCTCTTCATCAATTATTCTCGCAAGCTAATAGTTTAAATGTCAAAATCCTGAATCGCCTGCTAACGATCGATCAAATCTATGCAAACAAAATTAAAATCTCTCTCTCTCTCTCTCTCTCTCTCTCTCTCACTCACTCGCTCAAAAATAGCAAATCGATCGATCATATCATGAAATAAAATCAATGAGGTCAGCTTGACTTCTGGATAGTTCTCAAAAGTCAATTGTTCTTTATTCAGAAAGGTGGCAACTTCTCGGCTAAGCACATTTACCTCTTAAAAACGACCGGAAGAATGAATGTTCTATTTAATAATAATAATTGTTGCTGGTGCGCTTGGAACTGTCCCCAAAAGGCTTGTAAAGAAAACTGGAGGAATTGGAGAGCAGAGAAAGAATCGAAACCATGCAAGCAAGTGGATTGTTAAAAACTGCTAGAATACTCAGGAGAGTCCTGGAAACCAAGGGAAACTTGCTTTCACTCAGACTTCAGAAAAAGAATAGCAAGTGTAGGTTATGTGGTGACAGAGAGTAAGCAATAAGTCACTTAATAAGGGAATTCATCAAGCTGGCACTAAAAGAATACAAGAGTAGGCATGACTGGGTAGGAAAGGTGGACGTTTAATGAAATAGAAAACAATGGTTAAATGGTATGTTCCCCTTTCTCTGAATATATTATTTCCTACCTTGTTTTATATTTCACTGAACATCAATCGTTGAACTAACGACACTCGGGATCATCTTTTCTGAGTCCTGATGATGGTTTATTAAAACCGAAACGTTTTAGCATCGACTTTCTTTCACATTAAATTCTTCACTTTGGATTACTTTGTTTTTCAGTTTTTTTCCATTTTGTCGGATTTTTTCCATTATTTATTTCCATTGAAGTAGATTAAATTATTTAATATAATGGTGTAATTTTTGCCAAAGAAAATGCCCATACTACGCAGACAGCATCTCGTGTTGAAGGTTGAGAGCACTTCCCCATAAAGAAAACAAAAAAAAAACAAACAAACAAGCATGGTCCTGGGTATGACTATAAGCCATATCAAATGGTAAAGCTCCTGTTATAGAGTCTTGGAGAATGTGGCGTCACTTCTTTTTAGTCCAATCTAAATAGCAGTAGTATCGTTTTTTAATGGCATATCAAACCTTTATGGATTATTTAATACCGGAATTAGATTAATTTGTAAATGTTTGATTATAAAAGAGGAGAATAGGGGAAAAAGAAAAAAAGAGCTAAAAAAAAAAAAAAAAGTGGAGAGATAAAGGCTTGATTTGGTTTGGTTTGGTTTATTTTTTAAATGGCATATCAACTACGTATAAGTTATCTATACCGAAATAGGATTTATTCATGAATGCTTTATACTACAATAAAAACTAATTTGGACACAGTCATATGGCTTCAAGTATTTTTATCAAATACTAATATTTTATACACAATTATATGGTTTTAAGTATCACTTCTTTTTTTTTAATAAGGGGGTGGTTTACATGATGTATTAGCTAACGTGCAAGACTTTGACACGCTAGTTCGATCTCCAATTATACTTTCGAATCAATACCCTTGGGGAAAAGCATGAAGCCCCTTAACCCACCAATTATGGGTTAGATAATATCATTATCGTTCTAATACAAGAGTGGTTTTGGCATAAAATAACCCATGAAGGTTAATATGCCATTAAATAAAGACACTAAACCAAACCAGTTTAATAATGATAATAATCATTTGTTTACATACAAGTGTTCCTCTTTAATACAAATAATTTACACGCAGTTATATTGTTTCAAGTATTCCAATTCAATTCTCATAATTTTCCAACAGATCTATTTAACTTATAGATTGGTACTCTCTGTTAGGGTACCACTCCCGTTCAGAGTATGGAAGATATAACACTTCCTAGGTTACCAGAACTGGAGCTTTTATTCACCAAGTATAATTTAGTGGGGCACCTCGGGTGGTGTAATGGTTAGCATGTTAGACTAGCAAACCTACACGAGTGAGTTCGATTCTCATAGGGTGCCCCATTCATGCGGCCTTGTGCTACATCTAAGCAAAAAAAAAAAAGCTTAGTAAATTAAAAGTGTAATTTAGTGTCATACCCAGGATACCCATTTTGAAAGGAGTGGGGTCGTACCCGTCTGGGTCGGGGGTGATGCAGTCGGCATATTCTATACCTGGCCAACAGAGAGCCATTGTTGTTGTTACTTTTTTGTTGTTGTTTCTTCTTCAATTTAATTTAATGTAATTTTTTTTTCTACAAGGTCAGTTGTTGCAATGTTTTTCTTTCTTAAGAGATTGGATTCTTCAAGACTGATTTACTTCCTCGTAACTCGCAGAATAGATAAAACGTGTTTGCTTTTTATATGATTATCCTTCAACGTTGGCCGATATAATTCTTTTTCTCCCCATTCGACGTAGAGTTTTTCCCAAAAGAAAAACAAGATTATCTTTTGTCGTTTTTCTTTCTCTTATCTTCGTAGCCACTTTATTTTCTTTCGACCTTTGATTTTAATTAACTTTAACTTAACTCTGTTGAAAGAGGTCTTTCTAAAATGAACTCGTTTAAAGACCACCTTCAGAGGCCTTTATGCTGAGTCATCTTTTACTTACCGAATTGATATCAAAATTAATTTCAAACGAGTAAGAGGAAGTACGTTCTAGGTTGGATGGTTGCTTGGTTGGTTTTTATGGCATGTCAACTTTTATTGGATTATTTTAAGCAAAACGCTAAAGCAGTTTTTTTTCACTTTTACAAGTGTTGTATAGCCGTGATACAACTATACGTATACATATATATGCGGAAACATAATCAACAATAATTACGAACGAACACACTTCTTTAGAAAAATATACCTCTCCAACTTTATTCTCGAAAGGGTTGCGAAAGAGTTGCGAGAGGGTTGTGTGTGAGACGTGAGTTGGAGACGGATAGAGACTGCAACATATTGACCCCAAGTTTCTCTGACTATAGCAGCACTTCTTCCACGTTCTGCTGGGCTGCTCAACCGGGGTCCTGAGGGCCCAAGCCCTCTGTCTGGAGCTGGTTCTCACTGCCTCGAACTGCCTCGAACTGCAACTCGAACTCCAACTGCAACTGACTCCAACTCACTCAAGTCGTCTGTGGCACCTGGTTATACTACTATTCTACTTCCTGTGGGCGTCGCAATTGCACCGAGTTCAACCCGTCCACAGGTCAAGGTGATACCCGATATCTTCGACCGGATGCACCTGTTTCTTGATTGCGGCTGGGTCGAGGGTCAATATGTTACATAAGCAATTACAATGATAATGATATTTTTTAAATTCTGGCTTCAAGTAACAATTATTAATACAGATATTTTGCAGATACATGGATTCAAGTATTCTTTTCTAATCCTAATAATTAGCACACAGTTATATGGATTCGACCGGTTGGTTTAGTTCATGATATGCCAATCCTTGATTGTATTATGGTCTAATGGTTAGAGTGTTCGCCAATGGCCCGGTAGACCTGGGTTCAACCTCAGGTCGAGTCATACCAAAGACTCAAAAAATAGTACTTGAGGCTACCTTGCTTAACACTCAGCATTATAAGGTAAGGATCAAGGTAAGGTGCAGCAATCCAGAGAAAGGAGCAGCGCCCTCCCCTACACCCTGGTGTTGTAGCTATCGAAAAGGGAGCATTCAGGTCCCCTTTGACTACGGTCGCTAACTTTACTTACTTACAATGAATATATTTTTTCAGGTGATTATGGGATTGAATTAAGCAATGATTATCATATATATATATATATATATATATATATATATATTAAAGATATATTCATATATGTAATATAAGATATATATGTAAGTACATGCAGATATATGTGTATTTATACATATGTTTTATATTGCATATATAAATAAATCTTTGATATATATATATATATATATATAGCTGTCGGTGTTTTTTTTCTTTTGGGTAGGCATTGCGATATTGATGGATTATTTTCAAGTAGTACGGATGTTTGTTGTCTTTTATGTTTTTTTATAAATTCCATTAGTTTTTTTTTCTCATCGACAAAGTTACAGAAATAGTTATAGAAATGAAAATTATATATATATGTGTGTGTGTGTGTCTGTGTGTGGAAATAAAAGATTGGAAAAATCCAACCAAATGCGAAAAAGTCGATAAACCGAAACACAGACTAAGGATTCAATTAATATTTCGTCTTTATTTACCAAAAAAACTTCATCAGAATGTTGGTGATTACATAGCGGTAGGCATAGGAGGAAATAGATAAAAAGAGGGAAGGGCAGAAAGAGGAGAGACAGAAGAGGAAAAGAAAGAGAAAAAAGAAGGATAGAAATAATGATCTAAGTGTCGAAGTAGCGTAGCAACGGTAGGAAATATTGGCTATTCATTGATATATTATGAACATCTGGGCAGTAGGTAAGCAATATATATCTATATATATATATATATATATATATATACAACGATCATTCAATGTATAAGAGGGCGTCAAGGTAGCGTAGTGGCTACAGTTGCGTAATTACGGAAAGTTACGGACTAATACCCTTGGGAAAGTCATGAACCCTTTATCTCGCCATCTCTATGTTAAATAGTACCACTTCTGTGGATAGAGTGTTCGTCAATAGCTCAGGAGACCGAGGTTTAATCCCTCGTCGAGTCGTACCAAAGACTCAGAAAAATGCTACTTGATACCTCCTTGCTTAACACTCATCATTATAAGATACAGATCAAAGGTAAAGTGGATCAATCCAGGACCGGAGCCTCACCATCAGTGTCATACTCAGGATACATAAATATTTGAGAAATCTGAAATGGCACTAAGAATTTTTTTATGGCTTTTAAATTATGTGATAAAGAAAATCCTATCTTATGTTTTGCTATGAGCATTTAAAATTCGTTGGATTATGTACAATTTAGTTCTTAATATCTTAGTGTATTTTTTGCAGTGACAAAATGTATAAATCCTCAAAAATTGAACTGCTCAGTCGGCTAGGGCCGTAGAATATGTTGACTGCATCTCTGCAGCGAAAGAAGAAAAAGATAATGATGATGATGATGGTGGTGGTGGTGGTGGTAGTGGTGGTCCTTCTTGTGCAGTATTCAAGCCTAAAAAGTCTATTTACCTGGGGGGGTGTCATTTAATAACAATAAATGACAATAAAGATGTATTCGACACTCCCCTGTGATCCAGAGCCTCAATACCGGGTGTAGTGTAGTGTGAGACACGGTTGCTTTATCAGTTCAAAAAGGGTTAATAAAATTCAGGAGCTATGAGAAATATTTACACCTTCTATGAAAATAAAACTCTCTTTCTCCTAATCTTTCTCCTCATCCCTCATATATATATATTCACTGCTAGCAAAAATATCGTGAAACGTTATGCATATTGGCTCACTTTCACTTTCATTTTCACTTTCACTTTTACTGCTGATTCTGAAGACCGTTGGTTGGTGAGTTGGTTTGTTGGTTTTTGTGGTATGTCAACTTTTTTTTACTTATTTAATGCCAAATCAATTTTTATACAAATAATCAGTTCTGTTTCAAACAATTCAGTTTAGTGTCAGTAGTTTCAATTTCAAAAACAGTTCCATTTCAGACAATTCAGTTTAGCATAAGTACGCAGTTTCAAAGTAAGTACACAGTTTAATTGTCAAAAACATTTCCATTCCAAACTATTCAGTTTAGTCAAGAAGTTTTAATTTGAACAATTCAGTTTAGCATAAGTATGCATTTTAGATGTCAAAACAGTTCTATTTCAAGTAATTCCGCATAAGTACGCAGATTAGTTCTATTTAACCCCTAGATAGAGCCCTAACAGGTTCAACCACTCCAGGCCAGAGTGGACATGGGAGCGATGACATTGAAGGGGTAATCCATGTTCCCCAGCTTTACTGGAACCTCACCATCAGATTATTTCGTGTCATATCCAGGACACTCATTGGTGGGGGTCTTACCCCTCTGCAGAGGTGCAGTCGGTGTATTCTACAGCCCCAGCCGACTGGGCTATCTGAAGACCTTGTATTTCTAACTAGTTTCTCACTAAATTCACTCCATGTTTTCTCCGATAGTGTCATATCATTTTATGGAGAAAAGTGATTACTGTAGACTAATTTTTTCCTACCAGAGGTAAAGATTTTCAAAGTCAAATATCTGCTTACAAATTTTAAGTGTTCCTCACAAAAGATAGGAATTCACAGAATCTCAAAAATCTTAATTATCAGAGGACATATATATATATATATATATATAACTGTGAGCAAAACAATTTAAGGAACTACACAAAAAGCGAATCTCCTATGAACGTGATTTGCTAACTTCTCCGTAAAAAATAACCCCTGATGAGTTGACATGCCGTTAAAATCAATCAACAGACAAGAAGTCTCACGGCTTGAATCTTATGAAGTTTTTTCGAATATTGTCAGCCTTACTTCGAATATGATCTGTCTCGTTGTGGATTGATTTATTAAAAAATGCTTTAAAGAGAAAAGGCAAAAAAAATAAAAAGAGAAAGATTGATAGGGAAATGTTGGAAAGTCTGAGGATAAAGTACATTAGAAAAGAAAAAAAAAAGAAATTAAGAAAAAAATAAAGGAATAGATTATGAGGGGAAAAGAACGAACGAAGGAAAGATGGAAAGAAAGATTAAACAATCAAGAAGAAAGAAAGAAAGAAAGAAAGAAAGAAAGAAAGAAAGAAAGAAAGAAAGAAAAATTAAACACTCTAGAAAGAAAGAAAGAAAGAAAGAAAGAAAGAAAGAAAGAAAGAAAGAAAAATTAAACAAACAAAACAAAACAAAACAAAAAATTCAGAGAAAAAATGCGAGAAGAAAGAAAATCATTGAAAATTACGATTCATTGATTTTATCATTTTATGCCCGGCAGTTAGGGTGTCGTGTTCATGTTTTGTTTATATTTACATTTTTTATGTCGTTGTTTCTTACGAGTTTCAAGTAACTTATAACAATCGTTTGTAGCTTCTTAATACAAATATTTTTACAGTTATATGTTTTCAAGTATTCCTCTCTAAGCCAACAATTTTCAAACAGATATATGGAACCCTAATCGATTCTAACACTCAAGGTCAAAGTGAAGCTGGGAGTAATGCCAATGAAGGAGTACTCCACATTCACTAGAATTGGAGCCTCACCAACAGATGAAGTTTAAAGTCAAACCCAGGACCACCCCCATTTTGTCGGGGGATAAGTATATTCTAAACTCCGCCGACAAGGCTGAAAATTTTTTGAGAATTTAAAGAAATAAGGAAAATAAATAAACGGAAAGAAAAAAAGGAAAAAAGAGAGAACGAATTAAAGTAGAATGAAAAGAAGAATGAAAAAAAAAAAAAAAAAGAAAAAAGAAGGATGGAAATTTTTTTAAAATATCTTTAGTTTGAGGGCAATCATGGGGGCTTCCAGTATCAAGAAAACAAGGGTGGAGATAATAATCATAAAAGCAGTGGAAAAATCCAGAAAAATTCCTTGAATTATAATAACAATCTAAAAATGTTTCCAGAGAATTTTTTTTCTCTCGGACGGTCTTTTCATTAAGGAATTTCTTAGCTAAAACAAGAGAAAGAAAGAAAGAACCAGTTAAAACGCCTGCCGATGTCATCCGTTCAATATTCAAAATGCTTTTCTTTGAACCAACAATACAAATTCATTGAAGACGTATGAACGCTTGCCAAAGGAAAAAACATTCAATCGTACACAGTTTTGGCAGAACTCCGGTTTGCACTTTCTTTTTCAATGGCATGCGCTATCAAACTAATCGTTTTCCCCACATATCGTGAACCTCCGCGACACAAGCGAATTTTTTTTTTTCTCAAATAAAGACCCGATGCGTTCAACATTCATCTAATTTATTCGATATACGTAAATATCAGCTTGCTATCTAAAAAGTATTTAACGTTGACTTCGGAAATTTAACAGGACCATTAAATAAATGTGTCGTTGTAACGGAAGGATTTTATACGAGGCGTAATAAATACTAGCAGTACTTATATGACAAACAGATTTCAAGATGATTATTATGAAGGACGTGTATAGTGACTGCCACTTTGCTGGAGAAAACCATCTCCTTGAGTCGCTAAGAGAACCCTTGTAAGCGCGTGTGACTCCTCAGGCCAAATATAACATTGCGAGCCATATTGCATGTGTGACAAATGAGTTAGCTGTCTTTTCCATTGACACTGTCCCCGTGCAGCTTCTCTTATAACTTCTCAAACTATAATTTGTCACAGAATATTTGTCACGATTTCCTTGTAGGTTACTGCTGAAAAACCTTTGAAAAGCGAGTCTTCGAAAGTTTGCTGCTATGAGATCTAATATGGTCGGTAAATCCGACTTTGGATTAACAGACCCCAGTATAGATGTTACAAACATGTTCAAGCAGTAAAGTGTCAAGGACAGAGGCTAAATCCAACTTCCGAAGTGCTTGTTTCGTACTAGAGAGCTCGATTCTCCATACTTCGTACACTTTACAGCTTTCGTAGATTGCTTTCTTGTCGATCGATTTACCGCCATTATCTCTCAGTCTCCTATATCTCTACAGCGCACCTTCAGGTTGTTTTTGACGATAAAACGTCTCTTAGGGTTTATGTCTTGGACATCTAGCGTGTTACAACTCTCCAGAGAACTGCTGCTTTGGACACCTATCATCTTCCATGCTAATAAAATTTATAGATAGATAGATTTTAGGTTTGGTTATTTGATTTAATGACATCTCAACCCTTAATAGTTATTTAATGCCAAATCCTATTAATATATATAAGTTGGCGACTATAATCGAGGGTGACCTAAAGGCTTCCTTTTCTTAGCTACTACACCGAGGTGTAGTGGCGGGCGCTACTCTGGACTGCTTCGGTTCACCCTTTATCCAAACCTTATAATGCTAACCGGGCTATTAGTCTAATGAGTAGAGTGTTCGTCAATGGTGCGGGAGACCAGTTTTCAATACCAGGTCGAGTCATACCAAAGACTCAAAAAATGATACTTGATTCTGCCTTGCTTTGCACTCAGCATTATATAAGGTAAGGATCAAGGGTAAAGTGAAGCAATCCCGGGAATGAAGTAGCGCCCTCCCCTACACTACGGTGTAGTAGCTATTGAAAAGGGAGCCTTCGGTTCACCCTCAACTACGGTCGCCAGCTTTACTTTATTTTATAATGCCGAGGGTTAAGCAAAGCAGCATTAAGTACCATTTTTGAGTCTTTGGTATGACTCAACCCGGGATTGAACTCTGGTCTCCTAGGCTATTAGCGAAAACTCTACCCAAAAGATCGGTATTATTAATCGAGTTAGACCTAATTTGTTTCAAGTATTACTAATAATTCAGTTTAATATTAATAATTTACTTGTACAATTAAATGATTTCCCATATAATAAATGGTTAAATATTTCTATTTGACACATAGCTGGGACCTCAACAGTTAAATAACACTTCGGGTCAGAATGGAGACTGGTAATAATGGCAATGAAGGAGTACTCCACATTCCCCAAAGCTCCAAAACTGAAGCTTCATCATTAGATTGGTTTGATGTCATATCTAGGGCACTCGTTAAGGCGGGGAGGCTTACCTATCTGTAGAGACGCAGTCGGTGTATTCTACAACCCCAGCCGACTAGGTTGATATATATTTTACCTAACCCCTCGGCATGAGTAGGATGTGACATAAGGTCAATTTTTAGGCGGAGTTTAACAAGTTTGAATTCAGTGTTTTACTTCTCCTTATGAACCCAAGTTTGGTTTGGTTTGGTTTGGTTTTATAGCATATCAACCATTATATATGTATGTATTCTTTGTTTAATGGTATATCAACCTTTGTAGGTTATTTAATGCCAAAGCTATTCTCCTAGAAGAACAGTAGCGGTACTATTTAACCCATAGCTGGAAGGATAAGAGGGTTCATACCTTTCCCAAGGGTATTTGCCCGAAAGTGAACGTAATAGCACGACTGGAGTACGAACTCGCGTACTACGATTCCGCAGTCCATCGCTTTAGCCATTACACCACGAGGACACCCCCCCTCAACCATTATAGGTTTTTAATGCCAAATCCTTTTTATACATATATATCGAATATATGATTTCTAAACACATTTTACAGATGACATTTTTAAACGAGCATGAGCTCATTCTTTTTCACACAGTTAAATGGTTTCAATTATTTCTATTCAAAATACGAATAATTCTATTCACTGTTAATCATTTGTTTGCACACAGTTTAATGTTTTCAAGTATTGCTATGTACTGTATTATTCAATCAAACATAATTCATTCGTTTACTCACAGTTAAAAGTAAAAACATTTCTATTTCAAATAATTCAATTTAGCTTAAGTACACAGTTTTTGTTTACACACAGTTAAATGTGAAGACAGTTCTATTTCAAACAATTCAGTTTTGTATAAATACATAGTTTGAATGTCAAACACTTCTATTCGATCCATAGATAGGACCCTATCAGGTGTTACCACGCCGGGCAAGAGTGGACCTGGGAGCGATGTCAATGAAGAGGTACTCCACATTCCCCAATGCCCTTGCATTACTGGAGCTTCAACTTCAGATTGTTTAAGGTCATATCCAGGGCACTTGTTGGGGAAGTCTTACCCCTCTGCTGAGAAGCAGTCGGTGTATTCTACAGCTCCAGTCGACTGGAACGAACAGGGCCCAGTTTTCTTTACTATTTACCCATAGACGAAGTGAAAATAGTTGGAATCATACCTTTTCTAAGGTTATTAGTGCTATGTGAAATGTAAACAGCCTCGTCCAGGATTTGAACTCGAGTCACCGTGTCCATTTCCGACGACATTCAATCACAAGCACCTCCAACCCAACTGGGTTTATATATATCCAAGGAGGGTATGTTGATTTATGTAGTAAACTATATATAATTAGTCTCATATATACAGGCACATTGGAATAGTGGTCGAGTGGTCCGGGAGACCAAAACCGAAAGTATGGTGTGTCCAAAGAAGAATTGAATTCATTAATACTAATTTACAAAGCTGAGCTTAGTTTAGTTGGTGTGGTGTCAGGCATATCAACCTTCATAAGTTATTTAATGCGAAAGCCATAACCGGATGTTAGCATAATACTTAGAGTGTTCGCCAATGGCCCGGGAGATGTGGGTTCAGTCCCAGGTCGAGTCGCACCAAAGGCTCAGAAAATGGTACTCGTTACCTCCTTGCTTAACACCCAGCATTATAAGCTACGGATCAATGGTAAATGAAGCAATCCAGCAAATAGAGTAACGCCCTCCCCTACACCTCGGTGTTGTAGCTATTGAAAACAGAGCCTTGACTACGGTCAGCTACGTGTTTGTATGTTAGATTATGGTTTCATGATAGATTTGGTTATAATGAAACAAATACTCCCTCCGATTTGTTGGCGATTTGGAAGACGCTGTCTCTTTTTCAAGTTAGCAAACAACTGGGTTTTTTATATTATAATGAGTTAATGGACATACTCAGCGTTCCATTAATAGTTAACCGATTTACTGAAAGTCTAAGAACTGAATACGCTTTATTTTCATATACATTTTGTTGAAGAATAGCAATTAAACATACAAACTACATTTGCACATGGAAGACACTGTGTGCTTAGTGTAAAAGTTATTGTCATAGGAAATAGAATCGGTGTCTGGAGTTCAAGTTCTAAACAAGGTTGTTTTCGTTTCACTTCACTCTAATTCACTTTTCCTTCCATTTTGGAATAAATAGGACAGACTTGGTCTTTAGCCTTGGTTGGGTAACCAGTCAAGGACTAACCAACCGTACTCTGAATTTAAAACAGCCGTACTTTGCTAAAAATATTGACCAAATGTCACATGTTACCCGTGGCGAAGAGGTTGAACACATACAAAACGCTTCTTTAGACAGAGGACTAGAATGCACCAATTGCATCAACTGCATATATCTAAGTCCTCCACTATCCCACCATCAAAAAAGGTGTCCTAGTTATAGCATTATAATCAATTCTTGGGATTTAGGGAGTTGCCATTACTCTCAGGTCCACTCCAATTCTGAGTTGTGATAGTGTTGTGGTCTTCAGATAAGACCGGTGGAAGAACAACTCAAACAACAGGTGATAGGTGAACGTTATTGTATTAGCAGAAAAGGGAAGTCATATAAAAGAAGTACTAGCCGTTCTCGGCTTGTAGACTGTCTGTCAATTGTCTCGCAAGAAACGAGAAATTGTCTTCCCCAAGCGAGCTAGCTCGGAGAATATGTTTAGGTTGGACGAGTACATCTTTGGGGTATGGTTGAACAGAGAGTTGTTCATCAACTAAAATATAAAAAATCCTCTTCAATAACAGCAAATCCAAATAAAGATGATCAATCGATATGATCGAACAAATAAAGACCATCAATCGATATGATCGAAGAAGCTTGGGAGGAGAACCTTGGGCAATTTTCCTATCAAATGGATCCTGACACAAAGAATCTAATAAGAAATAGAAAAAAACATTTAAAAAGATGTTTAAAAAACATAAAAACACATACAAACATAAAAAAGATATAATAAAATATTTTCAAAAAACATTAAAACATTTAAAAAAAAAAAACCATCTTAAAACATTAAAAAAATTTAAAAAAAAAACATTTTAAAAACTTGAAAAAAACATAAAAAACATAAAAACATAAAAATCATAAAAAAAGCATAAAAAGCATTTAAAAACATAATAAAACATAAAAACACAAAACATGAAAAAAATGAAAAAACACAAAACATTAAAAACATTTAAAAAAACATTTAAAAAACATAAGATCAAAAAAGTCTGATGACTTTTAACAAAACTTATCAAAACAATCATATGATTATGTACAATTTTTAGCATTAACTAGAAATAACTTTATAATTGCTTAAAAATTAGAAATATTGAAACCATATAACTGGATAAAGAATTGTTACTTAAAGTTTTAATTGTTCTGGAAGTCAGGGGAATGTTAGGTCACTCCTTCGTTATCATTACTCCCAGGTCCAATCTTAGGGTGGTGATACCTTTTAGGGTACTGTCTATTGTTCAAATAGATCTTTTCGAAAATTATTAGTATTAGATAAGATCACTTGAAACCATATAATTGTCATCAAATTATTATAATTGTATTATAATTATATATATCTTTATACACACACACACACACACACACACACACATATATATATATATATATATATATATATATATATATATATATATTATCATTTTCGTTGTATACATTTCATTTGCTTCTGTTATCTCGACAAGCATCCATCGCTGTGAACTATTCTGATATCAAAGGTATATTACTGGGCGTAAATTCTTTCTATATGCTATGGTACCCAACCTGGGGACTGTTGTTGTTGCTATTAATACCGGGAGAATATTCATCTTGGTGGTGAAGTTCTCCCCAGCCTAACACTTTGGCACTCAGACTGACGTTCAACACCTTTTTACCTATGTTATATTATCATCATCTCGTCGTGCCATCAGCACAGATATCCCTGACCCTCTCTCGCCACCCCTCCCTATCGTTCCTTGCTTCCGGCTTGTCCTCAGGGCTACACCGCGTGTCCTCATAGAGCTGATGTATGTAGGTTTGAGCTTGTCGCGCTGCTTTTTCTCGGCCATGTGAAGGGGTCCATGGGAATACATCACTTATGAGCGCGTCCCTACTTCTCCAGCAGTGTCCTGCATGCTTGGTTCGTCTAACTTGGATAGTTTTCGTGATGGGTGGTAGGTGGCCGTACAGCTGCTGTTTTTGTTTTTTTTGGGGAGTGTTGCCTCCAGGACTTACTTTCGTTAATATACATTGTTCCACGTAAACCCGGCTTTGTGTATTTCTTTCTGACCCTTTACTGGTCCACCTCACTATAGTAAGGATAGTTACTTAAAGCTATAATTGTTCCGAAGTTCTGGGAAATGTTAAGTCGTTTCTTTATTGATATTACTCCCTGGTCCACTTTGATCTGTCGTGGTAGTAACTGTTTTGTCCCCATCTATACATAAAACAGATCAGTTTAAAAATTATTTGTATTAGATAGGAATACTTAAAACAATATAACTGTCTGAAAATGAATGAGAATTACTAAATAGTTATAATTACTTGAAACCTAACAATTCCCTATAATTAGAATTGATAAGATAAAATGGGAATTCTTCCAGACTATAGCAATGTCAGTACTATTGTATGGTTGCACCACTTGAACTTTCACGAAACGCTTAGAGAAAAATCTAGATGGGAACTACATAGGGATGCTGTTTTGAAGAAATCGTAGAAGCAGCACCCTACAAAACAGCAGCTGTACGGCCACTTACTTCTCATCTCGCAAACCATCCAAGATATGCTGGGCACTGCTGAGGAAGTAAGGACGATGTTCTCCAATGGACTACGACACATGGACACACCAGTGTTGGCTGACCAGCAAAACTTACATTCATCAGCTCTGTACGAAGACTTAGCGACGTTTAGAGGTCTTTGCCGAGAGATGACCAATAGAGACGGATAGCAAGAGAGAGTCAAAGAAATCCCAAAAGTCGACACATCTGGATAATGATGGTGAAATTGGAACATTTCAAGGCATAAATTAAGTAATTAGGAATGCTAGAAAATATAGCTCAATTTAACTGGCACATTAGCTAAGTGGGTAGAGTGTTTGCCAATGGTCCGGGAGACCGGGGTTCAATCCCAGTTCGAGTCATACCAAAGACTTAAAAAATGGTACTTGATGCCGCCTTTCTTAACACTCAGCAATATAAGGTATGTATCAAGGGTAAAGTGTAGCAATCCAGGGAATCGAGTAGTGCCCTCCCCTACACCTTTGTAGCTACTAAAAAGGGAGCCTTCTGGTCGCCCTCGACTATAGGGAGACAACTTTACTTTACTTACTTATTTGTACTGTCTAACGGGAAGAGTGTTCGCCAATGGTCTAGTAGACGGGGGTTCAATCCCAGCTCGAGTCATACCAAAGACTCAAAATAATGCCTCCTTCCTTAACACTCAGCAATATAAGGTACGTATCAAGAGTAAAGTGGAGCAATCAAGGGAAAGGAATTGCGCTTTACCGTACACCTCGTTGTAGTAGCTATTGAAAAGGGAGCCTTCGGGTCGCCCTCGACTACGACCCCTAACTTTACTTTTACTTTTTTAATTGTATTAAGAATTGTTAATTGAATCTTTAACTGTGAACAAATTATTATTATTAGATTAGTTACATGAAACCAAATATTTCCTTTCAATTTTGTAAAAACTGACTTTGGAGCTAAATAACCTAACAAGAGTTCACATGTGTTCTTTAACCTTAGAGAAGACAAACTCTGAATTCAAACCAGATTTACTCTGTTTAAAAATTCACATTATGACGTATCCTGTCCGTGGGTGAGGTGCTGGGCAAATATATACACTTACTACAAAATATCTCCAGAGCTTCCCCTAACTTTTTTTTAATTCGGTGTTTAGGCATTCAAGCCTGTTTTAGGGTGAAAATATTGCCAGATATTCACCATTTCTGCTGAGCGAGTTGTCTAATTGTAACATAGCCAGATATCCGGATATGCGAAACGTATATATTATGTTCTTAACATATATACATGGAACATGGGAATTCCGAAACACGAAAAACACTTACGACTTCTTAGTTCAGGTACGAAACTTTTTATTACCTTTGAGTTTAAAGGTTCTTCGACATAAGGAGAGAGACACACATTCTTTCTATTCTGGCTTTTACATCTTCTCTCCCCGCCCCACAACACGTGCGCACCCGTCGCAAGGCCTCCGCGAGCAAGCGAAAGTCAACCATCTTCTTCCGAGGCAGGACTCAACTCAACTAACTGACTTTTCCAAATCTCCCAAAATCCTCCGCGCGCTTCCGGTGCGAGACGTCATTCGCAGTCCCTAGCCCTGTTTCCCATCTCCGGTTTCTATTGTGACATCTCTGAGTGACACGTCCGCTCCGCGCGTACGCGCGAACACCTGCGTTAATGTTGCACCTAAGTAACCCATGCACTGAGCTGAAAGGTTCTCAGCCTAACTAAACCCAAAGGTATAAAACGAAATCCCCCGGCCATTATATTACATAAGCAGAATTAGTTATTTCCGTCCTTGCCTATTTGAGTATTCATAAAAGAAGCCATCTCTACTTTAAGTGGTCAGCCGCTGAAATTAGTAGACCAGTTCAAATACTTAATTAGTAATATCTCATCTACTGAAAGCAATGTCCACATACGCAAAGCTGATCTGACTAATAGAATAAAAAGGAAATTTTTCTAAGCAGTAGCAGCACCATAACTACTGTATGGATGCACAAAGTGAACTCTAACGAAACGCATGGAGAAAAGGCTTGATAGTAACTACACAACAATACTACATTCTGTTGTGAACAAATCCTGAAACAGCACCCCACAAAACAGCGGCTGTACGGTCACTTACGTCCCATCAGATAAAGCGTCCAAGTAAAACGAGCAAGACAAGCAGGGCACGGCTGGTAAAGGACGAAATCATTAGTGATGTTCTCTATGGACTCCTACGCATGGACACACCAGTTTTGGTCGATCAGCAAGGTTTGGTTTGGTTTGGTTTGGTTTGGTTTTATGGCTTACAACCATTGTAGGTTATTTATTTATATGCCAAATGAACTTTTATACAAATTAACAGTCCTGTTTCAAACTATTCAGTTTAACATTAATACACACTTCTATTTCATCCATAGATAGGAGCCTATCAGGTGCTAACACTTCGGGCCAGAGTGGACCACGGAGCGATGGCAATGAAAGGCTACTCCACATTCCCCAAAGCTCCAGCATTACTTGAGCCTTACCATCAGAATGTTTATTGTCATAACAGAACACTCGTTGAGGGAGTCTCACCTCTTTGCAGTGATGCAGTTGGTGTATTCTACAGCCCTACCCGACTGGGCCTGATCAGCAAGTACTTATATAAGCACTGTGAGGACGCTGGATGACGTTTAGAGATCGGTCTTACCAAAGCGAGATGGCTGATAGGGACGGGTGGCAAGAAAGAGTCAAGGAACTCCAAGCTATCCGTACGAGTTGATGATGATGATATTATCTATACTCATACATATACACATTTGTTAATACGCATACGCGTCAAAGTTGATAAATAAGATGTTTTTAAAATGTCAGAGACGCAGCTGTGCATGTGGGATCTGGAGCCCCCAACACAAATACTTCGAAAGATCTGGAGCCCGCAACACACATACTTGGAAAGATTTGGAGCCCCCAACACATTCACTTCAATAGATCTGGAACCCCCAACACAAGCACTTCGAAAGATTCGGAGCCCCCAACACATATACTTTGAAAGATCTGGAGCCCCTAACACATGCACTTCAATAGATCTGGAGTCCCCAACACAAATACTTCGAAAGATCTGGAGCCCCCAACACAAGCACTTCGAAAGATCTGGAGCCTCCAACACAAATACTTCAAAAGATTTGGAGCCCCCAACAAATGCACTTCGAAAGATCTGGAGCCCCCAACATATATACTTTGAAAATTCTGGAGCCCCCAACACAAATACTTGGAAAGATTTGGAGCCCCCAACACATGCACTTCAAAAGATTTGGAACCCTCAACAAATGCACTTCGATAGATCAGGAGCCCCCAACACATATACTTCGAAAGATCTGGAACCCCAACACAACTACTTCGAAAGATCTGGGGCCTCCAACACAACTACTTCGAAAGATCTGGAGCCCCTAACACATATACTTTGAAAGATGTAAACAAATGCAACTTATACAAACAAGGCACGCAGACTTGCACACGTACAGAGTTGCCCTGGTGATAGCAACATTCAATGAGTCACTCAGGCATTATCATGCTTTCACAATCGCTCTTAGGCATAAATACGCTCACACAACTTAGATTCTCACAAAACACTTACACATACATGTACATGAATACATAAAATAAGATAGACACATTCATACACAGGCATACACACATATACATACACACGTACAGGTGCACACGGCACCTCTGGTGGTGTAACGGTTAGCAAGCTAGACTAGCAAACCTACACGAGTGAGTTCGAGTCTCATTGGGCGCCCCATTCATTCGGCCTTGTGCCATATCAAAGCAAAGAGCTTTGTAAATTAATATATATATATATATATATATATATATATATATATATATATATCGGCTCTGTTTAATAAGGCCATTGAGCACTTTAAAAATAGTAAATAAATGAAAAATGTTTCAAATTTGGGTAATCTTTTCTTAAATATATCTATGTATATGCATGTATATTTATACATATATATGCATGAATACACACACACATATATATATATATATATATATACACAATATATATATATATACATACACACAATATATATATATATATACACACACACACACATATATATATATATATATATAGATATAGATATATATATATATATATAGAGAGAGAGAGAAATAGTAATAGATCACTTATCTATCTATCTATATATATATATATATATATAGAGAGAGAGAGAAAGAGGGAAACCAACACATACAAAGACACAAATATATCCCAGTGACAAAATCACCCTCTCTCTCTCTCTCTCTCTCTCTCTCCATTTTTTCCACTTTCTCAAATACACACGCAGATACACATTTTTACAAAATCGCACACACAGATAAAGGCACCTGCAGTGTGTAATGCAGATTATAATAACAGTGTAAAGGAGAGTAAAGTTAGGTGGAGACGTTGATAGGGGTGTGGAGAAAAGGGAGAGGAATGGAAGGGTTTTTTTTTGTTTGTTTTTGTTTTTTCGATGCGAGAGAAAGGGGGGGAAAATCGGTTCAGTAGCAAGAAGTTCGTATCGACTGAACGAAATGATGAGGCAGGGGTTCGTTCCCCAGCTTTGTGAGCTGTATCTACCGGTGTAAATTGGACATGTACACGAGTGAAGAGTCGCATCGGATTCTGGGAGAACGTCCACGGAATCAAGGATTGCCTGTTAGCATCTTCATTTCATCTTCATCCAGGGAGAGAAAAAAGAGGGATTGCATTTCAAGAAGGTAGATATGCCCTATGTCCCTGTGTCTGTCTCTGTGTTGCCTCTCCTTATCGTTTTGCATTTGTTTTAACCGCTTGTCTAAATCTGCTAGTATCAGACCTTCAAGAGCATGTGCACTTTAAAAAAATAATCCTCCCCAAAAAGAACCCTCCACAAAAAAACAAAATGGGCTCTCTCTTCATTATATACAATATGTATATTTATTCATCTACAAACTATATATATATATATATATATATATATATATATATATATATATATAACCTGACTATATTGTAATCGAGAAATACAAGTCAACGTGTCCCTGTATAAAAATAGATCTAAAAGCAATACTATGGCTTAAGGCTTAATATATTTGGCACAAAGATATATCAGAAAATATCTATAAATACACATACTGCAATAGCAGTGTAAGCATTGCGTATTTTTACCTATCCTCATTTAGCAACTGCATGCATTTCAATATATATGTGTGCATATTGGACATGTGGACATGTGCATTCTATATATATATATATATATATATATATATATATATATATATATATATATATATATATAGTGAACATGTGCATATAAAACTGAATCATAAAATTTTTGGTTTTGACGTTTTAATGATACTACTGTATAACCAGTACGACTACTACAGCTATTGAAACTGATACAACAACAAAAAAATCATTCTTCATTTACAAGAATTACAATAACAAATGTAATTCTTAAATCCTTTGTGTCTTCCATAGTCAGTATTTGGAATTCAGTACATTTTATTTATTTATTTATTTATTCATTTATGACTCATTTGTTTGTTTATTTATTTTTCACGGTGACTACAACTGATAATAATAAAAATATTCCAAGAAAAAAAGGAAACGCTGATATAAATATTAAAGGTAGCTTCTTTATTTTATTTATTTTTTTCGTTTTGCTTTAATCTTACTTAAACAAAATGATAATTAATAATAAGTTTTATTGTAAATCTTTATTTTCAAAACCCTCACAGCTATTTATGAGCCTGACTGCAACAAAGAATTCAGTTCTGCGCTTGGAGCAACCATTGTACAACTACAACTACTACAACTACTACTACTACAACTACTACCACAACTACAAATTAATAGAACTGATAGTATTACTACTAATAACAATGATAATTTCAAGTCAGCCTGAAGACAAATTCCCTCGTGTTGTAAGTTGTATTCTGATTAAGTAGCTCACCATTTTGGCCTTGAGCCAGACTAAGCTAAGCTTAGAAATATGGGACGCTTCCTAGCTGAAATACTTTGCTTATTTTTTATCATTGAAGACTCAAAAGACTTTAATAATAATAATAATAATAATAATAATAATAATAATAATAATAATTTGCTGTCCTGGCAGACCAGAGAGTAAAGATGAAAGGCGAAAAGAAAGATAAGTACCGGGACCTTGCTAGAGAACTGGAAAAACTGTGGAACATGAAAGTGACGGTGATACCAATTATAATTGGTGCTCTTACAACAATCACCAAAGGATTGATATAAAGACTGGATGACTTGGAAAGAAGAAGACAAGTGGAGACCATCAATTAGAATACTGAGGAGAGTCCTGGAGACTTGAGGAGACTTGCTGTCAATCAAACTCCAGTGGGAAACTATCGGCTAAAACTGGTGTGAATAACTCGACAAGAAGACAAATAACAATGATAATAAGGGTCGATTAACTAGAGATTAGAGGAAGAATTGAAACCATCCAGACCACAGCACTTCTAAAATTGACTAGAATACTGAGAAGAGTCCAGGAGACCCGGAGAAACTTGCTGTCACTCAGACTTTCGTGAAAAACGAGCAGTTACTACGGATAAGAAAAAGTCGCCCAGAGCAAAATAATAATGTATCATTTTGTTCTTATATATGTGCGTGTGCGTAAATATATATATATATATATATATATATAAGTAAAGTTGGCGACTATTGTCGAGGGTGACCCGAAGGCTCCCTTTTCGATAGCTACTACACCAAGGTGTAGGGAAGGGCGCTACTCCTTTCTCTGAATTGCCCCACTTTACCCTTGATCTATACCTTATAATGCTGAGTGTTAAACAAGGAGGCATCAAGTACCATTTTTTGAGTCTTTGGTATGACTCGACCAAGGATTGAACCCAGGTTTCCCGGGCCATTGGCGAACACTATGTATATATATGTATTATTCGGTCCAGTTAAACCGGAGTCGGGAATAATTCCGTCAGGACAAAAAATCATTCAACTATGAACATTTACATTTTCCCTGACCATCTCTCGCCACCCCTCTCTATCGTCCATTGCTTCCAGTAGGTCTTCAGGACTACATCCCGTATCGGTACAGAGCTAGTGTATGTAGGTTCGATCTGGTCGTCCTGCCTTTGCTCATCCATGTGAAGGGGTACATAGGAGTACATTACTTATGAGCTCGCCCCTACTTCTCTCGTAGTGTCCCACATGTCTGGTTCGTCTAATTTTGATAGTTTTCGTGATGGGTGGTAGGTGGCCGTACACCTGCTGCTTTGTGAAGTGCTGCCTCCAGGACTTGTTCAATATTGCTCGCAGCATTCTTGTGTAGTTACCGTCAAGCTTTTTCTTGATACGTTTGGTTAGCGTCCATGTAGTGCATCCATATAGCAGTATCGACACGACCGCTGCTTGGAAGAAACTTTGCTTCATTTTATCGGTCAGGTTTGACTTCCATATGACCGATATCTATCCATAGCTGTCCATACCTTCGCTAGTCGCGTGTCGATCATTGTCTCGGTTGATGAGACACTGCTTCCTATGTAGGTGAAATTGTCAACAAGTTTCAGAGAGCTACCGTTTAGTGTGGAGATGTCGCCTGTTTGATTAAAGCACATATATTCCGTCTTGTGTGCATTGACATAGAGGCCGATGCCTGCAACAGCTCGTTCCAGACTATGTAGCAGGGTTTCAGCTTGGGTGGATGCATTTGCCAGAAACGCTATATCATCGGCGTAGTCGGCGTCGGTAATTGTTTTTGCGGGTTACCTTATGCTTCTTTCTTTTGTTAGCTTGAAACTGTTTTCTTTGATTTTATCGATCAAGTATACACACACACACACACACACACACACACACACACACACACACACACACACACACACATATATATATATATTCTGGATGATATACACATGTATATATATATATATATATCATCAAAATCATCAACAAGTATATACATAAAAATATACAAATAGTGACAGCATGGATTCCTTTACTCTCTCTCTCTCTCTCTCTCTCTCTCTCTCTCTCTCTCTCTCGCTTCCAGTCCCTATGGTCCATCGCACTTCCATCCATTGTCCGCAAAAACCAAATAAATGTAAGGTCCACGGTAGAACTTTGCTTATGATTTCGTCGCTGTTTCTCTAGCAGTGTCCAATTTGTCTTACTCGAGTGGTTTGTGAGATGGGCGGTAAGTAGCCGTACAACTGCTGTTTTGTTGGGGGTACTGCATCCAGGATTTCTTCAAAATAATAATCAGCATCTTTGTCTTCTTCCCATCTCGCTTTTTATCCTTGTGTTTTGTTGAATTTCAAGTGCAGTCATACAATAATTTTGAACTGGCTTCTGCTTGAAATATATATATATGTGTATATGCAATTATAGAACAAAATTATATTTATATATATATATATATATATATAATGGTGAAGGCTTGTGTAGAAACAACCGAAATGACCGAATAAAAGAAGACTAGTGCGCCAGATTATTTTTTAAGGACTGCTGGACTAAAGAATGAGACCCAAGAGGTTAAATAATGGTTTCATTGAGTTTAACTTGCCATTCTTAGAGGCAAAGGCATTTTCAATTCTTTCAGCTGAGATTGTGGATCGGAAATTACTTTTCTAATTTTTTTAAAAATCTAATTAGGCTATTATTTTATAATTAAACTTATCAACGTTAACAACGTTATGGAGCTAAAATCTAAACAAAAAAAAAAAAAGGAAAGAAACAAAAAACATTCTTCATTTCTTATAAATGAAAAACTTTTATCATTAGTTGTCTAAATTTCTTAGACGAAGCTTGATGATTCAACAGTTATAGGCATTGGTTCTCTAAACTTCTAAGCCGACAATCATCTGGAGGTTGCAAGTTCAATCCTGACTGCAGGCGAGTAACAATACAGGAATACTTAACACTTGTACCCGATTATGACTAACGGAATCGGAAGAGACGACCCTCGTGGTTTCAATAAAGGACATAGTTCCAAGTTCCGCGTAGGTTTCCGAGTTCGACAAACACCAGAAAAAGGCCGGAGTACATATCGGCCGAAACGTTGTGGAAATAACAATAAAGATGAAGACAATAGTCCAAAAACCCTTGATGATAAAAACTTTTATCATTGTTTATTTTTCTCTATGAGAAGTCTCCTTGACGAAGTGGCTAATGTGCTGATCTGTGACAAAGTAGTAAGTGAGTTCGAACTCCAGTCGCGCAACTACTTTCACTTTCAGATTAATACCTATGGAAAAATTATGAACCCTCTTATCCCAACTGGTAGGGGTTGAATAGCACTACTATTGTTCTTCTACAAGAATGACTTCGGAATTACATAATCCACGAAGGTTGGTAAACCATTTATCAAAAAAAGAATCTGATACTGTTATTTTTCTCAAATCCTTCAAATACAAGAATTACAATCACAAAAGTCCTACTTAAATCCTTGTCAATATTTGGAATGTAGTACTTTTTATTTATTTATTTTTTCATGAGTCATTTATTTGTTTATTTATTTTTCACAGTGACTACAACTGATGATAATAAAAATATTCCAATATATTCCTTTATAATTTTGGGAAAAGGACATATTTTTTGCATATCCTTCTCCCAAAATTATCAAGGAAACGGTGATATAAATGTGAGTGTAGAATTTGCCTATGTGTCAGTGCACATAGGCTAATTCTGCACACACACACACACACACACACACACACACACACACAAAAGCACATTTATAAAGTAGCGTTGATAAGGTAACCAGTCTAGGAAAAGGAAATATTCAAAATCAGAAGAGTGTTCTTGGAGAGAATATGCGGCACATTGGTATACAATTCTTTTGTTATTAGAAAATCCAAAAAGTGTTGTGAGTTGTGAACAAGTCTTCACTAAGTAAACCAATCAATAGTCCAATAGTTCACATTATTAATCGAACTGCTGAGCCCTAATTCGTTGTGATCGACAGAAGAGTCCATCATATATATATATATATATATATATAGAGAGAGAGAGAGAGATAGATAGATAGATAGATAGATAGATAGATCGAAGAGAAAGAGAGACAGACAGTCATATTCTGTGATGGTCAACAAGTTAATCTCGCAAACTATTTTTGAAGTGAAAGATTTAGTTTTTATTTGCTCCACTACTTCGCCACAAGCAGGATGTGACTCAATGTCAATTTTTAAACAGACTTCAACAGATTTAAATTCAGAGTTTTCCTTCTCCCAACCCGGTTTCCCTACTATTTATCCATAACTGAACGGATTCTTACTTTTCCCGAGGGTATTAACGATAAGTGAATTGTAAACAGCCTCATCCTGGATTTGAACTCGGGTCGCCGTGTCTTTTTCTAATAACGATAACCATTACACCTTTAGCACCTCCTTAAAATACAATTAATCTGAAATCAGTTAGCCTTCTTCAGTCTGGTCGCCATACCAAGACTAAAGAGCCCAATCTGCCCTTCTATTTTATCCACAGCTGAGGGACAGGAAGAAGAGATGGATTCGTGCTATTTCTAAAGACATTAGCACATTGGAAATGTATATTAATCGATGAGTCAAGTTATGAAAGATTATATTATCTTTCATGTAATATTTCAAGCTGTTTATTATAAGGTTTGCGTTAAGTAATAATGCTACAGTTATTTCACACATTGCTACAGAGTTTTTCACAATAATTTTGACTGGTCGTTATTTATTGGTGTCGGAGTAACAGCAAATCTACACAGGTCTTCATGATTTGTCTGAGTATTCAAGCCGATATTAACAATGTTATGGTCCGTATGGTCTCGATTCTTTCTGCGATTTCTAATTTGTCGTCAGGCCTTTCGTAGCCCTGTCTGGCATTCGTTCCGGAACGGAGCACGAAGACTAAGATCAGCTGCGGCTGAGCCAACCTCCGGTGGGAGATCTGCATTGATAGCTCGGCATAATACTAGACCAACAGGTCTAGTTTAAGCTATTAACAGGCATACGAGCTGGATGCACTTTGTATCTAGAGAGTCTAAGTCCAGCAGGCTCATCTTGTTCACATTGCACTAATTGAGCCAATGACCAGCATAGTCTTGCCCAGTTGGCTAGAGCTGCAGAATACACCAACTGCATCTCTACAGATGGGTAAGACTCCCCCAACGTGTGTCGTGGATATGACACTAAAGAATCTGATGGAGAGGTTCCAGTAATACTGGAGCTTTGGGGAATATGGAGCAACCCATCATTGCTATCGCTCCCAGGTCCACTCAGGCCTGGAGTGGTAGTACCTGATAGGGTCCTACCTATGGATCAAATAGAATTAAACTGCATACATATGCTAAACTGAATTGATTGAAATAGAACGGTTTTGACTTTGAAACTGTACTTACGCTATACTGAATTGTTTGAAATAGAACTGTTTATATGTTTAAAAATGGATTTGGTATTAATAACCTACAATGGGTGATGTGCTATAAAACCAAACCCAATCAGCATAGTCCAGCAGGACAAGAGCCGAGACTCTTGCCCGTCCTCCCCCTTTCCTAAAAGGCCTTCTATAAAAAAGACCTTTTGCCAAGTCCTGTCTGGTGGGAAGCAGAGACAAAAATGTATTGTCATCTGGTTGGTTTTGCAAATCCAGCAGACCCAAAGTGAAAAAAAAGGAAAACGAAAAGATAAGCAAATACTAAGATCTTGCCTGAGAATTGAAAAAGCTCAGGAACATGAGGGTGACAGTTATACCATTTGTAATTGGCGCACTCGGAACGGTCCCTAAAGGCTTGAAAGGAAACTAGAGGAACTAATAATCAGAGGAAGAATTAAGACTATATAGACCACAGCAACGTTCAGATCGGCTTGAATAACCAGAAGAGTCATGGAGACATGAGGAGACTTGCAGTCACTCAGACTCCAATGAAAAGCCATGAGTTAAAGCTGGTGTAAAATACTCTCAAGGAGTAAAAATGCATTATTATTATCATTATTATTTAGCTGGTTTGAATTCCGTTTTCCTTCTCCTTGACGCGTTGCCGTACTCAACTGAAGATTCCGATCTGTCTTACAATTTTATTCCTAGATGGGTCAAGAGGGACTTCTATTCTTACCGAACTTGTTTGATACTCGTATTAAACTCTCTTAGCGTAATGACTAACAATGCGAGAGTACAGCCTCGAAGTAAGCGCGTTCGAATACCAATTTCGCTATTACATTCACTTTTGGACTAATACCCTTGGGAAAGGAACTAAACCCCCTAATCCTCCAACCAACTATTGGTTAAATAGTATCTCAGTGATTTTTCTACAAGAATGGCTTCGGCACTAAGTAACCCACAAAGGTTGATGTTTCATTTAACAAACAAACCAAACCAAACTCTCTTGTCATTCTAGTCTAGCAAAAGGCTGCAATAGTTGGGTTCCCGATATAAATCTCTGTAGTTTTTCTACAAAGATGGCTTTCGCATTAAGTTTGATAGGCCATAAAACAATAGTTGGGTTCATAATATATATCCAACAAAGACTTGTGGGAATATCAGAGAATATTTTTCACTTTTATACCGGCTTTTTCTCAACCTTTGACAAATATGGAATAGTCTCAATCATGATTTCTTTATCGGTCATATGGAACCATTGGCATATATACGAACTATTTTCTACATCCGTAAATTTATATATATATATATATATATATATATATATATATATATATATATCATTAAGAAAAAACCACAAACCGGTCACATTAGGATTATGAATTTATTTCAATCCTGTTATGCGTTTTTGGAAAATTCAAAAACACGAAAAAAAATTAACAGGACTTCTTCAGATCCTATGGATAAAATAAATCAGAATAGACACAGGAAAGAAGGTGTGAGCGGATAGAAGAGGGGTGAAGAGTTATCTCTTCATTTAGCCCACTTCCGTTTTTTTATTTCATTTTTTATTTTATTGTCGGTTAGAATTATAGTAATTTTTTTTTGAATTTTTAATTTTAATTTTAATTTTTTAATTCTAATTACTTTTTGACTTAAACTACAGATTTAATACTAAATTAGATTTTTAACTTTATTCAATAACTTTACGTAACGATACAGTAATAATTATATTAAATTAAAATCAAGATTTAATTAAATTTTAAATTTTTTTTTAATGAAAATTACTTAGAACCTATTAATCAGTTACACTTTTAATGATTAGTACGTATATATGATATGTTTTTTCACATTTTCTATCTAACATTTTATTTTATTTATTCACTTACATTAATTCTCAGTTTAATTCTATTTTCGCCAATGGCCCGGGAGACCTGGGTTCAATCCCAGGTCGAGTCATACCAAAGACTCAAAAAATGGTACTTGATGCCTCCTTGCTTAACACTCAGCATTATAAGGTACGGATCAAGGGTAAAGTAGAGCAATCCAGGGAAGGAGTAGCGCCCTCCCCTACACATTGGTGTAGTAGCTATCGAAAAGGGAGCCTTCGGGTTACCCTCGACTATGGTCGCCAACTTTACTTACTTATTTATCTATAGTTTAAATTTAGCCCTATGTCTAAACCTAGCTTTAATTCACCTCTTATTTAATAATTTTTCCGGTTCTGGATAAAGCAAAATGTGCAGTTTTTCTTCTAAACACAGATTGCATCTACTATCGAAAGATTTTGGAGTATTTGATCTTTTTAATATGGACCATTGAATCTCAAACCCCAAAAATGCTTAGATAGAGCAGTTTGATGTTTCAGATGTTCATGGGAGAAATACTATATAGAAATCATATATATATATATATATATATATATATATATATGTGTGTGTGTGTGTGTGTGTGTGCAGAAGAAGTTCCCGTAGTGTAATGGCTAATGTACTGAATTGTGACATCATAGTATGAACATAGCTATGTGTTAAATAGTACCACTACTGTTCTTCTACTAGTATGGCTTTGGCTCTGAATAAACCATAAAGGTTGTTCTACCGTTAAACAAAGAAACCGAGCCATATTATATACGAGGGTCGTTCAGAAAGTTCTAAGGATCAACTAGAAGAAATCAGAGAGTCAAAATTTTGCTAAAAATGCCAATCCTTTTCAGCTTTGGGATCAGCAGTCTTGCGACTCATCTTGCCGACAGCTTGTTCATCCCCAAGATCTCCATTAAAAATGTTCTGCAGTGACTTTTCTTTCGGGGTGAGGCTTTGAGTTTTTTTGAACGACACTCGTTTACAGATAAAGAGAGCTCAATATCAGTGAGGGAGCACATCCATCTAACTTTGGATAGCGTGGTCACAGTCATCGGCGCTTGGTGACTGTCACTTCTCGCCGATGCGATTATCATACCAATTACACTTGGCCAACCGTGTCTACTCTATCCTAACACACACACACACACACACACATATCTGAAGAGTTCTGATAGAACGAAACTGTCTGTCTGTGGATGACAATATATATATATATATATATATATATATTGTTTAATCTGACGATTGTATTTTTCATATATATGAAATATTTAACTATGAAGCTAAGATGAAGCAGTAAGATAATTTTTTTAGGTTTTCTCCTACTCTACAGGCCAGTATTTGAGCACTTTGCTGATTTAAGAAAAACATTTTTAAGGCCACTTGTTTATATATATATATATATATATATGAGTTGAATTACCAAAACTGGAAAATCCGGCAAACACTACGCTCGACTACATAACCAGTAGACAGCTGTTTCGACTTTCTTAGGTCTCATCAGCAGTGATATCCTCCACTGGAGATCGAACCAGTGACCATAGAATGCAGAGCAAAAACTTCACCACTGAGCCATTGATCCACATGGTAGATTTTCAGTTCTGGATTCTATGGTCACTGGTTAGATCTCCCGTGCGGAAGGTCACAGTATACACTGCTGATGAAACCTAATAAGGTCGAAACAGCTGTCTAGTGGTTCCGTGTATCGCCCGCATGGCCATGGTAAGTCAAATTATATATAATTCCTCTATCTAAAAAATATATGTGTGTGTGTATATATATTTTTTCTGAGTGTATATACTCGTATATAAGTCGACCATTGATTTATTTTAGAAACCAAAGGTTTGCTCTTGGCCTTTCTCATTTATATATATATATATATATATATATATATATATATATATTTAAAACCATTCTTTAAATTTGTGAACCCCCTTGATGAAGGCCCCAGAAAGCGCTCAGGAAAAGGTTGGTGAATTTATCTACCAACTCCAACCTAAAATCAAAACACTTGTCAGGAAATTGGAAAGGGTCCTAAAATTGTCTTTGTCATTTAATCAAGCCTGTTTTAACGTGGGGCGGCTGCGTAATTATATATATAGTAGTTGGTGACCGTAGTCGAGGGCGACCAGAAGGCTTTTCAATAGCTACTACACTGTGTAGACGAGGACGCTACTCCTTTCCCTGGATTTCTCCACTTAACCCTTGATACGTACCTTATATTGCTGAGTGTTAAGCAAGGAAGTATCAAGTACCATTTTAAAAATTCTTTGGTATGACGAAACCTGGTATTGAACCCAGGTCTCCCGGACAATTGGCGAACACTCTGCTCAACCGGTTAATTGGTCTAGTGGGTAGAGTGTTCGCTAAAGGTCCGGGAGACCGGGGTCCAATCTCAGGTTGAGTCATACAAAGACTTTTAAAAAATGGTACTTGATACCTCCTTGTCTCACACTCAGCATATCAAGGGTAGTGGTAGGTGCGTATCAAGGGTAGTGGTTGTAGTAGCTACTAAAAAGGGAGCCTTCAGGCCGCCTTCGACTACACACACACACATACACACACACACACACATATATATATATATATATATATCAAGTATTACATATGTGTATGTATAAAGTATTATATAAATATATGTGTGTATATATGTATGTGTATGTGTGTGTGTGTATGTTACCATCGTTCATGTGTTTACATAAACGTTTGTAGAAATCACAATTAACATATATAGATATATATATATATATATCCCATTGATATCTCTGTTGTTATTGCTTTCTCTTTCATTTCCTCTACGCCTTACTCTAGGTCGTGGATTAATCTTACGTATTAATCTATTTTTACTCCATAATCATATCTACTGTCACACTTTTCCCACAATTCCTTAGCACCCAAAAAGAAACAGTTTCTGTCCCATACAATCCACACATCCATAGGCACACAATTATTGAGTGGTTTTCATACATTCTCACGCA